>JAAIIK010000021.1:5590199-5602011 GCA_014706435.1 Silurus glanis
ATTGTGTGAATCATGGCGGATTTGGTGTTTGGCGGATGGCTCTGATTTGAAACTTGACGCATAAATAAAACAAAAGTTCACTGATTAAAAATATTTTTCGGTGGAGTTTATTTATTTATTGATAATCAGGTGATTAGGAATGTCTCTGTTCTCAGTCATGTTTACATCACTCACTCCCTCTGTCTCATCTTTAGCTTTACTTCTTGTTGCTTTCTGCCTGCTCATTCTACGTAAACTAGTCTACATCTGTGCTGTGTGAGAGACAGGACATTATACACTAGTAGATTGAAAAAGATGCACAATGACAGGAAATCGGTTGGTGGGCTGAAATCGGCGCGCAGTGAAAAAAAATAAATTATATTTCACCAAATCAATGGATTAAAACTAAAGTAACGAGACTGTTTTGAAAATGTAAGAAGTAAAAAGTACAGATATTTGTGTAAAAATGTAATGAGTAAAAGTAAAAAGTTGTCTGAAAACCAAATAGTGGAGTAAAATACTGATACCAAAAAAATCTACTTAAGTACAGTAACAAAGTATTTGTACTTCGTTACTTCCCACCTCTGTCAGGACACATCAACTTTTGCAAACCAAAATTGGTATTATGCTTGCTTTGCAGTGGTGGGCCGTGCATTTATTACCTGGGCCTTCATTGGGGACGTACCTGACTTAATCCACCTCTTAATACTACTACTATCACGTCGCAATTATAGAAACCATCAAGACTATACAAAAACGCAACGCGTGCATTACAGAGAGAGAGTGGCATTTCGCATATGGAGGGTGAATACATTTTACTAAAGCAGGCTCCAAACCTCTACACTACAATGGCAACTGTGCCATCTACATAATCTGGAGCAGTTTAGAATCAATATTTGTCTACTAAAATGACAAAAACATTACAAATTAAATAAAATACAATCTACTCACCAGAGATCATAATTTGCACCGCTCCTCAGAGGCTGTAAGCCAGGGGTACTGCTCGTATTCACTGGTCTGCAAGTGGTGAACAAACCCTTTCCTTGGGCAAGACAAGCTAGCTAGCTTCGGGGTTGGCCAACATCTTCTTATGATGTCTATCTTTTCTATAGAATGGATTTTTAAGTATGTCCAAATCAATTTCTCTTCCTCCGTAGGTATAACTCTAATGTATTAATGTGTGCAGATTGCTACAGACATGTTTTGCCAGTCAAACTTGGCTGTAACAGATTCCCTCTGACCAACCAATCATAGGAAGGAAAAATGTTGATGCTATTTTGGGCCAGCTATGCGAATTTAAAATCTGATTGGTCAAAGAAACAAATCCATTGCTAATAGAGACTAAGGTAAAAAAAAAAGGCCAGCAGTACTGACTTTGAAGGGCAAATTAGATTGACATGGCAGCACATGGACAAAATAATCTAACATCCACATACACGTACTGGAAGCAGTGCAGTCAAGAGAAACCCTACGAAAAGAAGAAAATAACTTGTTGGGAATAAATTAATACAATTTCATGGAACAAATATTAGAATTTAGGTTGTAAATGTAGGCCAGTGCTTCTAATAGCATTTAGGCCAGCAAAGAAGGCTTTGCTGGCCCTGATGGCCCACCACTGTTGCTTTGTAAACAGATGTTTTGTTATGCTGGAATTTTCTAGCTGTTCAGTTCCAGTCAAAAAGTAATGCTACAATGCATACAATGGTATATTAGATAACTTTGTGCTGTCAACTTTGTGGTGGCAGTTTGGGGAAAGCCCACATATGGATGTGTGAATTTTGTCATAGAATGTATTCCCAGATGGTATCTGAAAAAAACATTGTAATTGGTATATGTCAATTTGCCAAGTCAATAAAAATTAGGCAGATTTTTAAGTAATGCGTGCCATCTAATTGTGGGCATTCATACCAACCTTTCTTATAATCTTATAAGAAGCAAACCTGTCTTTAATCGATTACAAATTGTCTATAAAACAGCAGTAAAACACTGAAAACACATGGACCTGTCAATTAACAATTAAGAATTATTTTTTGCCCTCAAACTACTGTAGTAGCCATGATTGTTCAGAATAGCTTTCTGTGAATGATTGTAAGTCTTGCCTAGCCCGTACCATTCTGATTTTTATATCTATTTGTCATTGTCTGCCTCCTTGACTACTCTCACAATTATGTATTTTTGACTTGTCTGCCTTGATCATGTTTTGTGCCTTGCTGTCTTTGTTTGAATCTGGAGTGCATTTTAATCTATTTTACATGAAACATTTTACAACTGGATCTCTATTACATATCTGAATCCTCCTCATTACAAAACAAATGACTTGACATTTATGTTTTAGAATTAATCATCAATGATATCTAAGCTACACAAGTTTTAGAAATTTTAAAGAAAAACCTTACAAAACAGTACTGACTACCTAGCAAACTGTGTTTCGCATGTGGAAACTGCCTCCAAAGTGGTATGTGCTGAGAGGTTACATCAATTTTTGATATAATTTTTGATATCAATGTTTTGAAGCTGAATAAATTACATCACCACTCTGAGATATATTTATATGTATAAGCACATCAAAAGACCAACGTTTAAGAAGAGCAGGGCAGAAAAAGGGCAGCATCAACTTGCACAGAAATGAAAATAAAGCTATTTCAGCAAAATATCATATATCGCTGAAAGCTAAAGCAGAAAAGGAATATACAAATCAGGGAGAATGTGCTTACACCACTTACGAAGAATACAGTTGAATGTAGATTCAATTCAATGGTAGCAGGTGTAAGATTGTTTAAAAAATCCTTGCAAAGCTTGGTGTTTTGAATGTGTTCACTGTGTCAGCTGTAATAAAATGGTCAAACTACACAATACTGCACGCGTTGTCCATCCTCTGAATCACGCGTGTAATCTGTCCAATGGAAGGTGCACCGTCACCGGCGGGGTGACGTCACGACCGAGAAGCTCTGAAAAGCACATGGAGTGAAGCCAGTGCCAGTTTCTGTTCCAGTGCTCGCACTGGACACAGCCGTTTTTGCTCCTCCTGGTCGGGGCCTTGGAAAGGAGGAGGGCAGAATGCCTGCAGCACAACGGGTCGTGGGGGAGCCGCAGGCACCTTAGGTACGTACCCTGGTTTAGGATAGAGAAAGGCACTGGCCATGCCAGGGGCAAACTCCAGAAGAGACGAAGCCACAGAAAGAGCCTGTAGGTCTCCAACCTTCTTAAGGAATTATATTGCCAGAAGGAAAGCGGTCTTTATAGACAGGTACCTAAGGGCCACCTCGGCCAAGGGCTCGAAGGGGGGCTCAGACAGAGCCGCCAGCACAACATCTAAATCCCACACAGGCACTCTGGGTCGCATCCCCGGCCTCAGCCTTCGGGTGACGCGCAGGAAACGTGTCACCAGAGGGTGTTTACCCAGTGACTGCCCCTTGGGCGGGGTACAATTAGCCCTGAGGGAGCCAACCTTGTGGCAAACTGTTCTTGCAGAAACTCCAGTACTGAACTAACTGGGCAGTTAACTGGGTCTAATTGGTGGTGCTCACACAACGCAGTGAACAGGTGCCATTTAGTGGCATATGAGCTCCTCATAGAGGGAGCTCTGGAATGGAGGATGGTCTCCACTATGTCAGTTGCCATAGCCTCCATAACTCTGGGCGGAGGTGATCCAGGGATCCCCCTGCCTGAGAGATGAGATCCCTCATGGGAGGAATTTTCCAAGGAGGTCCCTCGAGGAGGGACTCCAGGTCCATGAACCATCGTCTGTCCGGCCAATGAGGTGCCACCATGGCGTCCAGCCCCAGTGAGTCTGGATGAGAGATAGAGAACCAGATGGGACAGTGCGAAGTCTCCTGAGTCGCAAACAGATCCACATGGGCTCTGTAAAATCTCTGCCATATCTGCTCCACCTCCTCAGGGGTGGAGCCTCCATTTCCCGGGCCTTGGCCCTTGCCTCGAAAGGGCTTCTGCTCTCCAATTTAGGTGACCTGGGATATAGACAGCCCTCAAGGAGAGCAGCTTCCCCTGGAACTACAGGAGGATCTGCCGTGCCAGCCTACACAGGGGGCCAGATCAGAGACCCCCCTGGTGGTTGATGTACGAGACCACCAAAATGTTGTCTGTATGGATCAGCACATGGCTATCCCTTAGGTTTAGGAGGAAGTGTTTCAAAGCTCGAAAAAAACAGCCATCATCTCCAGGTTTATGTGCCGTGAGAGATGTAGCTCGTTCCAACGACCTTGGGCAGAGTGGCCACTCATGACCATTCCCCACCCCGTGAGGGATGCGTCCATTGTTAGCGTTACGCGGCGACAAGGAGCTCCCAAGACGGGGCCTTGAGACAGGCTCGATGGGCTCACTGTGAGACCTTGATAGTATGGAGTGGATTGCCCTTTCGGGAGAACCCTCTGTCTCTGAGCCACCACTGGTGGGGTCAACATATGGAGGAGGCCATGTGGAATTACATTGGACGCTGCCGCCATGAGACCCAGCAGCCTCTGGAACTGCTCATAGTGAGTGACTGACCTTCTCTTACTCTCCTGACTGTTGTGAGAATAGCTTCGATCCGAGCGGGAGACAGTTGTGCCTGCATTATGGTCGAGTCCCACACTATGCCCAAAAAGGTGGTTCTCTGTACTGGAGAAAGCACACTCCTCCCGGCTTTTAGTCTTAACCCCAGACTGCTTGATGCTCTGATCGAGCTAATATCAACCAATGTTCAATATAGTTCAAAATGCGGATGCCCTGAAGCCTTAGCGGGGCTAGAGCCGCTTTCATGCCCTTTGTGAAGGTGCAGGGTGTGGGTGCTAGGCTGAACGAAAGGACCTGGTATTGGTAAGCTTCGCCCCAAAAGCAAACCTCAGGAACCTCCTGTGAGCGGGAAGGATGTTCATGTGGAAGTATGCGTCCTTTAGATCTACCGTGACAAACCAATCCTTGGAATTGATCTGAGACACGACCTATTTGAGAGTGAGCATCCTGAACCTGAGCCTCACGAGCGCACATCTAGGATTGGACGCAACCCCATCCTTCTTCGGAAAAACTAAATACTGACTGTAAAAGCCAGACTCTCTGACTAAAAGAGGAACCACCTTGATGGCCTCTTTCCTTAGGAGAGCGCACACCTTCTGTTCCAGGACCAGAGCCTGCTCTGGTCCCACCAGGGTGGGACACATCCCGTTGAACTGGGGGGGGAGAGGAACCAAATTGAATCGAGTAGCCCCTCTCTATTGTGTGCAGAACCCACCGAGACACGTCTGGCAGGCTTTCCCAAGCTGCCAGGAAGTCTCTTAGGGGACCTAGTCTCTCGAGGCTGGTCTCTGGCCCTTCCAGAGCGGCTGGAGCAATTTAATGCAGCCGTTGAGGCCTCCTGAGAGGCGGCGGGTCTCTTCCATCCGCTACGAGGCTGGGCGAAGGTGAAGGGAGACACCCGCTGGAAGGGGCTGTGCCCTGAAGCACATCTTGTGGCAGGGCTAGCAGCCTGGACTCCTGGTGGTGCTGAGGAGGGACGGCACCGTGCAATGAGGTGTACACCGCCCTCCTCAGTATAAGGCGCTCTGATTGTCAGGGCCTATGCACCACAGCCCGTTTGTTGGAGGAGAGGACGACCCTCAGGTCGGCCAGCTCCTTCGGTTGGGGCCTAAAGCGTCACCAGGGGCCCTTGGGCCCTCCTGGCAGGGTCTGGGTGGCAAAGCTCTGTTTTTGGACTTCACGATGCCTGGCAATGCCGGGCTGGGGCTGCGCCTGCCGAGCAGCCCCGTGAGAGCGGCGGGGAAAGGACCGCTGTATCTCCTGTAACTTGTCAACGAGTGCACCTACAGCATTGCCGAACAGGCCAGGAGGAGCATTCATCAGGAAAGCCCTGGCCCTGTCAGGAATCTCCTGAAAGATGCCTTTCTGTGGCTACTAAGGCTGACATGGACCGACTAACGGCCCGTGCCATTTCCTTGGTGGCCCTAAGGGTTAGGTCGCCAGCGCAACGTAACTCCTTAATATCATCAGCCTCAGAGCTGAATTCCTCGTATATCTCCTGCAGCAAGTCAGCCTGGTATGCCAGGGAAGAGATAGCTACTTAGCGTCTCTTCTACCTTTGGCATCACCTCATAGCCGCACTCCTTGAACCCGACAACGTTCGTTTACAGCGAGGTTTGTTGGGAAAATGTCAGGGGTCTCCCAGGACCTAGACATTGCGGTGTGCAAGTTGGGGAAGAAGGGTAGGCCCTCCTCTCCTCTGCTCGAAGAGCGCAATCCGGGAGCGGAGTGTGTGCATAGCCAATGCTACAATGCGAACAATCGACTCCCTTGAGAGCCGACTGAGCATGCTCCACTCCCAAGCAAACAACACATCGGTCATGTGTGTCTCTCCCCGTAAAAAAAACGGGGGCAAGCAGGGACACAGATACAGAAATCTTGTTTGCTCTTAGCCATGTCTGCACAGATTCACACACAAAACACTTATCTAAACAAATAGAAGCATTTTGTAGCTTCCTGGTTGCGAAGTTGCCCTGTCGGTCACATCACACATTGCTGTTGGCCAGATTTCACACATGATTCAGAGTGTGAGCAAACACGGAAGCGTTCCCAAAGAGTTGTGACGCAGCTCGAGTTTCCGAAAGGGGAACCATGATTGGCAATTGTCACTGGGATGGACAGGGGAGAATTTTTAGTGAACTAAAATCATTTTGTGAACCTATTACCAGAATGGAATCAGAGTCTTATAAAATTATTGATCATGTTACGGATTTTGTTAGATTTTTTACAGACATGTTTCATGTCACAGTATCCTGATTTTTTACTAACTTAAACTTTCTTTAGGCTTCTCCCATTAGGGGTCGCCACAGCGGATCATCCTCATGTTTGATTTGGCACATGTTTTTACATTGGATGCCCTTCCTAACGCAACCCTCCCCATTTATCCGAGCTTAGGACCGGCACTAATAGGTGGCTGGGGTTGGTTCCCTGACCGGGGATCGAACCCGTGCCGCAGCAGTGAGAGCACCGCATCCTAACCACTAGACCACCAGGGGACCTAGATCCTGATTTTTTTACTAGTGGCACAATAAAAGTGTTGTTGGGAATGTACTGACCGATACATATTTAGACTTCCAAATAAGCAAAAAAATCAAGTATAACAAATACAATTTTATTTTCTCTTAAAATATTGCATACTGTTATTTCCAAATGTAACAATTCTAAGAATCAACTAACTATGCATTAGGCCACTGACTGACTGCTAAAGACCTCCAAGACCTTTATCTGCCTAGTGCTGATATGCTTAAGTGAACTGCCCCATGAACAGTGAAGGAGATAGTAAGGCAAAAAAGACCCCCAATTGTCACAGTTTATCAAATTAATGGGCTTGTTTAAAAAAGTTACTCCTAGACAACACCCTACCGGGAGCAAGCTGTAAGTAAAACATAAAACAAAAATATATCAGTAAAAAATAAAACAGTTTACAATATATCATTTACAAAATCTCAAAAAGTACAAACAATACTAGTCAGTGTTAACCATCACTGTCTACCATTGCTACCATTTAATTATATTGAATTAAATTTAATTATATTTAATTAAATGATATAATAATAGTTAAGGTGTGGACAAAGATCTACAGGTGTATCCAACTGTTATACATTACACCAAGTGCTATTTAAATATATTATTTATTTTACATGTAATGTTTTCTTCATATTCATGAAGGGTGACATAATTCTGTAGCGTGACATACTTACACAGAATCTATTTTATTTGTCAAACTCATTTTTCCATGCTCTTAGAAATTAATGTGCAGTTAAGAACCAGTTATAGTTCTAATTATTGAAAAAAAAATCAAATGTTGATCAATTATTTATTTCTCAAATGCATTTCTGAAGTACCTGGAAGTTCATTATGTAACACCGAGTTCCAAGATTTCTGTATTAACTACAAGAAACATCTTTAGACAATAGTGTCTGATAGCTGGCTTTTTTTCTGTGCTGTAATGTAATTTAGATTCCTGACACATAAAATATAGATCTCTCTCAGTCATTTTCTCTGGCTGTTTCTCTCTCAGATAATGAAATTGAGCTTGCCACAATCTTTCTATTTCTGTTGGTGGTTGGTATTCAGGAAACTTAAATATTAAGCTTTAACCAATGCTGGTTTTGATAGCCTCAAAAATCAAGCTTATATAAGGTAAAATGATACTCTTGGTAACAATGTTTAAAAGGAATATACAGACTTACATATATATATATATATATATATATATATATATATATATATATATATATATATGTCATTTAGAGTGGACAAGCAATCTGTTGAGCTAAATATCACATATGCAGAAACATGCAGGAGTCGTCAGAGTAGGGCAAAACAACAGGACAATAAACCACAGCAGGCTTTCCCATTACAAATGCTCATGCAGTGCTGGAGTCAGTGATGCAGCTACTCCTAACTGCGTGTATGCTTGGTGGCATTTGAAAAGGGTAGAAATAGGACTAGGGGTTGAGGTAACAAGAAGACCCTTGGCAGAGGGTAACCTGTCTTACAATATAAAAGCTCGGCCAATCACTTAGTGTGTAAGAGTGTTGTTGAATAATGTTACGGTGAGTTAAAAACATTTGCTAAAAAGCATAATTAGATTTTGGTGTGATTTTTAATTAAACTGAATTTGACAGACAAAATAACAGGCAATCAAATTTTCCCTTTCAGGAACTTAAACTGCGTCGGAACGCTTTGGGAACGAGGCTGCATTGTCCATGCTTTCAATAATGTGTGTAATCAGTCAAAATTGGAGGCAGGCTGTCACCGGCAGGGTGACATCATGACCAGGAAGTATAAAACGCACATGAAGTGAAGCCGGTGCCAGCTTCTGCTTGTTGATGAAGTGCTCTGTGTAAATGTAATGTTGTTTTGTCTGTCTGTCAAAAAATGGAGGCATAGAAGCAAACCAAGCAACCAATTTTCGGCCATGTGTCTCTCCCTGCACACGGAGGTTGGGGGGGTTACACACAGCCTTTGTGTGGCTTGTTTGGGAGCGGAGCAGGTCAGGCCTCTGGATGTCTGCACACCATGGGGGTGTTATACGATTCAATTCGGGTCTCGTCCGCCCCGGTTCAACGGGCTCTGTCCAACTCTGGTGGGAAGCAAGCAGGCTTTGGTCATGGAACAAGAAGTAGACACTCTTCTGAGGAAGGAGGCCATTGAAGTGGTCCCGCCATCAGACAGAGAGTCCGGGTTCTACAGCTGGTACTTCAAAGTTCCCAAAAAGGATGGTGAGTTGCGTCCAATCCTAGATCTACGTCAGCTGAACCGCTGTTTGATGAGGCTCCGGTTCAAAATGCTGATCATCAAGCAGGTTGTCTGTTAGAGCAGATCCAAGGACTGGTTTGTCATGGTAGATCTAAAGGATGCGTACTTTCATGTACCCATCCTTCCTGCTCTTTTGGGATGAAATCATACCAATATTGGGTCCATCCATTTGGCCTTGCCTTATCACCCCGCACCTTCAAGAAATGTGTTGATGCAACTTTGGCTCCCCTGAGATTTCATCGCATCCGTATCCTCAAATATATTGACGATTGGTTGATATTAGCTCGATCAGAGCAGTTAGCAATCTCACTCACATGAAGGAACTGGAGTTTTGGCTAAATGCCGGGAAGAGTGTGCTTTCTCTATCACAGAGAACCACCTATCTCGGCATTATATGGGATTCGACGACAATGCACGTGCAGCTTTCTTCTGCCCGCATTCCATCCATCCTTATGGCTGTCAGGACGGTCAGAGAAGGGCAGTCACTCACTGTCAGGCAGTTTCAGAGACTGCTCAGGTTCATGGCAGCAGCATCCAAAGTCATCCTACTTGGCCTCTTGTACATGAAACCCCTTTAGTGGTTTAGGGCCCAGGGGTTCTTACGGAAGGGCAGTCCCCTCCGTATGATCAAGGTCACGCAGCAATGGCTACATGCCTTAAATGCTTGGAGAGATCCGGGTTCCTATCTCAAGGCCCCATGTTGGGAGTCCCCGGTCGTCGATAGTGCTAACAACGGATGCATCCCTCACAGGGTGGGGAGCGGTCACGAGTGGCCACTCCACGCTCCACTCCACGTCCTCATCTGCTATGGCACATCAATTGCCTACAGATGCTGGTTGTACTTTCTTGCTCTGAAGCGTTTCCTCTCGAAACTCAGATTCCATCATGTGTTGACCTGCTTGGACAACACCTCGGTGGTCTCATATCAACCACAAGGGGGGTCTGCGCTCACGCCCCCTGTACAGGCTGGTGCACCAGATCCTCCTATGGGCCCTCTCCCTGAGAGCAGCTTACATCCCAGGCCGGTTGAATGAAGCAGCGGACACCCTGTCTAGGCAGGGGTCCAGACCCGGAGAATAGTGCCTCCACCCTCATATAGTGAAGCAGATCTGGAATAAGTTTGGCAATGCCCAAGTAGACCTGTTCATGTCTCTAGAGATGTCGCACTGCCCCCTGTGGTTCTCACTATATCCTCTATCTCCGCTGAGACTGAACGCCATGGGCACAGGCATGGCCGAGGCTGTGCCTGTATGCCTTCCCTCCCATCGCGCTGCTTCCAGGAGTTCTGGAGAGAGTTCGCCGGGACGGAGTCTGTCTCCTATTGGTAGCCCCGCGGCGGACGGGCCGTCCGTGGTTTGCGGACTTGGCCCTCCTCGAGCAGCCTCCATGGGAGATTTCTCTGAGGAGGGATCTCCTCTCTCAATCAGGGGGCACAATAGTTTATACCTGACCAGAGCTGTGGAAGCTGTGGCCCCTGAAGATGAGTAGCTCCAAGGCTCTGGTCTCTCCACCGAGGTAGTAGAATCCATTCTCTAATACAGATCTCCCTCCATGAGAAGGTCGTATGCAGCGAGATGCCGTCTGTTCACTGTGTGGTGCACTCAGCACCAATTCAAACCAGTCCACTGCCCGGTTGGTTCAACGCTGAAGTTCCTGCAAGAACAGTTTGTTTAGTTTGATCTAAAGGCCCTCTCCTTTCTGGAGTTCACTACAGACATGGCCAGTGCCTTCCTTACATCCCCAAGGTGCCCTCGGTCATCAATCCTCCTCCATTCCAGACCCCAGACCAGGGGAGATTGAACCGGCTGTGCCCGGTCCAAGCACTGGACTGTTATGTCCACAGGACAAGTCCTTGGAGGAAGTCAGAACAATTGTTCATCTGCTACGGCCCTCCAAAAAGAGGCCTTCCTGCTCATAAGCAGACCCCCAGCAAATGGATTATTGATGCTATTGCATCCTCTCACCGTTCCTCTGGTCTCCCCGCTCCATTCAGGGTCAGAGCGCATTCAACCCGGAGTGTGGCAACCTCTAAGGCTTGGTCCTACAAATTTTGTAATTTGTAATTAGTGCTTTTTCTCACCTGTTTGGTGTCAGAGAGCCGAGGTGCCAAATGAGATGTAGGCTGTATTCTGTTAGGCAGTGCAGCCTGTGCAACACATTTACAGCTAAAGAGAAATAGATTTAAAACAACTTAATTAATTAGCTAAATATAAATAACCTAAAGTTATACTATAAAACAAACATATATGTATAGCTATATGTTATATATACTTACAATATTTTTAGTATAATTTTTTTCTTATGCAAGCAAAGTATTGCTATTGGTAATTAAAGGTCACTTTTTCTGTTGAAATTGGTATAGAAATGCCCTCTGGATTATCTCTGTTTGGAAATCTTTGATAAATCTTTACACAAAGCCTCATCTGCTTCTGCACAATAAAACCTTGCAATAATATTGTTACCTAAGGCATGGGATTTAGAATGGTTTTCCCCATGTTCATTTGTTAATTCATTATTTGTTTGCTTGTATATTAATTTTTTTTTTTTTTTACACCCC
>JAAIIK010000021.1:5616464-5640361 GCA_014706435.1 Silurus glanis
TTTTATATCTTTATGTTTGAAGCCTGAAATGTGGCAAAAGGTCGCAAAGTTCAAGGGGGCCGAATACTTTCGCAAGGCACTGTATGTAACCTAGAGACGTTTTGCACAACATTGTGTTTATGTTCACAAATACTTATAGTTCTCTTTTGCATTGTACATTGTACAGTATAACATATTATACACTAGTTTACTGGTTTGCACTATTATCTGCTTTGTGTTGCACACAATGCACTAACTGTGGAGAGGACAACTTACTTTAGCCCTTAGCTCTGTGTTCTGGATAAAGCTTTATGTTGTGTGATGTAGCACCAGTGTTCTGGAGAAACGTTGTTTGATTTCACAGTGTACTGTGTCAACTATATATGGTTGAAATGATAATAAAAGCTTCTTGACATAAATTTACTCTAGTCCACACCTACTAACTCGTTTTTAGCAATACCCCAAGTATGCTAAAACCTGACTCCAATTATCTTTTTCGAGGTTCACATACTTTTTCAACTATCACTATGAGGTTTTTATGGTTGTTCTCAGTAAAGACATGAAAGATCAGATTTTTTTTCTGTTATTAGTTAGACTCATTATACATAAACACATTATTATTATATAATATTTTTATACACATTATTATTATATGTCAAAACTCTTGACTACATTTTATGACAAATTTATGCAGAAAATAATGTAATTCCAATTCACATACTTTTTCTTGCCACTGTACATCTCTACCATGTCATTATCAACAGGATGTAGAGTAAAAAAAACACAATAGTTGTTGAATAGCATCAGAATACTGTATGATTTCATGATGTCCAAGTGAGGCACAAAATGATAAGGCAATTAGCTCAGAAATGAAGCAGGGACATCAGAAGCAAAGCAATCAGGACCAATTAGCCAAATCCAGTGGGCAGGAGGGGCCACCAGCAACTCATAAGGCTATAGTGGTGCACATACAGTTCAAATGAAAGAGCGTATTAGTATAGTATGCGCTTTCCAGAGGGTAAAAGAGAGTATATTGTGATTATATTGCAAGTGGGTCTGCTGCAGGCCTATTCATAAAATCATAACTACAGGTGAAGCCCAGAAGTCATGAGGTGCCCTGAGACAGCATTGTCCAACCGCTCAATCAAATAACCTGTATAATCACCTGACAGAAAGTTGAAGATAGAAGGGGTGGGGTCATCATCAAAACTTCTCAGTTTGCCATGACTGTATATGACCATTAACCTCCTAATTTTTACATTTAACTTTATCTAATAGAAGAGCTACTAAACAAAATGACTTAATATACAACAATTATTTCAGTCTAGACATAAAGATTGAGAATGGGTTTGAGTTCTGAGCAGTATTTGGAAGGCTATAACTGGAAGTCTTTTTTAGGAAAACTGTAGTTACTCATAAAGGGCCTGCACTTTCTGATCAAAGCAGATATGACAGGTCATAATAGACCAAGACTTCACTCAACTGTAGTGGGATAAGACTTTTTAGTGCTTTATATTGTAATATAACGATTCTGTTCGCAGGCTTGTAGTTACAAACCCGATTCCAAAAATGTTGGGACACTACAAATTGTGAATAAAAACAGAATGCAATGATGTGGAAGTTTCAAATTTCAATATTTTATTGAACATACCTGGGTTTGCTTGTTTGGCTGTTGCAGGATGCAAGTGACCAATTCTGAATTCTGAAAACATGATCAGAATATCATGTTTTCAGAATTCAGAATTGGTCACTTGCATCCTGCAACAGCCAAACAAGCAGACCCAGGTCTCCAGTAAATGACTGTTCAATCCACAGTAAACCTACATTGTGTGTAGGTTTGGTCTTCTGGTAGTGGTCTGAAGTGGTTAGTACCTACCAAACATGGTTCTAGAAAGGACGAATCAACATCACTGGTTAGCCTGTCTTAGCCTCACTGGTAAGCCTGTCTGGTTCAATCTTACATAATAATGATTGTAAAACTAATTGCTAACGAAATGGGTTATAATAAGGTCAAAACATGCATTCCATTACATAATCACATGACCAGTCTGCATGTCAGGAGATGTAAGGTAATGTTCTCCTGAAGAAAACCTTTCTGGTCTTGGCAATCATTTGAATGTTACTCTCACACGTATCACCTGCCTAAACATTGTTGCCTACCTAATACATCTTTTTATAACGGCACTATGCACTTTTAGAAGATAAATATGTCCTGCCAATCTGCAAATGGTATGGTTTAAGGAACATAACAAAGAGTTCAAGGCTCCAAATTCCCTAGATCTTAATCCAATAAATCATCTGTGGAATTTGCTGGACAAACAAGTCCGATTAAATGAAGTCCAACTTTGAAAAATAAAAAATAGCACACACGCACACTTTAGTCATCAACTCCCCCCTACAAGATTTACTAGGAATAAAATCCCCAAACCTTAGATTATGTAGAATCAAGACTGTAGAATGCTGAAATCTTGCAGGATTTCTTAGGACTACTTAATGGATGATAGTCAGGACATTTAGTGTCTCCCAAATACATTATGTATTAAATCTTTTAAAGCCATATCACAGCTTGGATGATCACAGCTTGACCACTGGATTAAGGATATTTAGCTTTCACAAGCCCTTGTTGTAACTATAATATCATTTGTGATTGTCAACTGGCTTCAACATTAACTTAACATCTACAGTGGAATAATTCCATATTTATCTTTCTCAACATCAGCTATGCTCATGCATTGTGATTTCATTTATAGCCCAGGAATGAAAATGTTTTAAACAAAATCAGATTTTTATGAGCAATGAACCGTTTAAATGGAAAACATGTCCTGTAGACAAAAGGTAATACTGGGGATCTACAGTACTGCCATCTTTATCTCAACAAGCATAAATCACAAGTGTTTTTTTTTTCTGTATCTAGGACCAATATATAGTCTCCAGCTTCTTAAAACTCCAATGTCCTGGGCAAGAGAGTCTTGATTTCTCAGATAGACTGTTCAATTACAAACCATAAATCACTTCATGTCCCTGGTTTGAGAGTCTTAATGCTAACTGAGCACTAGCTGCATAGCAGACTTAGAGGAAGACATAGTAAGTGGTATATAGGACTTGAAACCATCTGCTGCTCTATCTACACTAGAGTAAGATATTTTATCATTGCTCTACACATATGACTTCAACCATTGTGATAGGATATTATTAGAGAATTGCTAGCGTTCATTGCTTTTTGAAGTGCAGTTCCTCCTTGGTTAATTGACAGCTCTTAATTTAAAGACCAGGTGACAATTAACCAATTTTTGTTATAGACCCAATTCTTCTAAAATTCAAGCAGAAAGTGTCAGATAACTCAAGGGACACGATGCACGGACAGATTATTTTGTCAGAAATCTTGCGGGTGTGACTAGGTGACTGGATGGGAGGACCCAAATGCAGGATGCGAGCAGGAGTTAGGTGAAAACAGGTTTAATGAAAGGGCACAGGCAAAAGCAAAGTCCAATAAACAGTCCAGGGTCAAACCAAAGGGAAACAGGTCAATGCAGGTAGAGACAAAACCAAATCCAAAACAGTCCAAGTACAGTCCAATACTGGAGAGGCACGATAATCCTGGGGCACGAGGAAAGTCAAGAGCCAGCGGCGGACACAGCAGGACTTGAGGCGAACTGCCACTAGGTATGCCTTGGAGATCAGGAAAGGCCAGATGAAGCGTGGAGCAAGCCTCCAGGTGGCTGTCCCAAGCACTTTTTGGCCGATGTGATGAGGCGGAGCGACGCCCTCTGCGGAGGTCTGAACCACATTGTTAGCAAAACCCAGGGGCCAGGTGAACACCTTGGAGAAACCCGGGGGTGGAGCCTCGGTGGGACTCTGGAGCGGAGCGGCGCCTTTGGCGGGACTCTGGAGTGGAGCGGCGCCCTCGGTGGGACTCTGGACAGGCTTGGGGGCATGTTTGGCAGGGCAGACAGGAATAGAGGTGATCTTGGCAGGTCGGAAGAGCGGGGCAACATCCGCAGTCAGGCAGGAAGGCTGAGGTTATGAAGCCTCCCAGCAGAGTTCAGAGGCTGGAGGGACAGTCGACTTAGGAGGTTATTTGAAACCTTTTGGTTTGCCAGAGATTGTTCATGACGCACCCGAAAATACTGCTGGGGGCTAAGCTTCAAAATATTGACTGTCTCGGTTGGATCCCGGAATTGCCGGTCTGTGGCAGAGCAAGCCCAATGCTTTAATCCATCCGCTGGGTCCATCTTTTGGCCAGATTATTCTGTCAGAGACCTCGGGTGACACGTTGCACGGCCAGATTATTCTGTCAGGAAAACTGCGTGTGACTAGGTGGGTGGAGACTGAATAGGAGGACCCAAATGCAGGATGTGAGTAGGGAGTAAGGAAATGCAGGGAGTAAGGAAAATACAGGCTTTAATGAAATAGCACACTGAGCAATGGGGCAAAGGCAAAAACACAGTCCAGAAGCAGTCCAGGGTCAAAACAGGCAAACAATACAAAAACCAGCGAACAGAACTAGGAAGGGCAGAGCAGAGTCACAAACCAAAAACCAGTCCAAAGTCAAAATCAGAGCAGAGAAGAACAGGGGTCAGGAACAGGAACAGGAGCAGGAGCAGGAACCGAATCCAGAGCAGGCAGGGTGGCAAGAATAATACCAAGGACTATATTAAACTGGTGAGATAATCTGGCCCCGAGCTAAAGTCTTGGTTGTCCTTAAATACTGGGAGTCGTGGGAAAAATGGCAAAATGGCCGCGACCCGGAAGTGTGTGCCGCGGAACCGGAAGTGCGCCCCACGAAACCAGAAAGTGCGCGCCGTGTGCCCGGAAGATCCTTACAGAAAAAAACACATAAAAAAGCAGAAGTATTAGCCATAAGATTGGTTGCCATTTAAAAGTCTTGTTTTGTTTTTACTGTGGTTGTTAGCTGGGCTTTTTCCCCATCCTACATAACGTAGTCTTACTCTGTGTACATCTTTAGAATGGTTTACTTTACAATGTTAAGACAGGTTTTAATACTGATGCTAATACAGATGTAAAACTGACTGGTGTCTGATGCTGAAATTCTGGTCTAAATAAGAAACAGACAACTCTTTCAATGTTTACAGTGCCAGATAAATATACAATTCACTTTTAGAAGTTTCCACTTATATGCGACTACATCTTTAACAATGGGACTCAATCAGAGAATGTGCTTTTCAGAGATGTAACAATCACTTCTAGATAAAAAAAAATAGATAAAATATATAAAAAATAGTTTCATGAGGGGTTGAAGTGATGAAAGCTGTTACTGTATACAAACAAATATAAGAGTTTGTATGTTTGGCCCAGCTTTGATATATACTTGTTTTATACCAGTATACTTGAGTATACTGGTGTTATGGTCCAGCTGTCATGAAAAACTGTAAAACTCTTTAATGATTATCTGGTGGGACAGGTCACAAGTGCACTAATTATTATAAATCCCAAGCAACAACTGCCATTTGATCCTTTTAGCAAAATATAGGACATTAATATAAGGGCACAACTCAAATATGGGTATGGATCAATAATAAGGAACATCCTTTAAATAGCAAAAAAAAAAAATGATGGCTGCTTTTTATAAAAGATCTAATAGAGAATTTTATGTTGTTCAATAATCACTTGTAAAGCCGCTTCTACAAAGACAATGATTGATGTAACTGAAGCAAAAATTGCATTTTGCTTTGTTTTTATGTTTACTGGTTTTTCTCTGGTATCCTGCTACTTTGAACCATGAACCATGAATCTGCCAATTTGGCAGCGTCACCCTCTCTGTATTTCCAGAAAGCTTTACATTTACATTGAAAAAGTGGGCTACAATCAATAGAATTGCAAGGTATTAAAATAAGCCTCTGATCCCTGGAGTGAACCATGTATAACAGTCAGCTCTGGAGGTGACAGAGCAAGACAGATGAAGCAGAGGTGGCTTTGTTCGTACACCAACAGCTTTAAACATATATACGTATATATAGATATATACAAACCGCAGTCCAAAAAAAGTTGCAAAAAAAGAATGCAATGATGTGGAAGTTTCAAATTTCAATATTTTATTCAGAATACAACATAGATGACATATCAAATGTTTAAACTGAGAAAACTTCAATATTTCAATTTCAATATAACTGAGGAAACATATTGCTCAAGTTTAGGAATAGGAATGTTGTCACATTCTTGTCTAATATAGGCTTTTAGTTGCTCAACTTTGGTCTTCTTTGTCGCATCTTCCTCTTTATGATGCGCAATAATATTTTCTATGGGTGAAAGATCTGGATTGCAGGCTGGCCATTTCAGTACCCGGATCCTTCTTCTACGCAGCCATGATGTTGTAATTTATGCAGTATGTGGTCTGGCATTGTCATGTTGGAAAATGCAAGGTCTTCCCTAAAAGAGACGACCTCTGGATGGGAGCATATGTTGTTCTAGAACTTTGATGTACTTTTCAGCATTGATGGTGCCTTTGCAGATGTGTAAGCTGTCCATGCCACACTCACTCATGCAACCCCATGCCATCAGAGATGCAGGCTTCTGAACTGAGCACTGATAACAACTTGGGTTGTCCTGGTCCTCTTTAGTCCTAATGACATGGCGTCCCAGTTTTCCACTTTGCCACAGTCCATTTTAAATGAGCCCAGAGAAAACGCCTGCGCTTCTGGATCATGTTTAGATATGGCTTCTTTTTTGACCTATAGAGTTTTAGCCAGCAATGGCGAATGGCACAGTGGATTGTGTTCACCGACAATGTTTTCTGGAAGTATTCCTGAGCTCATGTTGTGATTTCCATTACAGTAGCATTCCTGTATGTGATGCAGTGCCGTCAAAGGGCCCGAAGATCACTGGCATCCAGTATGGTTTTCCGGCCTTGACCCTTATGCACAGAGATTGTTCCAAATTCTCTGAATCTTTGGATGATATTATGCACTGTAGATGATGATAACTTCAAACTCTTTGCAATTTTTCTCTGAGAAACTCCTTTCTGATATTGCCACACTATTTTTTGACCTAATAAGTTGCAAATTGGTCCTCCAGCTGTTCCTTATATGTACATTTAATTTTTCCGGCCTCTTATTGCTACCTGTCCCAACTTTTTTGGAATGTGTAGCTCTCATGAAATCCAAAATGAGCCAATATTTGGCATGACATTTCAAAATGTCTCACTTTCAACATTTTATATCTATATTCTACAGAACGTTTCCTAACCAGAAGCCGTGGGTGGATAAAACCATCCGCGACGCTCTGAGATCCCGCTCCGCTGCCTACAACACGGGGCTCGCCACCGGGGACATGGACGAGTACAAGGCTGCGTCTTACAGTGTTTGCAGAGCGGTGAAGGAAGCAAAGCGGCGCTACGGGAGGAAACTAGAGTCACAGTTTCAACATGGTGGCTCTAGGAACCCGTGGCAGGGACTAAGAACAATAACGGACTATAAAACACCATCTTCTAGAATGGTGAATGCGGACGCTTCTCTGGCAGACGAGCTAAACACCTTTTACGCTCGTTTCGAGGCTGCAGCTAACCACGCTAGCGGCGCTAGCGGCACAACCAGCGTGCACGCCGAGAGAGCCGGAGAGGTAAACACGTTCACCATCTCGGAGCATGACGTGAGGAGGGCTTTCAAGAGAGTGAATACCAGGAAGGCAGCAGGACCAGATGGCATCACAGGCCGGGTTCTGAAAGCCTGCGCTGACCAGCTAGCACCGGTGTTCACGGAGATATTCAACCTCTCACTGGAACAGTCTGTTGTCCCCTCATGTTTCAAACAGTCCACCATTGTTCCTGTCCCGAAGAAACCCCAGCCCGCCTGCCTTAACGACTACCGCCCTGTAGCCTTGACCTCAGTAGTGATGAAGTGCTTCGAGAGACTGGTCAGAGACTTCATCACTGCATCACTACCAGACACACTGGACCCACTACAGTTTGCGTACCGTCAGAACCGCTCTACTGAGGACGCCATTGCTCATCTTCTCCACACCACGATGAGCCACCTGGACCAAAGAAATGGGAATTATGCAAAGATGTTGTTCGTGGACTACAGTTCAGCGTTTAACACCATAATTCCCTCCACACTCACCTCTAAGTTGGAGGTCCTGGGACTCAGCCAGCCGCTGTGTCAATGGATCTGTAACTTCCTGACAGACAGGCCACAAGCCGTACGGGTGGGAAAACACACCTCATCCACCCTCACCCTTAGCACTGGCGCCCCCCAGGGTTGTGTTCTGAGCCCCCTGCTTTACTCAATGTACACACATGACTGTGTGGCCACATCCAACTCCACCACCATCATCAAGTTTGCTGACGACACTGTTGTGGTGGGTCTGATCTCCAACAACGACGAGACGGCCTACCTACAGGAGGTTAAAAACCTGGAGAGATGGTGCCAGGAGAACAACCTTCTCCTGAACGTCAGCAAGACTAAGGAGTTGATCGTGGACTTCAGCACAAAGCGGGAGCGGTCATACCAACCTATAAACATCAGCGGGACCCCAGTGGAGAGAGTGGACAGTTTCCGGTACCTTGGTGTTAACATCACACAGGATCTGTCTTGGTCCTGTCACACCAACACCCTGGTGAAGAAGGCCCGGCAGCGTCTGTACCATCTGAGACGCTTAAGGGACTTTAAACTACCCTCTCAGGTGCTTAAGACCTTCTACACTTGCACCATTGAGAGCGTTCTGACGGGTAGCATCACTTCCTGGTTCGGGAACAGCACCATGCAGGACAGACGAGCCCTCCAGAGGGTGGTGCGTTCAGCTGAACGTACCATCCACACTGAGCTCCCTAACCTGCAGGACATCTATAGCACGCGGTGCTGGACCAGAGCTAGGAAGATTATGAAGGACCTCAGCCATCCGAATAATGGACTCTTTTCTCTGTTGCGTTCGGGAAAACGCTTCCGCTCCCTGAAAGCGAACACAGAGAGAATGAGGAGGAGCTTCTTCCCGCAGGCCATTCGGTGTTTAAACCAGGAAACACCCAGGATCTAGAACTGGCCCACTCTCTCCATCATCACACTTCTCTGTACATATCTCACCTTCGCACCACGTCACTTTAAACATATCTCACCGTTCGCACCACGACACTTTAAACTCTGGACTTGCACAGCACAGTGCGCTTTTTATTTTATTCATACCACACCATATTGCACATGGACACTTTACGGACCTTTATACCACACCATACCGCACACGGACACTTTATGGACAACCCACCACAAATTGTCTATTGTTTACATTTTTACTACACATTGTTTACTGTTTATATGTATATTTGTTTCATACAATTATCTTTTTATATATCTTTATACCTTATATTCTTTTATTTTATTTATTTTTATTTTATTTTATATAGTTTTTCTTATACCTTATACTTATTTATCTGCCTTCTTTTCTTTTCCCCCATCCTATTCCCTCATGCCGGACCATCGTATAAAGCATTTCACTACATGTCGTACCCTGTATGTATGTGTATGTGATGAATAAAATTTGATTTGATTTGATTTGATTTGATTTGAATAAAATAAAAGTTTGAGATTTGTAAATTATTGCATTCCTTTTTTATTCACAATTTGTACAGTGTCCCAACTTTTTTTGGAATTGGGTTTGTATATATACATATATGTATATAAATGTAAAAAAAATTTTATGTCCCAATAGTTGCCAATCTACACCGGTTCTTTGTGCAAGCCCTTTTAGCAAAATCTTTTCCTTTCATGCTTGTTTAGAATACAAAGCTATAAGGGCACTCCACACTACAGAAACACTCCACAACCTAGACCATTTCTTGTGAACATTGTGTTAAACCAACATGTTTTTAATCAGATTTAGGTCAGGGAACTGTCATGTCAAATAATTGTTTCTGTGGTCCGTAGTCATATCCCTTGCTTGCAAATAACTGCATAATTTTTCTGCTGCTATTATTATGTTAATAAAGACTAGTAAACCCATTACAGATGTAACCATGCAAGCCCAAGCCATGACAGTATGTTTACTGTGTCATGGAGATTTGTGTTGTCTTTAAATGGTTCATTGTGATACCTTTACCCCATCATGTGAAAGCTGTAACCAATTGCTTTTGGTTCCCTTTCAGGAACTTGAGCTACGTCAACAACGCTTTAAGAACGCTTCCACGTTGTCCACGCTCTGAATCACGTGTGTAATCTGTCCCATGGAAAGAGTGTGTCACCAGTGGGGTGACGTCACGACCAGTAAGCTATAAAACGCACATGTGTGAAGCCAGTGCTAGCTTCTGTTTGTTCATTAAGCGCTCTATATGTGTGTTTGTCCCCTTACAGGTTTTTGGTAACTGGTAAATGTCTGAAAAAAAAAAAAACAATAAGCAAGCAATCTTGGCTTGGGAGTGGAGCACATTAGGTCGGTTCCAGACGGAGCCAGCTGCGCACATTCTGCGCATATTCCGGACACATTCTGTACACATTCTAAACATATTCTGCGCATATTCTCTGCACATTCCTTGCATAATCTGTTGAGCACATTGTGCTCGCATGTCTATGCGAACGCTCCATTCCCGGAGAGCACTCCTTGAGGGGGGTACTCTCAATCCTTGTGGTTCTGGCCCAGCTCTTGCTGGCTGATTTCTGGGGCTCACAGATGGACCTGGCAGAGGCATTAAAGATGGGTTTATCCCTTTCTCCTTCCTCACCTGCCTGGTCCAGCACTCAGTTGCAAGTTGGAAGTATGCTTTGCGACGAGAGCATTTAGCCAAACTTGATAGTCAATGAGCAGAAAGCTGCCCATCTGGTAAGCTTGACGAGTGCTTTCTGTGACCTACGTCACAACCTCCGCATCGGGGTCTGCCTTTCTTTCCGGACCTGCACATCGAGGTGTCCAGGTCCTGTGCTAAACTGTATTCTGCCCCCTCTTCAGTTCCAATCCTCATTTTACTGAAAGAGTGTGGTTATGCTGTCTAGCTATCTCTCCCCGGGTGTCACATTGTCCCTTAAGACCTCGACACTGCCCACCAAGCCCCTTCAGAACACATTGTTGCTGGTGGGTAGGGTTTATGCCTCAGCAGGTCAAGCCGCTGCATGACTGCACACCATGGCAGTGTTACAGGCATATTAGGCTGACCTGCTGCAAGAGCTAGACGTGGGCGGATTTAGCTCTTAGGGCCACAAAAGAAACCGCTGTGGCAGTCTATGGCCGATTTTAGTCTCCTCTGAGAGGCACCTATGGCTCACTCTATCAGATCCATCCGACAGGGACAATGCCTAATCCATTAAAAAAAAAAAAAATGTATTGCAATTCATCAGTTCCTCCCACGTCGCTGTCATGGGGCTGCTCGGCTCAGAAACAACCCCAGTACCTCCCATCATCGGGAGGTTCAGAAACAGAGTGTCGTGACTCGCACCCCCCTCTGCTAGGAATCCTGTGCAATGCTCTTAGCTGAAGCCCCATGGGATGACAGATCTGAGTACTGTCATTTTCAATAAGGGGGCTTCGGCCAAGAAGTCCTGACATGGGACGTTCTGGGGATTTTGCCAGGAAAGGGCGTCATGCATCTCATTACACGGTGCCTGCTCCACCCCGGCATCCCCAGGCACCTGGTCCGTCAACCCTGCCAATAACAGTGCTTCAGGGCATGGGCAGCTCCAGCGAGCATCTTCCTTAATTTTTACCTGGTATCGTAGCGGACCTGGAGAACTTGTGGTCTCCTTTGAGGCTCCTAGAGCTGCAACAGGGCGTAGCCCCGGCTCTGGGTCTACCAGAGGTCAGTTTCGAGAGACTGATACCCTTTAGAGACTACCTGGCAGCCTGGGAAGCTGTACTGTAGACAGAGGCTATATGATTCAGTTAGGGTCTTGTCCACCCCGGTTCCATGTTGTGCATCCCAACAACCGAGCAGGCTTTGGTTATGGAACAAGAAGTAAACACTTTCCTGAGGAAGAAGGCCATCAAGGTGGTCCCTCCATCAGACAGAGAGGAAGACAGTCACTCATTGTCAACCAGTTTCAGCGACTGCTGGGGCTCCACTTGGCCTCCTGCACATGAGACCCCTTCATTGGTGGCTCAGGACCTGAGGGTTCTCTCGGACAGGCAATCCCCTTTGTCAATCAAGGTCACGCAGCGAGCCCTACGTGACTTAGATGGCTGGAGAGATCCTGGTTTTCTATCTCAGAGCACAATGTTGGGAGTTCCCAGTCATCGCGTAATGCTTACATCCCTCACAGGGTGGGGAGCGGTCATGAAGATCTATGGGGATGGCCCCGTCTACTGTGGCACATAAATTGCCTGGCTGTGCTTCTAGCTCTGAAGCATTTTCTATTGGACCTCAGAGGTCACAATGTGTTGATCCGTTCAGACAACACCTCAGCGGTCTCTTAAATCAACCACCAAGGGGGTGTTCGCTCACGCCTACTATACAAGCTGTCACAACAGATCCTCCTCTGGGCCCAGGGGAAGCTGCTCTTCTTAAGTGTCTTGAGTGTGGCATATATCCAGGGCGAGAAAAGAAAAAGTCAGAACAACTGTTCATCTGCTACGGCCCTCCTAGGACAGGCCTCCCTGCGAACAAGCAAATGTTTAGCAGGTGGATTATCGCTGCTATTGCATCCTCCTATGGGTCCCCTGGTTGCCCTGCTCCTTTCAGGGGCAGAGGGGACGTAGCTCGAGTTCCTGAAAGGGAATGTCTCCAGGTTGTGTATGTAACCCTGCTTCCCTGAGGGAATGAGATGCTGCATCTCCATGCCACACTCGTGGCATCCCTACAGCGCTTCCTTCTCCTTTACAGAAGCTAGTGGTGACTTAACTTTGATAGCTTCCTGATTGTGACGTCACCCTGCCGGTGACGCTGCACTTTTCATTGAACAGATTACACACGGGATTCAGAGCGTGGACAACGCTGAAGCTTTCCCAATGCAGTTGACGCAGCATCTTGTTCCCTCAGCGAACCAGGGTTACATACACAACCTGGAGACGTTTTGTCCTATTAACAAAAATGCAGCCAGAGGTAAAAACCAGGTCTCAAACCAACAGTAGACATTTAGAACAATTACATGTTTAAACAATAACCTAGCAGGGTACACCTGGGCAACAAAAAGACCTGTTAGTCCTATAAAAAGAAATGACATGTTTTAAGTAAATATCTGGATATAAACTTCTTAATCCTGTGTAAATCATTGTTCTTGAGATCTGATATTGATAATATACATTTTATAACTTCAGCAAATATATTAAATCATATTGCATTGAATATTTCTATAATTACTTTATTCTGGTCAGGATTTCAGTGAACCCAGGGCGCTTTCTGCGAGCATAAGTAGAAAATACAGCCTAGATTTGTATATAACAGAGCACTGTGCACACACATTTTCACAATTATTCACAGTTGGTACGCTAGTTTAGAAAAGGTACTCAAGGTGCAAGATGGCATGAGATCCTCTGCACTCTCATGCCACACCATGTGCCACCATGTATGATCGAATTTAAAACTCAATAAATTCCAAGCACTGAAACCTTTTTCTTCTCTTGTTGGTGAAGAACCAGATTTGAATTATGAATAAAACCAGAAATAGAGATCACTCTTGTCTACATGCAAATCAATCCTATGTACCCCAAACATAACTACTTGTCACTTTGCATAACATATAAGATCATAGGCAAAATGATTGTGCAAGCCTCACTTCGATAATGCAATAAGGGAGAAGGCCTCCTGAGGCACCCCACTAACAGCATGGAATCAAGAAACAGAAAATCTTATCAGGCAGAGTTAGCGGTATGATTTATTTGTTTTTACCGGAATAATTTTAGATTTCTCAAAGCTAAAACTGGAAAGTGAACACCTAAGTTTGCATGATGAGTAAATTTTCTTTCAATAGTAGACATTATTTTCAGCTAAAATCAAAATATTCCTTAAAGGCTCTCCTGAAGATGATTTTATCCTTATATAACATTAGTGATAGGGCCATGCTTCTAGAACACAGCCCAACTACTAATCCAGATCACTCTCAGGAGTCTTTCAGGAATTATGGTAAATTTACCATCATGTTAACTCTTGACAAATATGCTATTGAAACTCAGCTGTCATTTCCCACCATATACCGTGAGACTAGTTTGGGTATTTAAAAATTATTTAAGATGAATTTGTGGCTCAGGTACAAACAGATGGTTAAGTGAAGTAAACACATGGAGGGTCAGCAAACACTACGACCTCCACCACATGGTGCCGCTGACAAAGCAGGTAAGTACTGCTGTGTGAGTGGAAACTTCAGTGCTTCTGTAAATCAACAGTAGGCCCTTAGATCCCTCTATAATGCATGACATTGGGAGCCATTTCACATAGGTGTTATGTCCTTTCTAAAACAGTTTGCTTTCAAGAGACAAGCTTTGACACATTAATGACAATAAAACTCCCAGTTGACATTTACTCTAGATCTAGCTTCCAGACTTAAACACTCTGAATATGAAATCTGTGCTTTTTTTATATTAGTTTATATTTGTAGTATGAGCTTGAGATGTTTGTAATGACATCAAAGTAGATAGTTAGGTCTAATTAGTCATGACAAATGATCTTGACCCTAACCATTGCTGGTTGAATACTGGCCAATGCTTTAGGGGATTTTTAAACCGTTGTGTTGTTAGCTTTAATTAAGACAGTACACATTGAAATGAATTTTTTTTTAAACTGTGTGCATATCCTCAGTATTGAAACAGCAATGGGTATACTATTTACATTTTTGTAGAGTGAAGAAGCCTTGAGAAACAAAACCTTCCATTTTTATTAATTTAAGCCCAATTTTCATGTTTTGTAGGTGAAGACATTCCATGCATAAAATTTATTCTTGCATTATTCTGGCATTATTTTTGTTGATTTAAAATTTACAGATATCACTTTTAAGAAATTTAAATTGACAGCCTGATAGCCATTGCAATAATATCACTCATCTCGTCACACCTTAAAACTAGTTGATTTTCAATTGTTTTCATGATAGTATGTTAAATATTTATAACTTATGAAAATTTTTAGCCTATTTTTAAAGAAATTTATATTGAAAATCATATAATTGAAAATGAGAATTATGCGAAATAACAAAATGATCTTGTGTAAGGGATCACATTCAGCCTTGAGGTGAAGGCTTCTAACAGCAACAATGTTTTTTTTTTTTTTTGTCACTCCTCTGCCTGTATGTAGATTTAGATGTCTTCTTAACCTCTTAGTTGTCAGCGCCGCGATTCTGGTATCAGAATCTTTCCTTCTCCTCCATCTCACAGCCAACTTGTGGAGCATAGCCACTGATGACATTTATCATCATCCCTTCAACTTCCAGCTTCACGTTCATCACCCTATCAGAAACTCTCTTCACCTCCACTACACTCTTACTGTACTCTTCCTTCAGAATCACCCCTACACCATTTCTTTTTCCATTAACACCATGATAGAACAGTTTAAATCCACCTCCAATGTTCCTGGCCTTACTCCCTTTCCCCTTGGTCTCTTGAACACACAACATATCTACCTTTCTCCTCTCCATCATATCAGCTACCTCTCTCCCTTTACCAGTCATAGTACCAACATTTAAAGTACCAATCCGAACCTCTACTCTCCTACAACTTTCTTTATTCTGCCGTCTCTGTAGATTTCTTCCTCCTCTCCTTCTCCTCCTTCTTCGGCCAACAGTAGGGGAGGGGCGAACCAGACATAGTCTCAGATAAAACTCATGAGACATGTGGCTTTTAACTTTAACTTTTCTGGATTGCTACATTACTGATTTTGTGTATTTATATATGAAGAAAATAAATTCAGGAAATTTATTTTCATGGTACTTCATCATCTATAACTTTCTATAACTTATCTTTTTAAGCAATATCAACTTTGAATAATGGACAGTAAAGATCAAAGTGTCTTCTTTTTAAAAATTGTGTATGTAGCCCACCTTTATCAGGAACTGTTAACATTTAAATTCAGGTATGGCATTTTCAGCTGTGAGTCCCAAAATCTGTGGCGAAGGCTAACAGGTTAATAATACCTTCTCATTGACAAAGTTTGTACTAAACTTTGAAATGACACAACGTTGTTCCTTTAAATGACTTTGATCTGGATTCTATTTACAAAATTGTTGGACAAAAAGAGCTGTGTACTGTATGTTGACTTCTATCAGAAAACATGGCTTTGCTTCTGACATAATGAAACAATGAAGACATCAGGACCAACAAAAGCATTGCCAATTCCTCTGCTGGACAGATGAACCCATAAATATGTTTGCTGTTGGAAAAGCCATGCCTTTGGCAATGTTTTCCATGCATTTTTTTTTAAACACTATATATACACAATATATACTTTGTTAATTCCTTTTACTGTATTCGTTCAACAACATTTAAACTGACGGGCAAATGAACAAGAATATAAAAAAGGGTTCTACACTGTGTATGTACATAAGTAACATATTTTTTTATTAATAGCAAATACAGTGGCATATAAGAAAATAATAGCAAATAAGCAGACACACACAGGTGGTGGCAAATTCTAGGAAGAAAAAAACAGAGAAAAGAGCATCTATGCATTGTAGCAGCAGTAGACACAAAATAATTTCACCTCACCATTAGTTTTTCTTTTTTGTTTTTTTTTAACCAGAAAAGTAAATGAATGTTATTAATATGAGTGGTTGTGACATCAGGCATATTGGCAATTGGAAATTCTTAAAGGATATTTAAAAATGTTAAGGATATTTTGCTTTATTTCAATTAGATCTAACGTCATTATCTAATAATAATTTTAAAACAGAGAAAGGAGCAAATTAAAGTCCTTCTTTCTGAATTGTGAAATTTCCAGGGAATGGAGGCTTATCTGCTTCTATGTTACATCCTTTAAAGATTAATCTTGCTTTATAGCCACCTTTTAAATAACTGTTTTGTTTTTAAATATACACTATATGGGATCATTCCTATCTATATATATATATAAAGCTCAAATACCATTGACTGACTCACTCACTCATCACGAAATCTCAAAAACCACTGAACGGATTGCAATGAAATTTGGAACATACCTTCCTTTTGGGTCTTATGTGCTCACTAAGAAAGGGTTTTGAAAAATTCGCCCTGGATCGCAGCTAACTCGCGAAAAACGCGATTTCTCACGCATTGTAAATTCTTCGAAATAACATTACGGATCCTAATGAAACTTAGCACATTGTTTCTTATTAGATGTTAGATGCACGATAAAAATTATTTTCAAAGTAGTTTGCCCTGTATCGGTACTACAAAGGGGTAGTACGTTATTTGTTGATGTTACGTTCTGATCTCTGATCATCCAGTCCTGCTTAGTGCTTACTGCTTATTGCCATATTGCTTAGTGTTCTGCCTTCCGTAGCGAAGCACGGGTACTTTCAGCTAGTTTAACATATAGCCTCTAAAAATAGGAAAATACAAATAAGTCTTCTCTGAGAAAATGTTCTGTATAGTAAAAACATTTTGCGTTTGTTGTACATTTTTAAAATTGAGGTTATAATATATGTACGATATTCTCAGTCACAGCATCTGTATCTATTTTTCAAGGGTCTGCCTTACCATTTCAATAGAAATTCGGTTTACAGTATAACGGAATTTATATCTGTCAGTAACTACTGCAAATAGTTACTGCAGAATAAACTATTAAGTAATTTAACTAGTTGAAACACATTCCAATAATCACTGATGCTACAGAGGTTAAACATCAAAGGAAGACAAATGTAATGTATGTAAGGTGAAATTCTGATATAGACACATTTTGTACATACCGTAATTGACTATAGTGCACTTTTTGCTGTGCACAGTTTCTCTGTCACCATTTTCAACATTCATCAGTGAAATAAGGCTTGGGCTGATAAACACTGTGTACCATTTAGTCATTTTATTATAAACTGGTTGGAGATCATAGGTCACTGTTGTCAGTGCACAAATTGTGGTAATCATCCTCTTTTTATCACAGCACTTAAGTATTTTTTTGGTTGGTGAACTGTATCTTAGTCTGTTGGCTACAGTGACAATTTAAAATAAAAAAATTCTGTAATATTGTTAAACCTGACACATTTGCTGTACTGTGCTGAGCATGGTCCTTGACTAAAATAATATCTGGACATTCATAGCCCTATTGATGGATTCATAATGTAAACATTGGTATGCTTTATTAAATAAGTACATGTAAAGAGTAACTAATAAAATTATATGTCACTGTATGCCAATAGGGCCCATTATTTAGAGTAATGGTTTAATATTTCAAATGGAAAAACTAGGGAATAGATAAATTATGCTTTTTAGCTATTTTTATAATATATTAATTTAGTAATTATTATATAATAATTGAGCACTGAAAATTAGCTTTTTTATTTACGTAGTATAAAACAAGCCATTGTTTTCTGATTGCTTTCTCAATGCAGTTAGAGACCCACTTTAAAGTCATAACCAGCATGTCCTTTTCTATTCGTTCCAAAACCCCTATACAGAAACTGGCATGTGGTGGTAGAATTGTTTCCAGTGCTCAGATAGGTGCAAGGGTAAAAATAAAAGAAATTTCAATGATGAATCACCATTGCCTTTGCAATTTTACCCAAGACTATTCTTAGTCCCTGTCAAAGGAACCAGTCCCTATTGTCTTTTGCTGCTGATAGTGCACTTTTTAAAAGCATAAAACTGCTGAACATTCCAGTGCGGTATTGTATTGTATTGTTTCTTGCTGTTTGGTTTCCTAAGATAGGTCAGAGAGGGGAAAATTCAGTAAGTAAAGAAAAATATGAAAACCAAATATGTACCCCCACAGCATATCTATATTAGTTTTGGGTGTATAAATGTGCTGCGTTTTAAACTGAGAAGGTCTCTGTACGTATATGGTATACAAATGGAAACCCATTTAAGAAAAAATACATTCTCTTTTATAGTAAAATGCCATTCTGACATTTCTGTGTTGACAGATTGTAGATTCTTTGTACTCTGTGTGATAAATGTGCTAGGCAGCATGTCTCTAGTAAAGTTCCAGAAACTTGTTTGCTTGTCTGTTTACGACCCTTCTTACTTATTCTCTGACCTTTGGTGTAAGTACAGTAGAATTGTAGTCATGACATTATTTCTATACCCATAAAAAATATATATATTTTGATATAGAAAAGATATTTTGACTTCTGCTCAAAAGATTGTGAGTTCAAATCCCATCAGGTCTTTTGATGGTGGTGGAGCAAACTGCTTAATTCATCATTCCACATTTGCTTAGCTGGTTTAAATCTGGTAACTGCAAACGTCACCACATGTAATTTTACTCATTTTTGGTAGATGATGTTAAGTGACTCAAATAAGCATAAAAACATAGGAACTGGGGTGCAGAAAAATGTCAGCAGGTGCTTTGGACTGATGAGTCAAAATGTAAAAGATTTAGATGTAGCAAAAAAAACAAAAACAAAAAAAAAACAAGCTGTTTGCCGAAGGGCTGGAGAGTGGTACAACAAATTCTGTAGGCAACAGTGAAGCATGTTTACTTGTTTGGGGCTGCATTTCTGCAAATGGATTCATATAAAATGGAGCCAGATTGGTCAGGATTAATGGTGCCCTCAATGATGAGGAATACAGGCAGATACTTATCCATAATGCAATACCATTATGGAGGCACCTGATTAACCTACAATATATTATGCAGAAGGACAATGACAATTGTTTGTTTGTCCTGCATTTGGTAAATGTGTACCATGTAATTCATTTAGAGGAAAGCTTCAGTCCTGTACAAGTGCTACAAGAGATGCAAACTACAGAAGTATGTGGACATGCTGGTATGGCTTTTGATGTTGAGCATTTACATGGTAAATCTCCACTCCCTCTGTCTGTTGGAAATCAACAGCTGGCTGATGAAGTGAAACTTTTCTATTGTCTCCAGCCTTGGTCAGAGCAAGTGTAGAAATGATTGAGCTCATCAGTTAGGAAGGCACTATTTTTTGGAAAAGACTTTTGGTTTGTAGTAGTGGTCTGGATGCCCACCCATAAGCATCTGTGGTCACAGATGTTAAAGTGTAAAATTTGTAAAGAGGTTTAACTTTTTCCAATTCCTAATTTATAGGTTGGCCCTGGCTCTACTATAGGACTTTGCATCACCAGATTTAAAAGCAGCTTCTCCTACTTGCATTCCATTATCTGTTCATGTGATGCTATCTGAAGCCACAGTTTAGCTTCAGCATCAAAGTTTAGCTCTAGCCTGGCTCTATTGTTGCCCCATGCACACCCCTAGCCCTCCAGCTCCCCCACCCCTCTTTGTTTATGGTCTTGGTATTGATGCTGGATTTTCTCTGCTGGAAGAGCTGGATCAGCATTCCATAGTGTCCTGGTAATTTCCTGAGGGATTTGAAAGCTGTTTAGTATGTTATTTGTGCAGCTGTAATTGATGTCTAGCCATGCTTGTCAACTCAATAAATACATAGAAAGGTATTCTGAATTGTATTAAATCACATTATACACAAGCCACCACCATGGTCTTGAAAGAGATGGTCAGGCTGGTTAGTTTCAGGCTCTTCCTTACAAGTCTGCTGGAGGTGCCAGTGTAAGAGCACAGAAGTGTACAGCGGATCTACAATAGATGGTTGTACAGGATATGTAGTCCATATCTACTCTTGTACATCTAATGACAATGTTCAATACCGTAGGAGCCTGAGCAGGGGAAGACAAATAGACAAATACTAACAGACAAGCTGTTTATTTTTTCCAAAACACCCAGTTGCACAGAAAGAAAGGTATTTGTGTAATAGGCCAGGCTAACCTAAAGACCAGACCCAAATGTAAAAGCAAAGTAGCATGCAGTAAAGCACTGAACCTGGAAGTCACACATAAAACCGTTTCAAATGCCAGAATAAAATTTGCCAACTCCAAATTGAAACACAGACATTACAACAAAGGTTTAGAGTCAGAGCAGTATGTGCATTTGCAAATGAATCAATAAGATTATGCTTTTAACAGAATCACTGATTCTTAAAAGGAAATGGTTTTATGTAATATGTGTTTTTTTCTAGAGAATCTCATCATGCGTATAGCCATATACACACAAAGCTGAGTAGAAACTTGTTGCTATTTGCACCTACTATTGCTATTTGTGTTGAATTATAAAAAATGTATATTGAATTACAGCGTGACTAAAACACTTCTGTCTAAATATAAAGCTTATATTTGCACAGTTAAGATAAGTTATATATAAGAGATTGTAATTTCAAGTTTTAAATAATTTAAAAGCAAAAGAATCACACCATCCATGCTTTTTATTTACTGTGATCTGTAGATTCCTACACATATGTTAGGTATCAAAGATCAGTTTTTTCCTCCAATATGCTCATGGTTTTGATCTCAACTCCCTGCAAACAATACAGCATACATATTTAAAGTTTGTTCCCTATAAATCTGTCAGGGATCCACCTGCCATGCCCCCCTTGGGAGTTCCAGAGTTCCCACGAGCGCGCCGCTCCGTTAAAGAGTTCCTACGGCCGCAAAAAGGAGACCGCCGCGACACAGACACAACGTCGTCGCCAAACCCCTCCAGATGTGCCGTCGTACCTCCAAGTCACTCTGAAAGCGACGTCTCGCCTCCAAGTTCCCCACAAGGCACATTTTCGCCTCCAAGTCCAAGGTGCCGCCCCTGGAGGGGGGGTAATGTCAGGGATCCACCTGCCACGCCCCCCTCTGTAGCTGTCACGCTGCCTTGCTCTGCCCCTCCCGGCATTCGCAGAGGGCAGAGGACGTCGCTCCGCCTCAGATCCCCACAGGATCCACCTGCCACTCCCACCTCGGTAGCTGTCACGCTGCCTCGCTCTGCCGCTCCCGGCATTTGCAGAGGGCAGAGGGCAGAGGGCGTCACTCTGCCTCAGATCCCCGCAGGATCCCCGTCGCTCCGCCTTGGGTCCTTGCCCACCTTCCCCGGTTTCTTGGCGGTGCGTTCCAGGCCTCCTCCTTCGACCCTGGATGGTTGGCGGGGCCTTCCTCGGAGTGCCCTGGCCCGCCTGGTGTGGGTGGTTTTGGGCCGTCAGGTGCCGCCCCCTGGATGGGGGGGTAATGTCAGGGATCCACCTGCCATGCCCCTCTCGGTAGCTGTCACGCTGCCTCGCTCTGCCGCTCTCGCCATTAAAGAGAGACAGGTGTCTCTCGTTACCGATTTCTCTATATAAGCTCTCATTCACATCTCATTAGTATCTGACCTACTTTATGGCTACGGTGACCGACCTCACCCCCGCTGGTTCCGTGGATCACTCACCCGAGACTGCCAGCATTCCTCGCTGGTTCCGTGGATCACTCACCTCCCATGGATTACTATCCTTCCGAGGATTACTTATGTTCCGTGAACATTTCCCTATCGGATATTACCGGCTTTCCTGACTCCGCCTGCGTAACGGTTCTTATGCTCTACCACTGGTGTGTGTGTTTTGACTGATATACAATAAACCATGATAAAGCTACTTCCGCTTCCAATTCGTGGTCCGTATCCTGACAAAATCCCACTTGACTATGATGATTTTTTTAAAAAACATGATTTTTTATAAAAACATATCCAATATAATCCTTTTATAAAGCAAGAAGGTTTAGACCTAGCTAACTTTCACTATGATAAAAACACTTAACTATGCTGATGAATCCTGCAGAGAATCTGAGATGTATTGAAGATTAGAGAATGTCATAGTTGCATTGAGACAATTTCACTCTAATCCATTCAAACCATGCCTACATGCACCCACTGTGTTTAAAAAAATAAATAAGTAACAAAATAAAATATATGAAGCCTAAGAGAGACTGGCTTCTTATTCTGAAATCCCTGAAGTTTGTGAATACTTGCCTCAACATCATGTCAAAAATTGTTATACATCATTCCACAGTGAAATGTAATATCCTTTCATACTATTTTTACAATATTAGTATATTAAATGTTCATGTCCATAAAACAGTTACATATTATTTTTGGTGTTCTGCATTCAATCAAAAAATCAGCAACTAGTGAGCAACTAGCAGTCAGTCTGAGTTATCAAGGTAATGTATAGCATGGCAGTGGCTGGCCACAAATTGACTTCTGAAATCATGATCATGCTCCATAGATGTTTATCCATTTCACTTTGGCCAGAGTCTCTCACTCTCTCTTGGTCTCTCTCAACATTTTATTGAACACTGCACTGGGTTTGCTTTGCCTGGTAATTTATGTCTGTCATTTTGTGGTTCAGCTGCTGCAAAAAAGTTCTTAAATTACTGGCTGCCAGACATGGAGTTTGGGAGATCACACATCTATAACAATGCAATCTCTTGAACAAATAACAAAGACTAATCAATTTACTGTCTGCAGAGTTGCCGTGTTTTTGTAATTAATAAAGCCCTAAGATTTTTACGACAGACCACAGAATGCAAAACATGATATGTTGCATAACGAAAAGAATTACAAGTTGGTGACATCTTTAATTATAAATGTTTCATAATGGTTTATTTGCATTTTTGTACCCATGGGCATTCCTATTTAGGGAATAACATAATAGAGCCACATAACCTATGTCCTGCCATTATTACCACCTTTTTCATGCCAAAGGCTGTGATGTTATCACTATAAAACACATTTCGACTATAACTGCAAACTCCCACAACACATTCAGTATTATTTTCTCACTAGTATGTGCATGAGTGACATGGTGGCACAGTAGCTAGTATTGCTGCCTCAAAGCTCCATTTATAAGCTCACTTTACTGTTTGTGTGGAGTTTATCATGTTCTACCTGTGTAGGTTTCCACTGGGTTCTCCAGTTTTCTTACACTGTATAGAATATGCAGGTAGAGAATTGCTTGCACTAAATTTCCCGTTAGTTAGATTTATATATATATATATATATATATATATATATACACATATACAGTGCCTTGCGAAAGTATTCGGCCCCCTTGAACCTTGCGACCTTTTGCCACATTTCAGGCTTCAAACATAAAGATATAAAA
>JAAIIK010000021.1:5663016-5678663 GCA_014706435.1 Silurus glanis
ATATATATATATATATATATATATATATATATATATATATATATATAGAGAGAGAGAGAGAGAGAGAGAGAGAGAGAATGTAAAAATGTTTTACTTATCATATTTCGCCTTTTATTGAATGCAAAATATTAATTTCAATTATTTAAAAGAAAAACAATTAACTTGTGTTGGCCAAATGATTACCTACTTATGATTTATCATCTCAGAGGTGAAGTGGATCCATAACCTATCATAGAATAACTCATCTCAGTTGCTGGGTCCCACATTTTAGCAGGATTTTACCTCTCTCCAAATAGCCTACAACAATAAGTCTGGGGTTCTAGCATTATGGCAATTTTGGCAATGTGTTTCCTGTTTGCTTGATTTGGCTTCACCCCATGTTTTTTTAGCAACACAATGTGCTTTCTTTTTTAATTATAATATTCGGGACCCAAAAATACATAACCATTTCCATGATTAAAAACTCAGTAAAACATTTTTTTTAATGAAGTTAAATCTTGCACTCCCAGTCATCTTCATAGCTGTCAGAAGACATTTGCTTTTCCACTGCTAGAATCAATAAAGCCAATTATGTATCATGGTAGATAGCTGACCTGACACAATCCCCAATCTCCCAGTGAATTATGAGAAAATGGAGGTCACGAACAGCATATGTAATACCATTTTTAAAAAAGCTTCATGTCTTCTTAGCCAGTTTGTCAAAACTTAGCAACACATTTCTTCAGGCCTTCTGCACTTTCTCTGCCTGTTTATTTGCAGAGTACTTGCTTAGATCTGTTCTTTTTGGCTTTTTTGTTTGCTTGTTTGTTTGTTTGTTTTATGAAGTAATGGTTAATATTGCTCTCTGTGTCAGGGCTGAAAATACAAAGCTGTAGATTGTCACTGTGCTGGCTCTAAGCACGTTTTTGTTATATTCTGCCACCTGAGGAAGCGATCAGTCTTTCTTTGATAGGCCCTGCTGGAGACTGCGAGTACCAGGAAACCCAATTACTATGAGTAAATGCACTCGCTCGTGTTAGCACAGGAATCCAGGTTATATGTACTGCATGTAAACAATGGTTTTGAATTCAGGCCATCATATTTTTGTTTGTACATTTTTTTCTTTGTAATGCATAAGAACCTTTTGTTTATGAGATTATAGTTGGATGTTGGATGACCTTTTTTCATTCTGTACTACTTTACAGACTCATTTGGAATGATGGAATTGAACAAATGACGTGTCTGCTTACATGATTACGGGAACATGCACATAGAATGACATTTAAACAACACCTCTTAAACAATCAAGGGTAGTCTTAGTACTTGTTGTACATGCTCTAGCACTAGGATATTTATTAGTTCAGATTTAACTGCTCACAGACTGCTATAGCCATTGTTTCTCAGGTGGTCCTAAAGTGTACATGCAGCAATCTATTGGCAACCTGTAAGTGGTTATGAGTACAGACAGTTAAAATTGCATAAATGTTTACTTGATGTGATAGGATTCTGACAGTACCATGAATGCTTATTTTCTTGTTTACCTAGGATTACTGTCAAGTTGCATAGGCTCCACTTTCTCATGTAGACCTCATATTGTATTTTCTTTTAGTGATTAGTACTAGATCAGGTTCTTCACATTAGAGCAAGTGGATGATCATGTAATGTGTAAACATTGTCTGCATTGAATCATGTAGCATACACACCATTTTGTAAAACAATAAACTTGTGTTGGTCAAATGATTAACTACTTCGTTTAAATTTCATATAGCTTTCCATTTTGTAATAACACATTGGCAAGTATTACTTGTACACTACTGGGAGATTAACAGTATCAGATAAGATGTAACTGCTCATAAACTGCTATATACCTATTAAGTTACATTTCAGTGCTGCTCAATTTGTCGAAGTGTACATGGAGTAATTTGTTGGCATTTTAGAGATTTATGCAAGAGGATTATCATATAATGTGTAAGCTTTATCTGCATTAAATCATGTAGCATATGCACCGTTATGTCAACAAGACACCAGACTGTAGTGTGTGCAAATTCTTTTTACTTATATGGTTTAATCGAAATTTCCATATATTTCAGACACATTTAAATGTTTTGCAGTGCAACATATAGTACAATTCTTATATACTGCGTCATAGAGATCACGAGCAAATGTAAATGTAGAAAATCTATTAAACTTGAAGACTGAACAAAAATAATTACTTGATAAGTTTTTAATTTACCATTTAGCGGTGGACTTTGGATTTCAGAACAACCTCTTTAAATTGTGTTTTAATCATCTTGAAATTATATATGTCTATTAGGCATTACATAAAGATAAAAATAAAATCATATTTATATAATCTACAAATGTGTGCGTGCAAGCTCTGAGACTATTAATACAATTAATACTGTTCCAGACATGCATGCTTACCTCCACATAACACATTATTTATGCATTTATACACATCATGTGCGCATTCATTTTGGCAATGAGTTATAGATTTGTCCCCAAACAAACAGGTGCTTTGTGAGCAGCTCATAGGATTTTATGCCCAGTGGCATAATGGAAATGTGTGTTTGTTTGAGACGAGTGGCTAAATTACATTCTGTACTTGCTTACAAGCCTGATCCATGAATACCTACTGAATAGATGTGTGCTCGTTTTTATTTATTTATTTATTTATTTTTGTCGGACAGTGATACCTCATAGCTACATCGTAGAGGTACTTAGGATACATTAATTCCAGTTCTCCCCTATTTTATCATCATTTGAAATGCATGCAAATTTTTCAGTATATATTTATGAATGTATTTATGCAACTATATAACAAAATACAACCCAAATCCAAAAAAGTTGGAATGCTGTGTAAAATGTAATTAAAAATGGAATGCAATGATTTGCAAATCTTATAAACCCATATTTTATATACAGTAGAACATAGAAAACATTAAATGTTTAAACTTAGTAAATGCACCATTTTAAGGAACAAGTTATGGCCACAATGTTCTTTAACATTGTGAAGACTTTAAATATCTCATCATCTACAGTACATCATATTTCTAAAAGATTCAGAGAAACGGGAGAAATCTCTGTGTTCGAGGGACAAGGGTAAAAAATCAATATAGGACGCCTGTGATCTCCTTAAGCAGCACTGCATTAAAAAATAGGTATGATTCTGTAATGGAAATCACTGCATGTACTCAGAAACATCTGAGCCCATGAAAGCTCCAGAAATCACTGTCTGTAAACACAGTTTGCCATGCCATCTCCAAATGCTCATTCATGCAAGGATGAAGCCATATGCAAACATGATCCAGAAACACTGTCATCTTCTCTGGTAAAGCTTAATTAAAATGGACTGAGGCAAATGGAAAACTGTTCTGTGGTCAGACAAATACAAATTGTTTACTCTATTTGTAAACCATGGACGCCACATACTCTAGACTAAAGAGGAGAGGGACCATTCGGCTTATCAGCGCTTAGTTCAAAAGCCTCTGATGGTATTCGTGCAAATGGAATGGGGACCTTTCTTATTGGGAAAGGCAGCAACAATGCTGAAAGGTTTCATCCTTTTATCCAGACAATGTCTTTTAAGGAAAGGACTTGCATATTTCAGCAAAATATGAATGGGGCAACATTCCTCACCCATAATTCATGCAGCTTGTCTCCTCAATTCCCAAATGTATACAGACTGTTGTTAAAATAAAGAGGAGAGGTTGCTTTACAGTGGTAAACATGCCCTAACTTTTTGGGACGTGTTGCAGTCACTAAATACAAAATTACCTAATTGTTTCCTTAAAATGGAACCTCAGTTTAAACACTTGATATGTATCCTATATCTCTTGTAAATAAAGTATAGGTTTATGAGATTTGCAAGTTGTATATATATTATATACCTCATTTTGGACATACTGGATTTCAAACTGGTCAAGTAATTTAAAGAAAAAGGCTTAAAGCTGTGTTCCAATTCTCTGTATGCATTCTGACTGAGGGAGACTAGCTCAGAGATTGCTTATGTGTGTGTTTTTATGGTTCTACCAATAGCTGCTGTAGAATGGAGGACCTGTGAGGTCTCAATAATTTGTCAGAGAGCTCCATACTAATTTTACAGCATTAATGAAGATTGACATTCAGTATTAGTGTGAGCTAAAGGTTAAAGGGCTTCACTACCGAATAATACATTGCTAATAATGAATAAAAGCTAGTGTGTGCCAAATGAGTGTATGCTGGTAATGTTCATTATCTTTAATTTATTCATTAATTTATGTTAGGCATGTTACCACACGCAGTGATGTAAGAACCACACTGATCTGTGAGGCACTGAATGTATGCGTTTTGCATGCAAGGCAATTATTTTAACTGTAATGATTTTTTTAAATCGCAAAAAGGTGGGGCTTCCAAATGGCACAATATAAAAGCACATACCCTATCACAGAATGATTCTGTCAGCCATCAGTGGAGCCAAGGGAGCAAATCTGGCCCTCCTTTCTGAGTGGGATGGATGGCATAAACTTTCTGTAAATGTCTATGATCTGATGTATATAGAAGCTGGCAGATTTTTTGTCATGATGTCGTTAAGAAGCAAGAGAAATATTATAGTATTTTAAGAAAAAAAATAATAATTTGGCTTTGTGTTATAGTAAAGCATTTGTTAAAAAAAAAAAAAATTAAAATATTTAGATTTCACACATGTAGTCTATAGCTAAACCCACACACCTTGATTCAAAGATTATATAAAGGTGATTAAAAGTTTGTTATATAAAGTTTATATAAAGAATCCTTAACTTGTGTTAACTGTTTTAAATGCAATCAACATAGAATTTAGTTTGGATTTCTGTTACTTGGTGTAGATGATTATTTGGGTGGATATGACATTTAATAATTTCTATTTCCCAGATTTAATTCAGCTTGTGTCTGATTCACTGGTTTATATTTCAAGCATTAGCCACTGTTTTGGCATCTACAGTCTAGTTGATTCTAAACATACAGTGAGGTGGCCTTGAGGTCCCCCGCTTTGCAGCGACATGACAGCAATGAATTACATAAATCTCTGGCGCTGTGCTTTGGCTGAGAAGCGCTTATGAAGGTCAAGCTGGCAGGACTTAGACAGTCTGTGAGATTCATGTAGTCCCCCCACCACCTGCATACATACAAGTGTGCTCATGATGAAAAGTGTAGGCTTCCCTTCTGGGTAGGCTAGGTTTTTGCAGGCTCTAATTTAGACCAAAGCACAATATCTGTTTGTACCATGATATTCCATTTATTCCTAAGATCTTAGCCGATCAGTTGGCATAGTCACCCATGCCAGTGTCAGTGTCTTCAACCACTTTCATAAAGAAAGCAGTGCAATCTGTTCATCTCTGGAAGGGGAAGAGCGAAGGGGAGGGGTGCATATTATCCATGTCCTGATATTATTGGAGATTATCCCTGACATATCACTTTCCTTGCAGGCACCATTAGCCAGGCTTCATCCCGCTTAGTATTTCTACCACCTGAGACCACTATTCTCAAGGACTAAGAATTATTACTATTGTATTTTTTTTTTCTGGTATATAAATTAATCACAGTTGGATTGTGATCAACTGCTTTTATTATTTTTATTATTATTCGCTGAAAGCCCTCTCTCCCAGAGGATGTCCATGGAACCCCATGAATCACTAAAAACAGAGCACCGTTTTGTAGTCATAGATAATTTGTCACTGACAGGTTGGCAGCACATTTGATGCACATTATCAATTCATATCAGGATAGAAACATATGCAGTAATGCCGTCTCTTTTTATAAACATAATCTTATATGGCAATGATTACAATGCATGTAAATAACACATAAATCCACACAATAATAAAAGTACAGTTACTGGGGAATGACGTGCCATACAGAACAATACACCCTAATGGTAGCATACATAATTGCACTGTACACAGTCGCTACACTGCATCGCAATAAACCAGATCCAGTGGCTGCAGAATTGAGAATTATTACCAGCTATAAACATTGCAAGAAGGTTAGAGAGTAAGAGGACAGCTGAAATAGAAATAGGCATTATGTTAATGGATTAACTTCATGATGATATATACAGTATTTGACAAAAGTAAGTACACCCCTCACATTTCAGCAACCATTTTATTATATGTTCTTAAGAGACAATACTATAGAAACAAAAATGGGATATACTTTAGAGAAGTCAATGTGCAGCTTGTATAGCAGGACAGATTTACTATCTTCTAAAAATAACCCAACATAAAGCCAATATTGTCTATATAACTGGCAACAAAAGTAAGAACACCCTAAGTAAACATGTCAAAACTGTGTGACCACCATTGTTATCTAGCAGTGCCTTAATCCTCCAGGGCATGGAATTCAACAGAGCTGTACAGCTGGGATCCTCTTCCACTTTTTCATAATGACATCAGGAACTGCTGGATGTTAGACACATGGCGCTTCTTCACCTTCTGCTTGAGGATGTCCCACAGGTGCTCAATAGGGTTCAGGTCTGCAGACATACTTAATCACCTTCAACTTCAGCTTCTGTAGCAAAGCAGTTTTTATCTTGTCATATTGTTCAGATACATTTAGATTAAGTACAGATAAAGACAAACATTCAAACATTCAGGTATTTACTTACCATCCCAGCCATTGATATTTTAGAATATTAAAAGTCATTGTCCTGCTTCCAAATGACAACTACACTAATCAGCTGGTGTATAAGTGTTCCATTTTATAGAGAAAATAGAGCATTGAGCTGTGTAATTAAATACAGATAGTATTCTGTCTATATATCTATATGAATGTTTATTAATAAAATACCTGGTCACACAATATTCTGTAAAAATCATATTGTTCATCATAAACTTGCAAATGTGTACTTTCTTAAAAAAGTATTGCAGGGTGTTACTTTATAAATATTAAACATTTGTCATTATTTGCCACAATGTTTGAGTTGGAGTTTAAAATAAATTTTAAGTGTTCCTTGGGGGGCACATTTCAGATGTTGTTTTATTAAAAACATTGGGGGTCCCAATGTCTTGTGCCCACAAGACACAAACAGACACGAGGGCTTCAAAAAGCTAGTGTATAGGTATTGTGCAGTGGCGGGTCGTGCATTTGGTACCTGGGCCTTCAGTGAGGATTTACCCAACTTAATCCACCTCTTAATACTATCATATCACAATTATAGAAACCATCAATACTATACAAAAAAAACGCAATATAACAATGTATGGCATTACAGAGAGAGAGCTACCACCACAACTGTGCCACGTACATCATCTGGAGCAGTTCAGAATCAATATTTGTCTAATAACATGACAAAAACATAAAATTTAGAATAAAAATAAATAAAATACCTCATACTAACCAGAGATGCATACTCAAATAATTTGCAATGCTCTTCAGAGGCTGTAAGCCAGTGGTACCCCTCATAGGCACTGGTCTGGAAGAGGTGAACAAACCCTTTACAGGGCTGAGACAATGTAGCTAGCTTCAGGGTTGGCCAACCTCTCCTCACGATGTCTAGATTTTCTGGAAAAGTCCGCCTTGAAAATGGATTTTTAACTATGTCCGAGACCAAATTAATTACTCTTCCTCCATAAGCCAAAAAAAAATTCCAACTGAAATCTATTAATGTGTGCAGATCATGTTTTGATAGTCGGCTGTAACAGTTTCACTCTGACCAACCAATCAGAGGGCGGAAAAATGCTGACATTATTGTGAGGCGAATTTGAAATCTGATTGGTTAAAGAAACAGTCCCATTGCTAATATAGTTAAGGTACATCGGCCAGCACTACTGATTCTGAAGGCCCTGAGCAGATTAGATTGACATGGCAGCACATAGAGGCTGAAATCTGATTGAACAAAATATCTTAACATTCACATACACGCAGTGCAGCCAAGAAAAAAGTTACGAAATGAAGAAAATAGACTGTTGCAAATAAATCAATACAATTTCATGGAACAAATATTAGAATTTATGTTGTAAATGTCAGTGCTTCTGATAGTGTCCAGGCCAGCACAGAAGGCCTTGCTGGCTCTGATGTCCCACCACTGGTATTGTGTAGATTTCAGGCAACAAGATGAAGTGCATGTGATATTTATTAAAATGATTTATCATTAACTAAATTTAGCTACAGTTGACAATTAAAGCCCAAAGAGACACGACAAAGTAGTATGGCTCTTTGCAGAGTACTGTGTAAGTTCACTCATTTATTGAAAATATTCAAGCTGAATCTTTTTTTTTTTTCACATTCAATGGACATTTTGAGTACTTTGCTTTATGTAAGCCAAATTAATGTGGCAATGGGTTTAAGAAGTATACACTAAGTATAAAAACAAAAGCATGGTGTGAAATATCAGAGGAGTGACATAAACAGAAGCAGTTTATCAAAACAACAGAGACTAAGTAAGCGAGGGAACACTGAAATTATGTTCATGGATTAATCAGGTGAGAACGTCTCTAGGTTACATATGTAAACCTAGTTCCCAGAGGAAACGAGACGCTGCGTCGAAACGCTTTGGGAACGCCCCCATGTTGTCCCTGCTCTGAACCACGTGTGAAATCTGGCCAATAGGCAAGTCATGACGTCATCGGCGGGCGACGTCGCGACGATAAGGAGCTACAAAATGGCTGCACAGTGGTAGCGACACTGGCTTCTGCAAGGAGAGAACGTAAGCGCTGCAGGGATGCAGGGAGTGTGGCACGGGGACGCAGCGTCTAGTTCCCTCAGGGAACTAGGGCTACATACATAACCTAGAGACGTTCCCCATTCGGGAACTTTGAGCTGCTTCACAACTCTTTGGGAATGAGGTGTCCAATCACACCACACTGACCAGCCTAGTGTGTGAGCGCCTCAACACCCGCACGTAGGACAGAGGCGCCTGGAGTGGCTCTGAGGTCAAGATCGTAAAACATGACAAAGGTCAGTGGGGTGGATCAGCATGCAGCATTGCACATGTCTTGGAGTGAGATTCCAGCGGACCAGGCCGTAGAGGCCACCAAATTCCGGGTGGAGTGAGCCTTGACCCTGAGCGGAGCGGGGAGACCAGAGGACTCATAAGATGATTAATGGTATCCACTACCCACCTGCTGAGAGTCTGCTTGTAGGCAGTCCCTTCCTGTTGGGGCCATAGCAGACAAACAGCTGCTCTGACTTCCTCCACGGACTTGTCCTGTGGAGATAAGTGTCCAGTGCTCGCATAGCTTGTTTTGCTTCTCCTGGTCGGGGGCTAGGAACGGAGGAGGGCAGAACGCCTTCAGCACGACAGGTCGTGCGGGAGCTGTAGGCACCTAAGGTACGTACCCAGGTTTCGTGTAAAGAAATGCGCTGGTCATGCCAGGGGCAAATTCCAGGTGAGACGGGGCCACGGACAGAGCCTGCAGATCCCCGATCCTCTTCACGGAGGAAATTGCCATGAGGAAAGCGGTCTTCACCAACAGGGGCCACCTCAGCCTCAGACAGGCACTCTAATTCGCGTCCTGGGCCTCCGCAGAGGAAAAGTGTCACCAGAGGGTGTCTACCCAGCAACTGCCTCGCAGGTGGGGCAACATAAGGCATGATAGCGGACACGTAAACTTTCAGGGTTGAAGGGTTAACCCCGTGGCAAACTGTTCCTGTAAAAACTCCAGAACTGAACCAACCAGGCAATTAACTGGGTCCAACCCGTGGTGCTCACACCACGTTGTCAACAGCCGCCACCTTGTGGCATACCACCTCCTCGTGGAGGGAGCCCTGGAATGGAGGATGGCCTCTACTACCTCAGCGGAGAGACCAGCTTCTACAAACTGTTCCTCAGGGGCCACAGCCTCCACAACTCCGAGCGGGGGTGAACCAGGGTACCCCCCGCCTGTGAGAGGAGATCCCTCCTGGGAGGAATTTCTCAAGGAGGGCCCTTGAGGACGGACACCAGGTCCGCAAACCTTGGTCTGCCCAACCATCGGGGTGCTACCAGGAGGAGACGGGCTCCTTTCTGGCGAACTCTCTCCAGAACTACGGAACTACAGAAGGCGTACAGACGTAACCTCGGCCACGTCTGCACCATGGCATTCAGCCCTAACGGGGCTGGGTGAGAGAGAGAGAGAACCAGAGGGCACAGTGCGAAGTCTCCTGAGTCGCAAACAGATCCACCTGGATCGAGCGGGCGTCTGCTCTTTAATTCAATCGTCCCAGGATATAAACAGCTCTCAGCGAGCAGAGTCTCCCCTGGAGGAGACCACAGGAGGATCTCTTGAGCCAGTCTTGTATAAGGGGTGGGACTGAAGAACCCCCCCCCCCCCCCCCCCCCAGTGGTTGATTTTTGAGACCACCTTCGTGAAGGTGTGGGGCGAGAGTGCCAGGCCAAACGGGAGGACTCGCTATTAGTTAAGCTTTGCCCCCGGAAGCAAACTTCAGGAACCTCCTGTGTGCGGGAAGGACGGCTATGTGGAAGTATGCGTCCTTCAGATCTATCATGACAAACCAGTCCTCGGACTTGATCGCGAGACACGACCTATTTGAGGGTGAGCATCCTGAACCTTAGCCTCATGAGTAAGCGGTTCAAGGAGCGGAGATCTAGGATCGGATGCAACCCGCCATCCTTCATCAGAACAACAAAGTACAGGCTGTAGTAGCCTTACTCTCTGGCTGAGGGGGGAACCACCTCGATGGCCCCTTTTCACAGGAGAGCACGCACCTCCTGTTCCAGGACCAGAACCTGCTAGGGTCCCACCACGGTGGGACATATCCCGTTGAACCGGGATGCGTTAGACTCCTGGAACCTGTCAACGACCGCTGTTACAGCATCGCTGAACAAGCCAGGAGGAGCCATCGGAGCATTCAGCAGCACGGCTCGATCCTTGTCTGGGATATCTGACAAGGTGAGCCACAGATGCCTTTCTGTGGCTACCAGGGCTGCCATGGACCGATAGACGGCCTGCGCCGTGTGCTTAGTCACCCTAAGGGTTAGGTCGGCAGTGCGACACAACAGAAGCCAGTGTCACTACCACCGCGCAGCCATTTTGTAGCTCCTGGTCGTCGCGACGTCGCCCGCCAATGACGTCACGACTTGCCTATTGGCCAGATTTCACACGTGGTTCAGAGCGCAGACAATGCGGGGGCGTTCCCAAACCGTTGGGACGCACCTCGAAGTTCCCGAATGGGGAACCATAAAACAGGAAATGAGTGAGATAAGTGAAGAAGAAGTTAAAAAATATGTGACTGGGTGCCCTCTGAAGGCTTGGTGGTGAACTGTCTATGGTGGACTTTTTTGCTTCTCAGCCAAGCGTCTCTCCCCATTGCATTTTATATTCCATAGAGTTGTACACAAAGCGCTCACTGTAACTGTAAACCACTCTGTAACTTGTAAAATAAAAAATAAATAAAAAATAAGTATATATATATATATATATATATATATATATATATATATATATATATATATATAAAACCATCTTTACAGTAGTAACAAAAGTCTTTCTAGTTACGCAAGCATTTAAGTGGCAATTGAGTTTAACTGTGTTTTGACACATTTTGCAGAGAGATGAACCAAAGAATGGTTCAGTAAAAATGACAGCTAATATGCCTATATTAGTTTTGAAATAAGTTCAGAACCCCAATATTATTGGCATTTATGTATTTTTTTAAGAACTTAATCTCACCACATTCACTATGTAGTAATACTTTTGTTCTTGTTTACATATAAAGATCTCATTTACATTAGCATATTGTGTTTCTTGTGTAACAAATTCTGCCTGTGAAAGATCGACCTTTTCTATTGTACAAAAATACATAATTCATATGATTTATAATGTAATATATTTGCTAATATTATGTTAATACATTTATGGTAAGCCTCAGACTTAATACCTGGGTGGATGGACACTGACTTACATTCTGTTTTCCATGTCTAAAAGATTTTATTATTTTATGGTTGAATAATAATTTCCTCTCTTAATTCTAATTTGAGCCCAGCAAATGTAAGCATTCTTATACATATAGAGGTTACATTATAGTATAATGTTTGCAAAAGTGCTAAGGGTCCCTAAAATTGGAAATCATCACCTTCAGACAAAAACAACTGCATGTCCTGGCGTTTGTTTGCTTTCTTAACCTTTTTGGTAACTTAGTTAACAATAGTGTACATTTCTGCACTTTATGGGAATCTATCAAACATAACAATATTACCACCTGCCTAATATTGTGTTGGTCCCCCTTTTGCTGCTAAAACAGTTCTGACCCCTTCAAGCATTATCAGTAATAACTTCTTCGGCAATTTGAGCTTCAGTAGCTTGTCTGTTGGATTGGACCACATGGGCTAGCCTTCGCTCCCTACGTGCATCAATGAGCCTTGGCTGCAAATGCACATGTAGCTGGTTCACCACTGTTCATTCTTTGGACGACTTTTGATAAATACTGACCTGATTTGGCCATTGTAAAACTTGCTCAAATCCTTAAGCTTGCTCATTTTCCCTGCTTCTAACACATCAACTTTAAGGACAAAATGTTCTCTTGCTGTTTAATATATCCAACCCAATAAAAGGTCCTGTGATGAAGAGATTATTCAATTCACCAGTCATAATATTATAATGTCAAAATGTTACAATATGCGTGATCGCTCAATCTGAAATACATTGACATAATGCATAGAATTTGGTGACCTTGTTTGCAAAACAAATGCAAACCTTATTAGCAGAATACAGATGGAAGCTACACAGTTTGGTTTTACCCTGAAATGAAGAATATCGATAAATAAAAAATAAAAAAACACATTTCAATCATATTTCTTTACAAACAAGCTTTTCATAGCTTGATCTGTACACAGAGAATGACTGCATGTGGTGCACAGAGCTGCATATGATTTCAGGGCACTTCTGAAAAGCACATTTCATTTATTTGGAAAATATTATAAAACCTGTCAGGGACCACGCTTTTGTCACAAATAGTCCTATAGTATTTTTTGCAATATAGTATTTATTTTAAGGCAAACAATAATGGTTTTCAACTGTAGTCATTTGTATTAAATAAATAAGTAATCTTTTATTAGTAAAGTAAATAATTTAATTTTAATTTAAAGTTTAAAATTGACTTGAATAAATAAATAAAGAACTGCATGGCTGTTGGTCTGGAAATGGAATTGATGTACTGTATATTATTAACCCCTAAGTAATTAACGGTTCTGATTTGATTACACAGGAAACAGAACATTTTAGACAAGTATTCATCTGTGAAAGTGCGTTCACAGGAGGTGAAACCAATATATATTTGAAATAATGTCTTTAATCATGCCTAGTCTGTATACAAATTTTGGAGGTTTTTTAAAAGGGAAAGCACACACAATTATATTGTAAGAATTTGCTTTGTTTTAACTGTACTGTAATTATAGTGTACTCTAATTACTGCCACTGTTTTATTAGTGGGATGACAAATGAGAAACATGGAATTGTCTATGACCTAGTGGTGGATTGTGTCGTGGTCAGCACATCTGTTCTCTCACTAGTGGAAAATAGGCCATTGAATAATCTACAGTATGACTTTCTTAATGAACCAACAATTATAAAAATAGATGCACCTTTTCTCACTTTCTTAGAGAAAGTCTTCATGTTCATTGCCAAGCTGATATTTTCATTGCTTTCACTTCATTAGCTGGTAATAGGAAGTGCAATTTTTTCATGGTTTAGCGTTTTAGCATCCTGTTTGATTAGAATAGCAATCTGATTTCATTGACATCAAATATCATGGGTAGTAGTAAAAAAGTGTTTGCCTACATGTATGTATGTACATGCATGTGTGTGTGTGTGTGTGTGTGTGTGTGTGTGTGTGTGTGTGTGTATATATATATATATATATATATATATATATATTAGTTATACACTGTATATACATACATACACACAGAGAAAATAAATTGGAACCACTGTGGGGTCCCTGAGGATCAGTTTTAGAAAACAGAAGCAATAATGAAATTGAATGAAGTAATACAGATAACGGTAGTAATTCTCAAGCACTATGCCTAGAAGTCAGAAAAAGATCCTCCTTGTCACATGGCTTCTGTTACAGCATCCATTTCAGCTGCATCCATAACTATATGCATCTTCATTGTGTTTCCTAAGGATGTGAACCAAATATCCGGTTATTGACTTGTCTTCCAAGACCTGATTGAGACTCATTGTGGCATGTGGGTCAGAATAACAAAAAAAAGAAGCAGAAGCACAAGGATAAAAAAGAACCCCAGATCAATAGAGTTGGCTGAAATGACAAAGGGTTTGAAGGTCAGCACTTGTGGTCCCTCTGAGCAGATAATACCGGAACATAATCAATCTCATCTGATTTAATCTGTTCCTCTATCTAGGCTCGTTTTTCTCCCCACTCCTGGTCAGTTCTTTTCAATTTCTAGCCAGTGATTGCGTGTTCCCAGAGAAGCTTTGTGTAAAGAATGAGGATCAGTTCACAGAGTGTTGACATAGTAAAGAGAGAACTTGGATGCCCAGGTCAAAAGTGAATGGAATTGAATGAAATAAGAGTTGATATAAAAAAAAGAGTTGATATTGTCATGGAAAAATAATTTACTGAGCATAAAGCATCTACACTAACCATACAAGACTATTCCTAAATATCAAGATTAATTTAATTGGATGGTATTTAACAAATGGTTACTCAGAAAATACAGTATGTATGTAACCATCATGATGTAACTATTAGTACAATACTATAAATGTTTAATTATTGTTTGGGACAAGAAAATAAACTTGCAACATTTTAACGGCATTAATTTTATTAAAGTCCCCTGGTGGTCTAGTGGTTAGGATACGGTGCTCTCACTGCTGCGGCCCGGGTTTGATCCCCGGTCAGGGAACCAACCCCAGCCACTCTTAGTGCTGGTCCCAAGCCCAGATAAATGGGGAGGGTTGCGTTAGGAAGGGCATCCAGCGTAAAAACATGTGCCAAATCAAACATGCGGATCATGATTACGGATGATCCGCTGTGGCGACCCCTAACGGGAGAAGCCGAAAGAAAGTTATTTATTTATTTTTTTTAATTTTATTAACGCACGATTAATGCAGCGCGCATTTATGTTTGACTTTTATTTTCATAAAATGTCATTAAATAAATAATGAATATTAAAGAGGTGAAATTAAAATCTTCAATGCAACAAACATTTATTCATGACGTTCTTTCTTTACTCAGATATAAAAAAATAAACTCCATTGAAAAATACATTTTTAGCACAAACATTTGTTTTACTGATGCGCAAAGTCTAAAATCAAGCACCAAAATCCGCCATTGGCACACATCTGCCAATTAACACTGTCTGTGTAGAATACACATAGCAAAAGTTCATTTTGGTGCCTTGATGATTTATGTAATTTAAAACACCATAATTACTTTAAAACATTTACAAGAATATTTTGTCTTCATGTATGAGTCATTTTTGCACTAATAATAAACATACATTTGCATAAGGCATCCATATTTGTCCATGTTAATGTTGATTAGACTATTAAAAACTTAAAGGTACATTTAGAACAGATAAAAATGTGTGATTAAGTTCCGAATAAATATTTGAATATTAAATATTCGAATGACAGCCCATATTGCTATATATAGTAGGCATATAAAACATATTGAATTCTCTATCTGTACTCTAGGTTTGTTTGTGTGTGTGTGTGTGTGTGTGTGTGTGTGTGTGTGTGTGTGTGTGT
>JAAIIK010000021.1:5678673-5692169 GCA_014706435.1 Silurus glanis
TGTGTGTGTGTGTGTGTGTGTGTGTGTGTGTGTGTGTGTGTGTGTGTGTGTGTGTGTGCGCGTTTAGCTATGTATTGTATGAGTACTGTAATGTCACAAATTCCATTCTCAGCATGACTTAGCCCCTAGTACAGCCATCACTGCTGTCTTTTGTTTTGTTTACTTGTGCTTTGCGGCTTTATGACATTATAACATTATGATTATCTCTTTAACATGAAACCTGTCAATAGGTGGGATATATTAAGTGAACATTCTTGAACGTTCCTCAATGTTGATGTGTTAGAAGCAGGGAAAATGGGCAAGTGTAAGGATTTAACCGAGTTTGACAAGGGCCACGTTGTGATGTCTAGACGACTTGGTCAGAGCATCTCCAAAACTGCAGCTCTTTTGGGGTGTTCCCAGTCTGCAGTGATCAGTATCTATCAAAAGTGGCCACAGGAAGGAACGGTGGTGAACCAATGACAGGGTCATGGGCGGCCAAGGCTCATTGATGCATATGGGGAGGACAACACATGAGCTACTGTAGTTCAATTGCTGACGAAGTTAAAGTTTATAATGCTCAACAGGTCAGGACTGTTTTGGCAGCAAAAGTGTGGGCCAACACAATATAGTGTGTGTGTGTGTGTGTGTGTGTGTGTGTGTGTGTGTGTGTGTGTTTGTAAATATGTATATGTATGTACAGTTATGTTCAAAATAATAGCAGTACAATGTGACTAACCAGAATAATCCAGGTTTTTAGTATATTTTTTATTGCTACGTGACAAACAAGTTACCAGTAGGTGCAGTAGATTCTCAGAAAACAAACAAGACCCATCATTCATGATATGCACGCTCGTAAGGCTGTGCAATTGGGCAATTAGTTGAAAGGGGTGTGTTCAAAAAAATAGCAGTGTAGCATTCAATCACCGAGGTCATCAATTTTGTGAAAAAACAGGTGTGAATCAGGTGGCCCCTATTTAAGGATGAAGCCAGCACTAACAGGCATTTGAAAGCCTGAGGAAAATGGGTAGTTCAAGACATTGTTCAGAAGAACAGCGTACTTTGATTAAAAAGTTGATTGGAGAGGGGAAAACCTATAAAGAGGTGCAAAAAATTATAGGCTGTTCAGCTAAAATGATCTCCAATGCCTTAAAATGGAGAGCAAAACCAGAGCGACGTGGAAGAAAACGGAAGACAACCATCAAAATGGATCGAAGAATCACCAGAATGGCAAAGGCTCAGCCAATGATCAGCTCCAGGATGATCAAAGACAGTCTGGAGTTACCTGTAAGTACTGTGACAGTTAGAAGACGTCTGTGTGAAGCTAATCTATTTTCAAGAATCCCCCGCAAAGTCCCTCTGTTAAAAAAAAGGCATGTGCAGAAGAGGTTACAATTTGCCAAAGAACACATCAACTGGCCTAAAGAGAAATGGAGGAACATTTTGTGGACTGATGAGAGTAAAATTGTTCTTTTTGGGTCCAAGGGCCACAGACAGTTTGTGAGACGACCCCCAAACTCTGAATTCAAGCCACACTACACAGTGAAGACAGTGAAGCATGGTGGTGCAAGCATCATGATATGGGCATGTTTCTCCTACTATGGTGTTGGGCCTATTTATCGCATACCAGGGATCATGGATCAGTTTGCATATGTCAAAATACTTGAAGAGGTCATGTTGCCTTATGCTGAAGAGGACATGCCCTTGAAATGGTTGTTTCAACAAGACAATGACCCCAAACACACTAGTAAACGAGCAAAGTCTTGGTTCCAAACCAACAAAATTAATGTTATGGAGTGGCCAGCCCAATCCCCGGACCTTAATCCAATCGAGAACTTGTGGGGTGATATCAAAAATGCTGTTTCTGAAGCAAAACCAAGAAATGTAAATGAATTGTGGAATGTTGTTAAAGAATCATGGAGTGGAACAACAGCTGAGAGGTGCCACAAGTTGGTTGACTCCATGCCACACAGATGTGAAGCAGTTTTAAAAAACTGTGGTCATACAACTAAATATTAGTTTAGTGATTCACAGGATTGCTAAATCCTAGAAATAAAAATGTTTGTACAAAATAGTTTTGAGTTTGTACAGTCAACGGCATACACTGCTATTTTTTTGAACACACCCCTTTCAACTAATTGCCCAATTGCACAGCCTTACGAGCGTGCATATCATGAATGATGGGTCTTGTTTGTTTTCTGAGAATCTACTGCACCTACTGGTAACTTGTTTGTCACGTAGCAATAAAAAATATACTAAAAACCTGGATTAATCTGGTTAGTCACATTGTACTGCTATTATTTTGAACATAACTGTATATGGTTTTTAAGTCCTGGTTCGGTAAAATTTTGGTACGGTTAGAGGGAAGAAATGCAAAATATAAAGTTGCTTTATTATTTATAATTATTTTAAATAAAATGCATGTTTAGTTAAATTTTATATTAAATATTATATTTTCTTAACATTCTATAAAAATAAAGTTGAAAAAATCTAAATAATGCAATACACCTTTTTATTATATTGATTCAATATAGTAATCAATTAAATTGGCACAAATTAAATTGATTAAATAAAACTAAATATGTGGAAAATGTAAATTAAATAGTTTACATTTGTTGGACCTCATTTGAGTAATACAGATGTGTATGTACAGTAAGTGTGTGTGTGTTTATGTGTGAAAGCTCTGTACCGTTAAATATATATTCACAATATACAAATACATGTACTGTTTTTTATTTATTTATATATATATATATATATATGTGTGTGTGTGTGTGTGTGTGTGTGTGTGTGTGTGTGTGTGTGTGTGTGTGTATAGGGCTAATATTAATCAAATAATCAGGTAAGAAGTTTTTTTTGTTGTTATTAAAGAGCAATACTAAATAAGAGATAGAAAATAAGACAGGTCTTCTAAACTAAACACGTAATTTGTTTTTCTTTTTAGAAAAAATGCACTTACAAGTATATTGGTGAAAACAAAACCAATTTAGTGGATTTAATTGTCATTACATAAAAATACAATTACAGTGCATTCAAAAAATCTCTGAAGTTTATAAAAAAAACCTTTTTGTAAAAATCTATTTCAACTTACTTTAAAAACGATTACTGTACTGTATGGTGTTTTCTTTATGTTTTAGTTTGAAGTTAACCCAAACTTTGGAAACTTTCTGGTGTTTTCTTTGGCTTGAATCTTCTCCTCACCCCTCGCTGTTTTCTCCCCGTTTCTCTATTATTTTCATTCTGCAGTGTCCAGCGTTACATATCCAGAGTGCAGAGCTTATTGGGCAGTCAGTTGTCATCTTTGCAATGTGTTTGTGGTAATTTTTATGTTGGAAAACTGCTGTTCCACCCAGTTTCTGAAGAAAGGGTATCATGTTCTGCTTCAGAATGTCACAGTACATGTTGGAATCCATTTTTCCCTCAGTTTACTGCAGCTTTCTAGTACCAGCATAGTACATGTGGCTTTGCATGGTTACACTACATACAGCTTTTATCACTATACTTACTTTTGTTGCCAGCTATTTTGACACTAATGGCTGTATGTTGAGTTATTTTCAGAGGACAGCAAATATATACTGCTATTCAAGCTGCACATTGACTACTCTATTTCCAAGTTCCGTTTCTAGTGTATTGTTCCTTTGAGAAGATATAATAAAATGGCTGCTGAAATGTGAGGGGTGTATAGTTGTGAGATTCTATCTATCTATCTATCTATCTATCTATCTATCTATCTATCTATCTATCTATCTATCTATCTATCTATCTATCTATCTTTCTATCGTTCTATCGTTCTATCGTCACTAGGTTACGTATGTTACCCTAGTTCCCTGAGGGAAAGAGAGCTGCGTCGAAAACGCTTTGGGAATGCCTCACGTTGTTCACGCTCTGAATCATGTCTAAAATCCGGCCAATAGGCAGTCATGACATCAGTGGTGGGCGACGTCACACAAACCGGGAAGCTACAAAATGGGAGTGCGATGGCAGCGACATCAGTTTCTGAAAAAGGAAAAGGTAAGCGCTGCAGGGATGCAGGGAGTATGTCCCATTGACGCAGCTCTCGTTCCCTCAGGGAACTAGGGTTACATACATAACCTAGTGACGTTCCCTTTCAGGAACTCGAGCTACGTCAAAAACGCTTTGGGAACTAGTGTCCAATCACGCCACACTGACCAGTTCCTGCCTAGTGTGTCTGAGCACAACTGGACAGAGGAGCCGGGTGTGGCTCTGATGTCGAGGTCGTAAAACCTGACAAAGGTCAGCGGTGTGGACCAGCATTACAAATGTCCTGAAGCGAAACTCCAGTGGACCAGGCCATAGAGGCCACCATACCCCAAGTGGAATAAGCCTTAACTCCGAAAGAAGTGAGAAGACCAGAGGACTCAAAACACATACATATAGCATCCACAATCCATCCTCAGCCTCTGGGTGCCGCATAGGAAACGTGTCATGAGGGGGTGTTTCCCCAACGACTGCCCCGCTAGCGGACACGTAAAACTTTAGGGTTGACGGAGCCAATCCTGTGGCAAACTGTTCCTGCAGGAACTCCAGAACTGAACCAACGCGGGCAGTTAACTGGGTCCAACTGGTGGTGCTCACACCGCGTGGTGAACAGATGCCATTTAGCAGCATACAACCTCCTCGTGAAGGGAGCTCTGGAATGGAGAATGGTCTCTACTACATCAGTAGAGAGAACAGCTGCTAGCAACTGCACCCCCTTTAGGGGCTGCAGCCACAGCTTCTATAACTCTTGGCGGGGGTGAACCAGGGTTGACGAACACGTGGCGACCCCTCAGGTCTCGGTGTAAGTGTTCCAGTGCCAAAAACACGGCCATCTTCTCCTGGCAGTTTATGTGCCATTAAAGATGTGACTTGTCCCACCGACCTTGGATGGAGCGGCCACTCATGACTGCTCCCCACCCCATGAGGGATCATTATCGTTACGACTTCGATCCGGGCAGGAGACAATTGTGCCCGCAACACGGTCGAGTCCCACACTACGCCCAAGAAGGTGGTTCTCTGTACTAGAGAAAGCACACTCTTCTTTGCGTTTAGTCTTAACCCCAATTCCTTCATGTGGGCGAGAAAGACATCTTGATGCCGGACCGCCTGAAGCTCTGATCGAGCTAAAACCAACCAATCGTCGATATAATTCATGCAATATTGGTAAACTTCGCCCCTGAAAGCAAACCTCAGGAACCTCCTGTGAGGAGGAAGGATGGCTATGTGGAAATAGACGTCCCTTAGATCTATCGTGACAAACCAGTCCTCGGACTTGATCTGAGACACAATCTCCTTGAGAGAGAGTATCCTGGACCTGTGTCTCCTGAGTGCCCGGTTCAAGGAGCGCAGATCTAGGATCGGCTGCATTCCGCCATCCTTCTTTGGAACAAAAAAGTACTGGCTGTAGTAGCCTGACTCTCTGACTAAGGGAGGAACGACCTCGATGGCCCCTATACTTAGGAGGGTGCGCACCTCCTGTTCCAGGACCAGAGCCTGCTTGTGTCCCACCAGAGTAGGACACAAACCATTGAACCGGGGAGGAGGGGACCCGAACTGAATCGAGTAGCCCTTCTCTACTGTGTGCAGGACCCACAGTGATACATCTGGCAGGCCTTTCCAAGCTGCCAGGAAATCTCTTAGGGGAACCAGCCTGGTCTCTGACCTTCCAGAGCGGCTGGAGCCGTGCCCTGCAGTCGTTGGGGCCTTTTGAGAGGTGGTGGGTCTCCTCCATCCGCAGCGATCTTTCGGGCAGAAATAGAGGGAGACACCCGCTGGAGGGAGGCTGCACTATGAGGCACATCTTGTGGGAGAGTTAACAGCCTGGCCTCCCCATCTGCCTGCAAGTCAGAGCGTGAACAACACGAGGCATTCCCAAAGCGCAGCTCGAGTTCCTGAAAGGGAAATATATTTATATATACACCAGTTTGGAATTGGTAAAACTGTTACTTGGCTTGATGATGAAGCATGTAGGCATTCAAAAACAAGACAAAACTAATCTTCCAGTTCACTGACAGGTAAGGTTCAGATTTTTGGCTGCACCCAATAGATTCTTTAGCTGTATGCCTTCTTACAATCTACTTACCCATGAAAAAATTGAAAATGGAAAAAAAAAATAATAATAATAAAATTTATATAAAGTAATATATTGAAACTCTTTTTTTAAAGTTTGGGTATCAATCTAACTACATTTGTTTGCTAGCATTTAAATACTATAGAGTTTTAACAACTGTTCAGAGAGTAAAAAAAATATATGAGGAAATAATAGCTGAATAACATGAACAAAGTTTTTCAGTGTCATACAGTAATGCATTGCAGTGTTTCTGGAAGTGCCAAAATACACATTTAATTTATTATGTCCATGTCATATTCAGGCATGTGTTTGTAACATTGAAAAGAACAATGAAAATATGAAATAACCTAAAGTATAAATCTAATGTGTTTAGTTGAAATGGACTGGATTGATTGTAGTCCTCACTCAGAAAACACATATTTGATCCAATGCAACTCCTTTAATTATATTGACTTGTGTTTAGGGATAAACAGTGTGAACATAAATGCATTTGTGTAAATTTCTTTCATCACAGGACTGCAGTCTATGTGCATAGAAGTAATACTTTTAGCACAATCCAAATAGTGCCTATGGCAACAAATGTTTTAGATGTTACAGCTACAAGCAAAGCTCGGTTTCTTTGCACAATCTCTCTCTCTCTCTCTCTCTCTCTCTCTCTCTCTCTCTCTCTCTCTCGCTTGCTCGCTCTCTGGAGACTATCATAGTAGTGTGCCGACACTAAATATCAGCTGCTGTGGATCAGCTGTGAGCCTGTGGGACTGAGATTCTGCCTGTGCTTATTTGGATGAATGAATTATTAATGTGCTAGAGATTTTCCTCAAGCTCCAGCTTTGGTGCTATATTTTTTTTTACAACAGACTTTCAGTATATTTAGTACTGCACTTCACTGCAGCATCTCAGTCTTTTCTCCCTCTCTCACTTTTGCAGATATCAGAAGCATCGGAACATCGCTCAAGTATTTTGGACAGGCAATAAAACAAAGTGTGAATTAAGATAATGAAGATCAAGGTTTTACTATTATGGCTGGCTCTAATCCTGATGTCACTCAAATGCTACCTCACAGGTACAGTATTTTGTCAGTACTTTTAACTCTGCACCCGATGTTTATTGGATTATTTCCATTTCTGCACTTCATAAGAGGAGGTTGGTGCTTTATTGCACTCTATCTCACTTATTTTATTCTTTCTTGTTTAAACAGAGTACACTGGGATTAAGCTCCAGATTAGAAAAATGGCTGGGGTTTTTTGCTACATTATAATGAAATATGTAACTAAACCTTATTTTGAAAACTATTTTGAAGATCTTAAAGATTTCTTTCAGAAATTTAATTTCTTAGAAATTATAAAACCCATTCAATGAAAAGTCTTCACAATAAAACTGCAAGTTAAGTGGCCTTGACCTGCTATTACTAGGCACACTGACCTGAATTATTGAATGCCTTCATAGACTCTCTTAATCCACTCCTGCAGCATTGTGTGTTTCATACTTAGAAGAAGAGGTGGCTCAAGAACTTCCTCCCTGCGGTGAAGACAACTGCCTTTCCTAGAATGAGTGGCCCTACTCTAAATGCATCATTAATTCCCTTCATTTAAAGGACATATAAAAAGGCAAAGGAAAAGGGGGGAAAATGAATGAGGAGAGATGAGGCCCTCACCCCAGGCAAACAGGCCATTTCTATTAGCCTGACTATGTGGGAGGGAGCATTTCACTTTGTCCTTGTCAAGGTTAGGGACCTGTTTAAAAAAAAAAAGAGAGAGACAATTTTCCTGTTGAGAACAAGCAGGTGATTCATCTCTGAAGAAGAAGAGGTGGATGAACATAGTAAAACATGCAAACAAGTTTTCTAGTTGCGCATTGTTTTGGATTTGTCTCTACAAGGTGACTGAATATAAGTTAAATCTGTCTGTCTGTCTCTCTGTGTTTATTTATCTTCAATACATTGTGTTATAGATTACCCCAGCAATGACGTGACAGATAAGACTATTTTATTTTTATTTTGTTCTTTTATGATTTGCTATTGAAGACACGTTTAGAGAGCGTAGAGATATATACAGTACCAGTCAATAGTTTGGACCTTCTCCTTCAGAGGTTTTCTTTATTTTTAATATTGTACATTATAATGACGACATCCAAACTATGAAAGAACACAGAATTATGGAATTATGTAGTAAACAAAAAAGTGTTTAGCAACCGAGAGTTTGTTTTATATTTTATATTTAGATAGTAGTTACACCTATTTTTGATGACAGCTTGGCACAGTTATGGGATTCTCTCATAAGATTCACAAGGTAGTCACCTGAAATGATTTTTAATTTACAAGTGTGCCTTATCAAGAGTTTTTTTCTTGCCTTCTTAATTTGCTTTTTTTTTTCAGTTGTCTTTTACAGATAAAAGAGTGAATATGGATTTTTACAGTGTCTATAACTACTGTAAAAATCATATTTTGGCAAGAAACTATGCAGTCACCAAAACTATCAAATGCTATGATGGAGCAGGCTCTCCTGAGAACTGTCCGGTGAAAGATAGACTAAAAGCTACCTCTGCTGCAGAGGATAACTTTATTAGAATTACCAGCCTCAGAAACTGCCGATTTATAGCATCTCAGATTATTCTCATCAATGCCTTGGGTGGTTCCATTAAATTCCGGAGTAAGAACGGTGTTAGGCTGGAAGAATTTAGCCGTGAAACCGAAGGTAATTAAGAAGCGGGTTTTATTTACATTTACATTTACATTTGCGCCATTTAGCAGACGCCCTTATCCAGAGCGAAGTACAAAAGTGCTTTGAGTCTTTAGCAATGAATAAATCTACACTGGTATGCAAGATTACAAACTTAATATAAATATAACTCTTGAAATCTACAAAGCAAACTTGGAAAGTGCTAATTTAAGTGTTTCAGGAAGAGGTAGGTCTTCAGTTGTCGCCTAAAGATAGTCAGGGACTCTGCTGTACGGACATCTAGGGGAAGTTCATTCCACCACCTCAGTGCCAGAACAGAGAAGAGCCTTAAAGTATACTTACCTCTCATTCTGAGAGAAGGTGGTACCAGTTGAGCAGTGCTGGAGGATCTCAGACAGCGTGGTGCAGTGCGAGATGTGATGTGGTCTCTGAGGTAAGATGGTGCTGGTCCATTTTTGGCCTTGTAGGCAAGCATCAGTGTTTTGAATCTGATACGTGCAGCTACTGGAAGCCAGTAAAGGGAGCGGAGCAGTGGGGTGGTGTGGGAGAACTTGGGCAGATTGAACACAAGTCGTGCAGCTGCGTTTTGGATCATTTGCAGTGGACGAATAGTGTTCAGGGGAAGACCTGCCAGCAAAGAGTTGCAGTAGTCGAGTCTTGAAATGACAAGAGACTGAACAAGCACCTGGGCAGCATGTGTGGACAGAAATGGTTGAATCCTTTGGATGTTGTAGAGAAGAAATTTTATATATATATTTTATTTTTTTTTTTTTTTTTTTTATAATTTTTCCAATGTTATTTGGAGATCTTGACCTGGAGGTGAATTACCTGGGATGACCAGCAGTTCTGTTTTGCTGGTGTTGAGTTTTAGTTGGTGAGCACTCATCCACGAAGATGTCTGTCAAGCATGCTGAGATCCGAGCGGAAGCTGTGGTATCTGATAAAGGGAAAGAAAAGATTATTTGAGTGTCATCTGCATAGCAGTGGACAGAAAACCCATGTGGGGATATGACTTCACCGATGGAGTGGGTATAGAGGGAGAAAAGGAGGGGACCAAGTACCGAGCCTTGTGGGACACCAGTGGTGAGTCTGCACGGGGCAGATGTGGATCCCCTCCATGTTACCTGGTATGAGCAATCCATTCCCATGCTGTTCCGCGGATTCCGAGGCTCTTGAGGGTTGACAAAAAAATTGTGTGGTTGACTGTGTCAAACCAATTTTATTTAAACAGAATACAGGAAGGATCCACTGTACCATGAGAGTCTATATAATCCCGAAGCCTCGGGAGGAAGCGAGACAGGATCCGAGCAAACCGATATAGTCCTTTGAACGGGAAGGTCCAACAGAACTCGGATAATCAGTAGGGATTACTCTACGTGGAAGTCCAACGTAGAGTAAGATCCACTAATTTGGAGTCCATGAAAGTCCTCAGCATAATCTGTAGAACGGACGGGGACCTTCTGGGAAGGTGTGCCTTAAATGGGATGAGTGGAGATGAGCACCAGGTGCAGATACTTAGTATGATAGTGAGGTGCTGCGAACGCGTGGAGGCTTGAGGGAAGGTGTGGCAGGTGGTTCCCTGACAAACGGGAGCTTTGAGGATGGATTTGGACTGTAGTTAATGTCAATAGTCTGCTACATTGACTCAGGACTACAGTTTGCTTCTGATCACCATCACTGTACCCCGCAACATCGTATATCTGCAATAAATGGACATTCGGTGCAACCCAGACGAGGATGGGTTCCCTCTTGAGTCTGGTTCCTCTCAAGGTTTTTTTCTTTGCCATCCCGGGGAGTTTTTTCTTGCCACAGTCGCCACCGGCTTGGTCATCAGAGACAAACTTACTTATAAAGAACATGTTCATTTTTTTCACCACATTATCTGTCTAAAGCTGCTTTGAGACAATGTTCATTGTTAAAAGCGCTATACAAATAAAAATTTATTGAATTGAAAGATTAGATTCAAAATAAATTCTTCTCGGAGTTCAAATGGCAGACATATTTCAGCATACACTGTTTAGAGGAGACTGAGCTGAATCAGGCCTTTTATACTTAAAATGCATCAAAGAGACTATTACTTTTGTTGCACAACAAGCGGAAGAGACTTGCATGGATCAAGAAACATGCATATTGGACATTAGATGAACTTCTAGGAACTCAAGGATGTTGGAAAACCATTTTAGGTTTCACCTTTAGAATCTGATGAGAGAATGTATAGAAGACTGTGCAAAGCTGTCATCAAAGCTAAGTGTAACTACTTTGGACAATCTTAGATATAAAACATATTCTTGGTTATTTAACATTTATTTGTTTACTACTTAATTCCATGCACATTCTTTCATATTTTGTATATCTTCAGTATTAATGTACAATGTTGAAAATAATAAAAATAAAGAAAAAACTGAACTTTTGACTGGTTCTGTCAGTGGTGTGACTGAAGGAAGGACCCAAATGCAGTACACAGACTGGAATATTATAAAGTTTTTTTTTAATAGAAGAAGCAAGCAGGGACAAAGTTCAAAAATAGTTCATGGTTCAGAGCAATGTAGGCAAAAACAAGTCCGATAAACAGTCTAGGGTTTGAACACAGGCAAAATGTGCAATGCAGGCTGAGACAGAAACAAATCCACAAACAGATCTCAGTTAAAAAAACAAAAAAAAAAACAGAAAACAGGGCAAGGAGTGTCAGGAATCCACCTGCCATGCCCCCTTCGGCGGCTGTTCTGCCTCCGCGTTCTCTGAAGCTCCCGGCTTCAATTGTGCACACCTGGGGCTCATTGTTCACTCATCCCCAGCTCCAACATAAACCCCTCATTCACCCGCACTTCTTGTCCGTTATTGTTGGCATGTGATGGTGTTCGTTCATGTTTGTTCGCATATGTGTTGTTGTCGCGTATTCCTATGCGTTCTTTTCCTCTCGGACTCCGCACACTCTCCACGGCTGCGCTTTCTTTCCAAAGCGCACCCCGGATTACCCCTATCCTTCCGTGCGTTCATCCCTGGACATCGTGGACCTCGCCCCTCCAGGGCGTACCACGGATATCTCATTCGGCACTATTACGGGACTACTGTGTGTTTGTTTGTGTGTTTCTCTATATTTCATTAAACCAAAGCAAACTGTGCTCCGGCTTCCGCCTCCGTTCGCCGCATGACACAGAGGCTAACCAGAATCCAGGAACAGAGTTTAAACTGGTACCAGGGCAAAGCAGGGTAGAACAGAGATCCAAGACAGGTTGGAAACAGAAACCAGAGCAGGCAGGATGGCAAGATATAATTTCAGGGACATGAAGAGCCGGTAAAATAATCTGGCAGTGATTTAATGTTTTTTTAAATACTGGGAAACCGAAAGTGCGCAACATGAACAGAAGTGTGTGCCACAGGTAGTGAACTTAAAAATAGTAAATCAGGCAATAACAGCAAATCATATTCAGTTGAACCAAGTAGGTAAAGTATATATTAGTATTTCTAGCTGGATATGTGTTAGAAACAAGCAAAAAGAGCAAGATAGCAAGTTAGTAAGGTAAGTGTTTTACCTCAGGTCGACTACTATTGAGACTAAGAAGACAACTTTCCTCTGGTATTAGTTTGGTGTGGATTGATTAAATGATTTTTGTGTTTTATATCTAGATAACTTACTCTCAATTGTATGTCTGTCACGGTCCTCTAATCTGAAGTGTTGTATGAAGTGCTGGCTTGTAAATTTACATAACGTGACCCATTTCTCCTCTTGCCCTGAAGGGTAATGTGTGAAAAAACATAAGTGTTCCCAAGTGAAATTTTTACTTCATTACTTTTTTTCTGCTTCGCGAATTAATAATTAAACACCTGTCTTTTCTGAATATGCTAACATGGACGATTTTTGCAGAGAGAATTATTCAACATGGACCTGTTTTCACCCAAGAGCCTAGTGACAGTGTTTTCCCACTGAGCAATGAAGACAACAAGATATTTATCAACTGCAAAGCCAAAGGAAATCCTCCACCACATTATAGGTAATAAATGGGCCATACTGGGCCATATTTTTCAAGCATCATCAAAGAGCAGTGGCTTTGTGTTTATTTAAGTGCACTAGGATATGCAAAACCATCTAAATGCATGATGTTAAAAAGGAAATGAGCTGTTTTCTTATCATTTATTTTGTTCATTCAAACAAAAATGACCTATTTTAGAATGCACAATTATAAGACGTGTACAGTAGCTACAGTCTAATTTCTGTATTGGACATAGCTCATCTACAGGTGACTTTAATATTCTTTTTTAAGAGTTCAGTTGAAAAATAAACATGTTAAAACCCAAAAGTATAATCTTTGTCTCATGTAACCTGTGCATAGAAGTGCATAAAAGCAGCATGGTTAATGAAAAATAAAAGATCAGCATCATACAAGAAACATCTATAATCATAAATTAGGACACATGATGATCAAAACCAGGAAAGGAAAGGCATGTAATTAGAGCTAAGATGTTCCAGAAGGCATTTTACAGCATAAAAGTCCACAACAAGAAATAGACGCAGGAGGGTATAAATTGACATACTAATCAAAAGGTAAACAGAGGCCACCTGTCAGGAACAAACACCAATGAGAGTATGGGGTACAGACAAGCCTCAAATCAAAGCAAAGCACAAGTAAACAAATCAAAAGAAAGCAGTGGTGGCTGTGCTGGGGCTAAGTCATGCTGAGGGTAGAATTTGTGATATTACAGTACTACATTCCATGGCTTCACACACACACACACACACACACACACACACACACACACACACACACACA
>JAAIIK010000021.1:5697169-5722913 GCA_014706435.1 Silurus glanis
ATATATATATATATATATATATATATGTGTGTGTGTGTGTGTGTGTGTGTGTGTGTGTGTGTGTGTGTGTGTGATATACTGTATGTATGAGTGATATATGTACAGTTTATATAGAGATAGAATTAAATGTATAGTACAAACCCACATCACCAACAGAAACTTTCCTGTCATGTTCACATTATCACAAACATCTGTTCACAATCGCAGCCCACGGTATAAAAAGATTTACAATTAAGACTGAATTGCAGTTTTGCTTCTTAACTTTCCAAGATGTTTGTTATTGTTTGCCTGTGCTTACAATAAATGTAAAATTCACAAAAAGTGACAAAAATATACACCGACCAGGTATAACTTTATGACCACTGATTATTATTAACATTATGACTACCTGCCTAATATTTTGTTGGTCCCCCTTATGCTGGCAAAACAGTCCTGACCTGTCAAGCATTAACAGTATTAACTCCTTCAGGAATTTGAGTTTGTCTGTTAGATCAGACCACCCAGGCCAGCCTTGCTCCTCATGTGCATCAGTGAGCCTTGTCCGACCATGCCCCTGTCACCGGTTCACCACTGTTCCTTCCAGCGCATTAAATAAGAGACTCATGGAATGATTTGTCCAATAGAAAGTTTTACACATATGCAGTCCTGTCTCAAGAAAATCACAGAACACTTCTAATGCATCTTGTGTTATGTATTTACTATAATTAATATGCACTAATTATTTTACTTTACCTTGTTTTCCCAGAGATCAGATATTCATGGGTTTACAATGGGCATCCCAATGTCCTCATCCAAGACAATCGACGCTTTGTGTCCCAGAGGACAGGGAACTTATACATTGCTAAAGTGGAGCCATCTGATGTGGGCAACTATACATGTGTGGTGAAGAACCTAATGACCAATGGCACCGTGTACAGCTCGCCAACTCCTGTGGTGCTGCGCCAGGATGGTGAGGGACCTCAATGTTTTATTTAAGTATTCTGCTGCTCACACAGTGTCAACTAGTGGAAGCCAGTGTCAGCCTTATAAAAATGACTCCAAAAGCCAAAGGCAAAGTATACACTTAGCTAAATGTTATATTCATATCTTTCTTTATTATATTTATATTGCTAAATCATTCTTTATATATATTTTTTCTTTATATAATCTGTAATTTATTTCATTATTATCTTTATTTAAATAGATAGAGGTAAAAAAATTGGGACTATGTAAAATGTGAATAAAAACAGAATGCATTGACTTGCAAAGCTGGAGAATCTGGTACACAGGATACAAGGGTAAACACCAATACTGGATGCCCATGATCTTTGGGCCCTCTGGCAGCACTGCATTAAAAACAGGAATGATTCTTTAGTGTCTATAGAAATGGACAGCTTGCATATCTGGAAAGTCACTATAGATGCTGAAAAGTATATAGTCTTTATATGGCTTATCTATGACTTATAGTTTATATTAGTTTTTTTTTTTAGGAAAGGCCTTGCATATTTCAGCATAACATTCTAAATTACATACTGCATCTGTTACTACAGCATAGATTTGTAGTATAAGAGTTCAAGTGCTGAACTGGTTTGTCTGCAGTCCAGACCTTTCACCAAATGAAAACATTTGGCACATTGTGAAACAAAAAATATGACAAAAATGACCTAGGACTGTTGAGCAGGTAGAATCCTGTATCAAATACGATTAAGACAACATTCTTCTCTCCAAACTTTATTTACATTTTCAAACATTTTATATATGTTCTATGTTATACTGTGAATAAAATAAGGTTTTATGAGATTTGCAAATAATTGCATTCTATATTTATTTACATTTTACACAACGACCCATTTTTTTTGCAATCAGGGTTGTACTTCCTGAAATAGCCACAGATAAAAAAAAAAAAAAAAGTACATATTTTGAATTAATTGATTTTTCATTCTTTTTTTTTCAGCTGTGATGGGTGAATATGAGCCTAAAATTGAAGTCCAGTTTGAAGAAATGCTGCATGTCGTTAAAGGATCGTCAGTTAGACTGGAGTGCTTCGCTTTAGGAAAGTAGGTCTCTGTTCAAATAACATACGGACCCTTGTCTGCCTCCAGAGATTTTTGAAGCTAGCAAGGACTTTGCACACTTGGCACATAGTACATCTTTGAGCTTTATTTAAGCGAAAGATCTCAGGAAAATGCTGGCTCTTTTAATCTTAGCAAAATGTGGCCAGGGTGAGAGAACAGGACATTTATCATTGCAAAAACAGCTGCAAGGTATGATTCAGGGATTTTGTGGGAGGTTAGGGACCTCTGATTTTCTAAAGGTAATGCTGCATAGTATGTAAAGGCAACAAAAAAAGCCCAACAGGCAATGAATAAGTCAGTTTTTTTTTAGCCTCTATGTGAAAAGGTCAGATATTAAAGCAATGTTTGGCATACTTTAATATTATTCTACTACTTTTATGTACCTAAATAATCATTGCTGGTTTACTAACAGTTAATTCACAGTACTACTACTACTACTACTACTAATAATAATAATAATAATAATAATAATAATAATAATAATAATAATAATAATCTGCCTTTTCAGCTCCATCACCTTTATCCAAAAACACCCTCACACTGACTCAAAAATAAACATAGGTGCACTGGGTTAATATACAGTAGATATTACTTTGTCTTTTACAGTACCCACACTTTCTTTTGAGTGTGCTTTATATCATACAAACGTGGATACATTGAAACATGCACAATAAGACTTGTTTTATTTTATAAAATGTTAGCAATTTTTGAGGCAACACTTGATAGTCTTTTGTTTATTTGTTTGTTTTTAAACTCCTTGTCAGGGAACCGACCACGCCGGTTAAATAAGTATTACCTTGTAGACGTTTCAATATGTACTAAATCAGAGATAATGATCAGGGGGGAAAAATAATAACATTTAATTCTTCACAGACTCTGCTGGTGAGAAATAGACATTTTACAGTTTGTTATTACTTAAAAAGATGGGAGTAGTTCTTCCTAACTAAACAAATAATGTGCCTTTATGTTTTTTAAATAAGTCCCATGAATTTAATTTGTATGTAGAGCATTGCCAAAACCAAACCAGAGACTTAGAGACGAGGGTAAACTGACATTCTGTATATGCTGTACACTACATTATATCTCATTAGTACACAGTATGCATATAATTTAGTATGCACTCAATAATTTCACTTTTTTTGTATTTTAACACACCGTGTTTAATTGTAGTGATTAAAGACAAATATGAATAAATGAGGCAGCAGAGAAATGCTTCAAGCCAGTCAAAAACCACTTAAGACTTATTTCTGAAACAGGATAGCAATTATACACTAATTGCACATTTAATTAAAATTAATATTACATGGATTGATGCGAACTTTGAAGAAAATTTGTTCGACCAGTGCAAACACTGGGTCAATTATTTAATTACAAGACCAACAGACTTTTAGCCACCTTTAGATCTATTATGCCACTGCCAAATGTATTATAATGCCAAGCAGGCAAAATGATGCTGCACAAGCATTGGGCCAACAGTTTGGCCTTGGAGCCAAAATGTTTGCACAAGCATTGGGCCAACAGTTTGGCCTTGGAGCCAAAATGCTGAGATTTAATCTACATTAGTTTTCATTTAAGGGTCACTCTCACAGGGAATATTTATAATTCATTTAAAAATATATATTCTTAGTATGTTCTTCTGTGTATGCCTTTGTGATCTATTAATATTTTGAGCATTGTTTTGTCAATTTATTAAACTATTCTTCACCCCAGTTCCTGGGAATGTCTCCAGGTTACGTATGTAACCCTGCTTGCCAGAGAGAACAAGACGCTGCATCAACAATGCTTTGGGAACGCTTCTGCGTTGTCTATGCTTTGATTATGTATGTAATCCAATGAAAAGCGTGGCATAATCCTGGACTCTCTGTTTGATGGAGGGACCACCTTGATGGCCTTCTTCCTCGGGAGAGTGCTTGCCTCTTGTTCTATGACTAGAGCCTGCTCGTACCTCGTCGAACTGTGGCAGATGAGACACAATCTGAATAGTATAGCCTCTGTCTACAATACGCATGACCCACCAAGACACGTCTGGCAGAGCTTCCCAGGCTGCCAGGTAGTCTCTTAAGGGTATCAGTCTCTCAAGACTGATCTCTGGTACACCTAGAGCTAAAGCTATGCCCGGGTGCAGCTCTAGAGCCTTCAAGGAGGCAGCAAATCCTCCGGGTCTGCTACGATACCGGATGGAAACAGAGGAGGGTGCTTGCTGGAGCTGGCCGTGCCCTGAATCACTGATCGTGGCAGGGTTATTGGATCAGATCCCTGGGGCGCTGAAGCAGGGTGGGCACCGTATAGTGAGATGCATCATGCCCTTCTGACTTTCATTTCCCTTCTCTCCAGCACGTACCTCCACCTCTCCAGGCTCTTCTCAACCTGCTCCCTACTCTTACTACGAATAACAATATTATACGCAAACATCATAGTCTATGGAGACTCCTTTCTGACCTCGTCCGTCAACCTGTCCATCACCACTGCAAACAGGAAAGGGCTCAGAACCGATCCTTGATGCAGTCCAACCTCCACCTTAAGCCAGTCTGTCGTTCCTACTGCACACTTCACTGCTGTCACACTGTCCTCATGCATGACCTGCACCACCCTCACATAATTCTCTAGCACACCTGACTTCCTCATACTATACCACAATTCCTCTCTCGGCACCCTGTCATACGCTTTCTCTAAATTCACAAACACACAATGCAACTCCTTCTCTATACTTCTCCATCAGAATTCTCAAAGCAAATAATGCGTCCGTGGTGCTCTTGCTCGGCATAAAACCATACTGTTGTCACAGAGGTCACCTTTTCGATCAGCCTGGCTTCCACTACTCTTTCCCATAACTTCATGGTGTGACTGATCAACTTTATTCCCCTGTAGTTACTGCAGGTTTGCACATCTCCCTTATTCTTTAAGATCGGTACCAGCACACTCCTTCTCCATTCCTCAGGCATCCTCTTACCTTCCAAAATCTTGGTAAACAACCTGGTTAAAAACTCCACTGCCATCTCTCCTAAACATCTCCATGCTTCTACCGGTATGTCATCTGGTCCAACCGACTCATCCTCTTAATCTCTGCTCTCACTTCCTCCTTACTAATCATATCCACTTCCTGCTTCACCATCTCCACACCATCCAACCTTTTCTCGCTTTCATTTTCCTCATTCATTAGCTGCTCAAAATACTCCCTCCATCTTCTCAACACACACCCATCTCCATCCTTTATTGCTCTAAATTGCAGAGTAACTTGCACATCCTTCCCAGCTCGGTCCCTCAGCCTGGGCAATCAGTACTTATGCCTTGTACTCCTGCCTACTTTTCTCATCACTCTGTTGATCCCAATTCTGTTTTGCTAACTTCTTTCTCCTTATGCTTTTCTGCACTTCCTCATTCCACCACTACGTCTCTTTGTCTTCTTTTCTATTTCCAGATGTCACACCAAGTACTTTTCTAGCTGCCTCCCTTATCACTTACCACTGAGCCCCTGTCTGACCTCTTCCCTGAATTTCACACTACAGTCTTCCTCCTTCAGTTACCACCATCTTATTCTTCTTTTAGTCCTCACTCTCCTCCTCTCCTTCTTCACATCCAAAAACATCCAACCAGACCACCATCCGATGCTGTCTAGCTACACTGTCCCCTGCCAACACCTTACAGTCTTCAATCTCCTTCAGGTTGCATTTCCTACATAGAACATTATCCACCTGTGTGCACCTTCCTCCACTCTTCTACATCAACCTATGATCCTCCTTCTTAAAATAAGTGTTCACCACTGCCATTTCCATCTTTTTAGCAATATCTACCATTATCTGCCCTTCCACATTCCTCTCCTTAAAGCCATACTTACCCATCACCTCCTCATCACCCCTGTTCCCTTCACCTACATGCCCATTTAAATCTGCCCCTGTCACCAATCTTTCATTCCTAGGTACACCTTCTACCACTTCATCTAACTCACTCCAGAATTTTTCCTTCTCCTCCATCTCACAACCCACATGTGGAGCATAAGCACTGATGACATTTATCATCACCCCTTCAACTTCCAGCTTCATGTTCATCACCCTATCAGAAATCCTCTTCACCTCCACTACACTCTTACTGTACTCTTCCTTCAGAATCACACCTACACCATTTCTCTTTCCATCCACACAATGAAAGAACAGTTTAAAACCACCTTCAATGTTCCTGGCCTTACTCCCTTTCCACTTGGTCTCCTGAACACACAACATATCTACCTTTTTCCTCTCCATCATATCAGCTATCTCTCTCCCTTTACCAGTCATAGTACCAACATTTAAAGTACTCACCCTAACCTCCTACATTTCTTTGTTCCCTGCTGTCTCTGTAGACGTCTTCCTCCTCTCCTTCTCCTCCTTCGGCCAACAGTAGCCCAATTTTCACCGGTACCCTGTTGGCTAACAAAACCTGTTGCGGTCGTTGGTAACCTGGGCCTCGACCGATCCGGTATGAATTTCTCTTTCGTGATCCGCATATTTGATTTGGCACATGTTTTAAGCTGGATGCCCCTCCTAACGCAACCCTTCCCATTTATCCGTGCTTGGGACCGGCACTAAGAGTGCACTGGCTTGTGCAGCCCCAATGGCTGGGTTAGAATATGCACAGATTGAGCGCCAATATGCACAGAATGTACGCAGCCAGCTCTCTCGGAAACCGACCTAACGCGCTCCACTTCCAAGCAAGCGACTCACGGGCTTTAAAAACCTGTAAGGGGAAAACACGCACACATAGAGCGCTTCATGAACAATCAGAAGCTAGCACCGGCTTTACTTCATGTGCTTTCATAGCTTTCTGGTCATGACGTCACCCTGCCGGTGACACCACGCTTTCCATTGGACGGATTACACATGTGATTCAGAGAGTAGACAGCTCGAGTTCCTGAAAGGGGACTGTTTTAAAGAACTTATGTACGAGTATAAAGGGGTATAAATGAAGGTTTATCATACATATCTGTATTAGCCTCACTACAGGACTGTATGCATGCTCTGGATCTTTGAAAATATAACACAACAATACAGTTAGAAATAAAATTGTAATAGAGCAAATGTTCATAATTGAGTAGAGTACTATGTAAGGACTCACATAGGGTTAACCTAAAGGTAAATAAAAATCTTACACAAGCTAGCTGGTACTTACATATATAGAGATATCATTTTGCTCTTAATTACATGGCCAATTGTAACACCAAACTATCTTTTTACTTTAAAATTATAACACTTAAAAAAAAGGCCCACTATTACTTTTTTTTGCAACAGTTACTCTCACAAACTTCAGTTGCATTTCAGAATAAAATTACCTCCACGTACAATTAAAATACACAAAATAGTAGATATAGTGGAATTTAGTATACTTTGTTATATAAGGGTATTGTGACTAATAGTTGGAATGAAATGAGTGGGTGAGGAGCTGTCCAAAATCTTTCTGATGACAGGTTTTCTAGGTCTGTATTACAAAATAGCATGATGCCAAAATTCAAAATCTATCCCAAAGTCCATGCTTTGTTTTATATAGGCAAAATCTGTAATATTTACAATATATAATACATTTGTAATATTGCACATTGTCTCATTATGACAATCATAATAATAATAACAACAGAACAGAATAATTTAACCATAACCCTTGTCAATTATTTATTTTATCAGTGTTTTCAAGTTTCTAATTAATGATGAGTTATATGATAAGAGGGCCTATTATTGGTAATAGGCCAATATAATGAAGGTCTATTCAGGATAAGAACTATATAAAGAAGTCCAAGATATGCCTAAATCAAACATAACCACAAATAATATTACATTTTGACATTACATTTAAGTCATATTGATCAGTTTAACCTTGCTTTTATCAGTATCACCAATCTGGTGCACCAGCTTATATATTCCCAATTATGGCGTACCAGTTAAACGAACTTAAATAAAGACTGTAATTCCAAATGGTACATTATTAATTCTGATTATAACAATTAAGCTTAGTCAGAGAGTAGGCTACATATGTGCCTAAATTGATTTTCCAGGTAATCCATTCACATTAAGCAAATTATTTATTTGTTGTGTATGGTTCTGAGGTTGCCAGAGTAGAAAAGTGAAATAGTGTATGAACTATATGATTTGTAATACTATATGGATCACTGCTTTTACATTAGCACTTGCCTTTCCACCTGAAGAAAACAAATCAGGAATATAAAATGTCAACTAAAAAAATCTGATTCTGCTTTTTTTTATATAAAATAGCCTACCAAAAAACACTATTGTAATGTGTATAATAAAACAAGTTCAATCAGGTTAGGTTAGAGTGGTGTGGTGACAGCTGGGGAGAGAGCAGATATTCTGGAAAAATGTGAACCAGGGCATCAAGGGTCTGCACCCTAAATTGGGTAACACTCAATGACTGCTATACTGCAATAGGGGGATAGAAAGAAGTCAGCTAATCCATTTGAGTTAGGAAGAGAAATGAGCAGTTGTAGAGAAAGTTTGTGCCTGCAGGATTTTGGTGATGCGACAGCAGGGTATATGGACCAGTTGGGAACAAGCGTTGACCCATAAGATTGACCAGTCAGTTTATGATCTGCCCAGATTGGATATGGCAGAAGAAAAAGCATTTAGTTGGATTAAGCAAGGTGAACTATAAATTAGACTTTGTGGCCAACAAAGCTTTGAGATTTGCTGGAGAAAACATTATGGAATGGTTTAAATTTTAAGATTTTTGCCAAAAAATAGATGAAAAAAGCTTGTGATGTTATGAAAACAATATTTGTCAAATGGGCATTTGTTCATGCAAAGCTCTTTTAAGGCCCTGCCACAGCATTTAAGTTGAATTGAGGTTGGGACTTTGACTGGGCCATTGCAACATCTTCATTCTATTTTCAGTGATGATGTTGAAGATTCTCTGGTGTTGTTAGGATCATTGTCCTGTTGCATGGCCTGATTTAGCCAAAGTTTAGCTGACAGACAGATGGCCTTGCATTTGAATTTACCTTGGTATACAGAGCAGTTCATGGCCACATCAATGACTGCGAGTTGCCCAGGTCCTGTGGCTGAAAAAACAAGCTTAAATTCTCACCTCTCCACCAGTGTTTGACAGTTACCATTAGGTGTTTGTGCTAATATGCTGTGTTTTCGAGAAACATGGTGCCATGCTTTATCGACAAACATCCCTACTTTGGTCTAATCTGTCCGAAGCAACTTTACATTTACATACACATTTACAGCATTTAGCAGACACCATTATCCAGAGTGACATACAAAAGTGATTTGAGTCTCTATCATTGAATAAATAAACACTGGTTCACTTAAAAACAAACGTCTCTAGGTTACGTATGTAACCCTAGTTCCCTGAGGGAACGAGACACTGAGTCGAAACGCTTCGGGAATGCGCCCGAGTGTTCACGCTCTAAAATAATCTGTGTAATCAGTCAAAAATTGGACGCTGGCCTTCACCGGCAGGGTGACATCACAACCAGGAAGTATAAAACGCATACAGAGTGAGGAAGTAAGGGAGAAGGAAGTGCTGCAGGGACGCCAAAGGTGTGGCACAGAGACACTGCTTCTCGTTCCCTCAGGGAACTAGGGTTACATACGTAACCTAGAGACGTTCCCTTTCAGGAACTCAAGCTGCGTCGAAACGCTTTGGGAACGAGTGTCCAATCACGCAAGACTGACCAGTCTTCTCTACAACATCCGAAGGATTCGACCATTTCTGTCCACACAGGCTGCCCAGGTGCTTGTTCAGTCTCTTGTCATTTCAAGACTCGCCTACTGCAACTCTCTACTGGCAGGTCTTCCCCTGAACGTTATTCATCCATTGCAAATGATCCAAAACGCAACTGCACGACTCGTGTTCAATCTGCCCAAGTTCTCCCACACCACCCCACTGCTGCGCTCCCTTTACTGGCTTCCAGTAGCTGCACGTATCAGATTCAAAACACTAATGCTTGCCTACAAGGCCAAAAATGGACCAGCGCCATCTTACCTCAGAGACCTCATCACATCTCGCACTGCACCACGCTGTCTGAGATCCTCCAGCACTGCGCGACTGGTACCACCTTCTTTTAGAATGAGAGGTAAGTATACTTCAAGGCTCTTCTCTGTTCTGGCACCGAGGTGGTGGAATGAACTTCCCCTAGATGTTCGTACAGTGGAGTCCCTGGCTATCTTCAAGCGACGATTGAAGACCTACCTCTTCCTGAAACACTTAAATTAGCACTTTCCAAGTTTGCTTTGTAGAATTCAAGAGTTATATTTATATTAGGTTTGTAATCTTGCGTACCAGTATAGATTTATTCATTGCTAGAGACTCAAAGCACTTTTGTACGTCGCTCTGGATAAGGGCGTCTGCTAAATGCCGCAAATGTAAATGTAAATGTAAAACTAGTCCCTGCCTAGTGTGTGTCTGTCAAACATAGCTAGAGGAAGACTGAGGGGCCAGGGGTGGTTACATATGTCTTGGAGGCTGAACTCCAGAGGACCAAGATTTTGAGGCAGCCACACTCCGGGTGGAGTGAGCTCTGACCCGAAGGGAGTGGGGAGACCAGAGGACTCACAAGATGATGTGATGGCATCAATTCAATTCAATGTATTTTTATTTGTATAGCGCTTTTAACAATAAACATTGTCTTAAAGCAGCTTTACACAGATAATGTGGTGATAAAAAATGAATATGTTCTTTATAAGTGTAAGTTTGTCCCCGATGAGCAAGCCGTTGGCGACTGTGGCAAGGAAAAACTCCCTGAGATGGCATAAGGAAGAAACATTGAGAGGAACCAGACTCAAGAGGGAACCCATCCTCATCTGGGTTGCACCGAATGTCCATTTATTGCCGATATACAATGTTGCGGGGTACAGTGATGGTGATCAGAAGCAAACTGTAGTCCTGAGTCAATGTAGCAAACTGTTGACATTAACTAGAGTCCAAATCCATCCTCAAAGCGCCCGTTCTTACTACGGAATTTCATGGAACCACCCAAGGTGTTGATGAGAAACCGTCCCTAGCTGCACAGAGTGGCCTCCAAACAAAGAGAACACTATCCAGAGGCAGGTGTGGACGAAGTGGGAAGATCTGTAGAGGAAAGAGGGGCAGAAACAGTGGTCACTGGAACCTTAGGAGCATGTTTAACTCGAACGAGAGAGAGAGAGAGAGAGAGAGAGAGAGAGAGAGAGAGAGAAGAGGGGTGACTGGAAGAGAAGGATATGGATTATTATGTGTCCTTATTGTTGTATGAAAGTTAATGTCGCTGTGCATTTGGGACTCCGGCAAGACTCGCTATGGCAGCATAGCTAAAAGGGAGAACCAGAAGGTAACACAGACATGAGGGATCTCTGGGATAAGAGACGACCCACCACACCACTGTCAACAAACCTGAGTGAACGTGTGAGAGTGGGGGGGCGACAGCATACAAATATCCCAGTTCACCAAACAACTGGAGGGATGGACTTTTTGCTCATGACCTGGCCAAGTTATGTAGCTTGGTTACGGCACAGGTCACAACCCTGAAAATGCTTACTGCTTATTTTCTTTTTTTTTATTATTATTATTATTATTTATTTTATTTTATTTTATTTTATTTATTTATTTAGTTATTTTTAACCTCGAGGAGTGAGAGGAGTGCTCTCCGGGAGTGGAGCGGTCGCATAGAAAATGCGAGCAGAATGTGTGTGGCACAATCAGCGCGGCGCAATAAAAATATAATTTTTTAGACATTTTTGTCACTTTTGCTTATGTAACAAACAAGGTAAAAGGCAAGATAAATAAAGAATTGGGTAGTAAATAACTGGAAGAAGGTTCTATGGACATTTTTCAAATTTAAAATTTTTAGCAACAGAAAAATTTGTTAATGAAAGAGAACAGAGAGATTTTATACATACTACCTCACACCATTGTCAAACATAGAGGTGGAAGCCTGATGGTTTGGGGTTGTTTGGATCAGGGACGTTTGGAGACTTATCCCAGATGAAAGAAATACTAAACCGACATGGCTATCATTCCATCATTGCCACCCAATTCAGTCTGGACTGCAGCTAATTATAACAACTTCATCATAAAACAACACAATGATCCAAAGCATACATCCAAGCTCTATAAGTGTATAGAGAACACAAATTTGGCTGGAGAGTTATTTATCTTAACTGGCCTGCCCATTTACCAGACCTTTTATTTACAAGAGGCATGGCAAAGTATTTCAGCTAAATGCTTGGAGCAACTAACTGTCCAGATGTAAAATAATGTGTATGTAAAAAATGTTATGCATGGTTAGGGAGAATTGTTCAATGAAAATAAAGGTTAACATTTCTACATTTCTATATGTGTTTCTCTAAATAAACTGCATTAGTACTAACATGGCCTGTTCTTTGGCACAGTCCAGTACCTTCTATCTCTTGGAGAAGAGCAGACAGAAGCCCTTTTCCTGGAAAGATGAAAATCAATCAATCAAATGGCGTCCTGGAGATCCCTTATTTCCGGCCTGAGGATGCTGGCTTTTATGAATGTGTGGCAGAGAACACCAGAGGCCGTAGCGTTGCAAAAGGACATCTCATATTTAATGGTAACTACAACTTACAAATAGTTAATAATGTAAAGAAAACCACATATGACCGCTGTAAATTGAATGCATTTTGTGTGCATTCAGCAAGAGAAATGCCAAACTACATTTTTGCCGTGAGTGCTCTGAATAAACTTCAAGTCAATTCTACAAAAACGTATTACTTAATCTCATCTATTTAATATGATGCTTAGTAGCTCTTTTACCTTTTCAACAGTGAAATCAATACAAGATACTTTAATTGTATGTCAGAAACTGGGCAGCATGGTAACCACTACTGAATAATGAATAATCTGCAGATGAAAATGACTTAATGCTGGTTGGCCAAGCCAGGCTAATTAAAATGGCTGAAGCATCAGTCTTTAGATTGGTGGTGAAAAGCAATTTTGCTCATACTGCTCATAAAGACAGGTTAATCTAGAATTAATGTGTAACAATTAACCCCACTGTTTGGTGGTTTATGGAGTACTGAGCTATTTTTAAGCTGACATGCAGTTTTTCCCTACAAAATCAATGGTCAGGGACAAAAAGGGATGATTGTAAAAGGGATTAAGAAAAAAAGTGGAAAGAGTATTGTTTTAATCATTTTGATTGTTGGAACAGAAGTTGTCTGCTCTGCTCTTGACTGTAGATTTGGAACATCTGCATTGGGCCCAGACACTGCATGATGCCTACATGGCCATCGATGCCGATCTGCACTGGGAATGCAGGGCTAATGGGAAACCCCAGTCTGTGTACAGATGGCTTAAGAACGGACAGACCATGGTGTCAGAGGTGAGAAATTTCATTTGCTATGCCTTTCAAACTCCTCTCAGTTATGTGCATGATAGTGTATGCCAGGTGAACCTGTTTAAAAATAAAGATATTAATTATCAAATATTGGTGTTAATTCTGTGCATTATACACATTAGCATTCTTCAAGTTATATGGATATTATTCAAAAGATAAACTAATAAAAATGCATGGTATTATGCTAAAACTGTCAGTTGGACCTGCCTTAGTTAGAATTTTTTTAACAATATAGTTTGTATTAGCACATTGTAGTCACTGTTGATGGTGTAATTTTGTCCTTAGGACAGAATCCTTATTAATGGAGGCAAGTTCATGCTCTCTAAAGTTACCCAACAGGATTCAGGGATGTATCAGTGTTTGGCTGAGAATGAGCATGGTGTCATTCATGCCAGTGCTGAACTCAAAGTTTTAGGTGAGTGACTTTGTTTTTATCTGAGCATCATAAGAAGGCTAAATATATTCTGACATTGTAACATAAAAACACAAACTAAGATATTACCTAGAACAGACAGCAAATAAAAAAAAAAAACACTTTTGCTGTTTTATAAAGCTTCTCCTCCAGACTTTTCTAAAGGTCCAGTTAAGAAGTCCACACTTGCTCAAAGAGGAGGTGAAGTCATCATTGAATGCCGGCCACATGCATCCCCCAAGGCCTCCTTCTCATGGAGGAAAGAAGGCAAGCTTCTGAAAAACAGTGAGAGGTAGGGATTACTGACCAAGTATGCAGAGAAGGTATGCTTAAGACTTTAGGCCAATTCAGCCATTAAATTCACATTTCAATGCAGTCCGCACCACCCCCCAAGATGTAGGCCTCTTCTTCTTAATCTTCTTTCGGCTGCTCCCATTAGACATCTGCCTCTAAGAGGGACATATGCTTTGCCTGTGAGATGCCTATGATCATGTACTGTATTTATCAACCTTGTTCATTCATACCTTTGCTCTTTACTTTCACCACCCCAGAGGTTACTGGTGTCTTAATTAATACAGAATTGGTGATATAAGCACTTGTCCATGGACAGATGTTGTTTGGTAGACACTATAGTACTGTATTTTTTTTTCCTGATGGCATTTTCACAGAAGACTGCATGCTTAATGGCACACTAATTAATTCACTGGGAGTGCTGTCTCTGGCCCGTGGGGTTTGCATAGGCCAGACAGTCTAGCATGACTGTATCAGGACAGAAGTGAGAGAGAGAGAGAGAGAGAGAGAGAGAGAGAGAGAGAGAGAAGTGTAGCATGGCCATGTTAGGACAGGTGGCAGGAGAAGTGCATGATCTCCAGTAATAGATGGGGATGAAGAGACGGCCATAGCGGGTCTATCTACACTAGCGGGAATGCTGCCTCTATGACTCACTGCTGCTGTCTGCAAGCCCCAGAGGAGCCGAGTGATTACTGGATGTGAGGGTAAGAGAGAGCTGGAGAGATATGGGAAAGAGAGAGAGAGAGAGAGAGAGAGAGAGAGAGAGAGAGAGAGAGAGATCGCAGGACAAAGAGTTTTACTACTTCTGAATATGTCTATGTCAATATGTGAACTGCTTTGTCCATACTAGTCATACCACTAAAGTGATGATTGATGAGAGCGACAGAGAGAGAGAGAGAGAGAGAGAGAGAGAGAATTGTTTTATTTCTGAGTATGTTCAGATATGTCAATTTTGTGTGTTGGTAATGCTGCTACTGCTATACTGTACTGCCATGCTAGTAAAGTGATCCTTATGCACGTACACCCACACACAAATACGGCGAGAGCGAGCGAGAGAGAGAGCGAGCGAGAGAGAGAGAGAATTGTATTACTTCTAAATATGTTCCGATATGTCAATTATATGTGTTAGTAATGCTGCTACTGCTATACTACACTGCCATGCCAGTAAAGTGATCCTTATGCACCTACACTCACAAATACAGAGAGAGAAAAATAGAGAGAGAGAGAGAGAGAGAGAGAGAGAGAGAAAGATAGAGAGAGAGAGAGAGAGAGAGAGAGAGAGAGAGAGAGAGAGAGAGAGAGAGAGAGAGAAACAAAGTATTGGCAGACCGGGAGATTATATTGGACAGAAAGGGGGAGTGGTTGGAGGTTTTTATTATTCTTAAATATGTTACATTGTCAGTACATTAAAGTATTTTTGTACTTTGGCGGTACAGTAGTGCTTTAACCATGCCAGTAAAGCGTGTCTGGACTGAATGAGGCATCTAAAGAAACACATCTGCTGAAAGTGAAACAAAAACACAGTTTTGTTAAACTTCTGCTCAAAACATTTTATTGTATGTTCTTTTAAAAAAAAAGAAAGAAAGAAATACAGTGGAGAGGTTTATAATATATAGTAAGATATAAATGAGATGTGTTGTAATCAGAGCAAAATATATATATATATCTCAGTAGTTGAACATACAACTGTGTTTTGGCCTTGTGCCTGTGCACATGTCTACATGATCATTGCAGACAATGTGTTCCAGTTAAAGAAGTTATGGTTAAGCTTAAAGAAGTGATTAAGGAAGTGGCCATCCTTCCCAGTCTCATGCAGTTGACTTCGGCTCTGAATCAATGCGCCTCGCCCCATTCCCCACAGCCCTTTTTTTCCGTAACTCTCTGCACTTGCAAGCGCTAGCATCGATTAGCTCTCATATTCCATATGAGGCGGCTCAGCTGCAGAAAAGTAGGGAGGAAAATGATTACAAAGCTGAGCGAATGACTCGATGAGAATATGAATGTGGCCAGAAGTTTTCTTTTCGGTAAGCAGATATTTCTCTCTTTTTTTTTCCATCTATATTCTCCTCCCATCCTCTATTTTTGCCAACTCATTGCCCTCTGAGGTCAGTCACCCAGCGTTTGATTTTGGTCAATAAATCAGAGCAGAAACATCTTCAATGCCATGCCTGCTCTCTGAGCTGTGGTAAATAAATAATAATTTGATAGAAAGTTTGATTTCTTTTTGAATTTCTCTGCTCTGCTGTTTGATTGAGTTGAACAGAAGGCAAGGCTAACCTAATTTATGTATGTTTGTGCTACTGTTCAATATGGTGTTTTTTTTTCTGTATTCGTAATTAAAAATCTCAACATGGCTGATCATGGTTGGTCAACCCCAAATGCATTTGTACTATTTTTAGTTCTTAGTTTCAGTTACCAAATGCCTTTGCAGTATCTTAAGCCTGGAAAACTAAGATTGCTGTATAGGCTATTCCACTAGTAACATGTCTAAGTGCTATATTTTTTATTTGTTTGTTTGTCATTTATTAAATAGTTTGAAGGATACTTCTGCAATCACATTTAAATTATCGTGGTGCTACTTCCTCTTTGTAGTACACACAGCCTCTTGTACACAATGTTCAATGCCTTTTTTTTTTTTCTCTAGTTAATATTAAGGTCGTAATTAGCAGCGTAATTGAGTCAGCACTTTCCTTTCTCACTTTATCTTTCTGGCCTCCATACACCTTTTATTCATCCTATTCACAAGCAACTTTAATCTGACTTGTCATCCCTTACAGCTGTAAGATGATAAGTGATTCATTATTTTTTGCTCTGGAAATTTTCTTTCTCAAATTTTACTCATTTTTCAAACATTTCAAAAGGTAAAAAATATCTGCTTCCTATTCAAGTTTGAATTCGATCAAATCACAGTCAGCTGGTTAGATAGCTACCAAAATTTTCATCTCATCATATTTTACATACTGTAAGAGCAATAGGCTTTATTTATTAAAATATTATTGTCAATGTCTTTGTAATCACATGTGCATGTTGAAAATTGCCAATTACGCCAATCATGCCCATGCTAAACATCAAAAAAATAAGGAAATAGGGAAAAGCATGCTGTACAGCTCAGCCAATGTATCTGAGGCAAACATATCCAAAATCCGAGTCAATGTTGAGAACTGTGTGTATATACTGTGTATTAATATAATATGTATGAATATCACATTTAAGAAAAATCCATCCATATCCAGTTTGATCATTGAGATGCATTCTTCAGTTCTATTTCTGAACATATTCAGCACAGAAATAACATTGGTTTAAAGAGGGCAGCTAATGCCATAATTGTTGCTGCTGTTATGCAGGTAGGAAAAAAAAATGTGCTTGTTGCAATTTTTCTTCCCTGTTCAGAATATAAAAACTCTTTCCTATTTTAATTGCATGTGGCAAAAATGATTTGAGGTCCTTGTCTGAACAGAGTCTTTTGGGTATTCAGAATAAATTAAGGCAGTTTATTTGGAATTAGCCAAGTTATTCATGAACAGTTTGACAAAAAAACAAGACATCTGTTTAAAGCAGAAAGGCTAAAGGTAGCTTTAGATTATGTATTGTAAGTAATGAAACAGTATTTGAAACTAACAATGTTGTCTTTCACACAACATAGTATTATGAAATGTGTGAATGGGGGTTAATATATGGTTTGTAATTATAGCCTACACATGAAAAAAAGTATAAATTTAATAATTTCTTTTTGTTTGTTTTTTTTTGTTTTTTTTTCTTAATTCAGTTTTTGACAACTAGGTAGCCTCCCCCTAATGTGCCTTGTCATGGACTATGATGTCGGGCTTTTGTTTTGTCTACTGCAAAATGTTGCTAAAAATTAACTTGCTATTTTTACATGCTATTTTTAATGAGTGTAATTAACTTGTGCAGCAGTTAAACAAGCTAATGCAGGATTTATCTGTATGGCTAGTATATCATATCAGTAAGCCAAAAGCTAGCTCTCAGATTATCTAAAAATAGCAATGCAACAGATCTTCTTCTGGGAAGTACACACTCACGCCAAGAAAACAAGGCTGGACAGACATAAAGGTTTTTCCCGTTCAGAGATGTTAAGCCAAGTTAGATTGTTCTTAGATTGCCCTCAGCAAATGGAGGGTGACCGTAAGAAGCCATGTGGTTTCAGCAGCCTTGCCTTGTTAAAGGAAGACTTAAAATCCAGCAGCAGAGGGTGGGTGTGTGTGCACCTAAATTGACATATTAAGTCTTTCCAGCAGTGTTTTATTCTGTCTGAAATCTTGGTCTTAATTAAAGATGCAGTTCACTGCTTTGTCTCATTATTAAAAACAATTAATATAGGAGAACTTCTGCAAAGTTTTGGTTTATTAAGACCTTGATGATATCTACATGCAAATGTATTTTAATTAAATCCAACATGTTGAACTCATAGCTATTTGTGCATTTCAACATCACTGCGGCACAAAAGGTTATTTAATATGCACTTCCCAGTACATCAATACTTTTTTCTATCCCAGACTGAGTACAAATATGGGCACATGTTTTTGGTACTCTCCAATACTGATACTGATATGGATATTAGTAACCTACTTATATGGATCATATCAAGACGAAAGTCAAACCACAAAGGACACTTTCGAGCTGTGTTTCCATTTAGCCAACTGGCGAGAGCACAACCAACAGCCCTCTTTGATAATTTGCTTTGGCAACTACAGCATTAAATTATGAACTGGTGAATTTAAATATTTTCAGGGAGAGGGATTTTAAGCCTCTAATATTATAATTAATGCAAACTGTCTAAGTTAAGATATTCCAGAATATTCTTATTTTTACTTGATATAACAGAAAGAGGAAATTTTTGCCAGACTCTACCATAATAACTGTATAATTAATTAGCAGTTTTTGCCAAACTGACATGGAAAGAGTGTTACTACAGTTGACTAAATATATAACTTCTAGAAAATAAAAAGACAGGTAAAAGGAACATGTGAATTACTTTGATGTAGAATTTTGGTTGGGAAATGTTCTGATGATGGTTTTCTGTACAGTACTAGTTTTCTGATAAATACTATAGACAATATGGACCATTTCATTTAGCTCTGTTTTGTTTCCATGCTTTCAAATAATGGCCAAGAAAGTGCACACACAGACAGGCCCATGGTTTATATTGTTAGTAAATTGTTTTAAATGCGTTGACGGGATTTATCTAGCCATCACCCCAAAACCAAAAGATCTGGGACACTGTGTAAACTGTAAATAAAATCGGAATGCAAGTATGTGCAAATCTTATGAACCCATATTTTATTCAACATATCAAAAAAAGTTAGGATGGGGTAAAAAAGGCTACACAAGTAAGTGTTTATAAAATCAAAAAAAGAAAAACTAAACTAATTAGGCAACAGGTCAGTAATATGTAATCAGTAATATGGGCAGAGTCTCTTATAAGTTAAGATGGAGAGGGGTTCACCAATCTGCAAAAAACTGTCTACAAAAACAATCTGGAATTATTTTCAACATCAAATTGTGAAGACCAATTATCATTTGATGCTTGGAATGTGATCTTTGTGCCCTCAGACAGCACTGCATTTAAAACAGGTATGATTTTGTTATGGGAATCACTGCATTGGGTCCAGAAATCAGTGTCTGTGAACAAATCAGTTTGCTGTGCCCTCCACAAAAAAGTAATGTGTTAAAAACGCAACTTCTCTGGACTAGAGTTTAGTTACAATTGACTGAGGCAAAATGGAACACTTCTGCCAAACTCTCTGCCACTGGTCACAGCTCTTTGGCACCATAGGGACCGCTAGTTTGACATAGTTGTCTCTGCTGCTGCTGCTGCTGCATTCTCCATTCTCCATTCTGCTGTCTTCAGGGTCTCCTTCTATAGGCTCTTCTTTGCTCAAAGATGGTAAGGAGCCGCTGCTCTCCTTATTAGGTTCCAGCTGAGTCTGATTTCCCCGTCTCGCCAACATGCCATGTGCTCTGGGGCTTTCCACAACACGGGTGCTGGAGTGGCGCTGTCCATTCAGCACCTCTCTGACAGTCGTGTTCGAAATGATTGTCTTTCCAGGTGCTTGAGTCCTTAGCCCAGTGTCTGCTGGCGGTGCCGAATGCCATTTTAGGTTTTGATTTCCAGGGACAGGGCTAACTGCCAGTATCCTTTTGTTGGGTTCGAAGTAGAGATGAGACCTGGTTGAGCTTGCGGAAGTTGTTACATAATCTGAGGCTCCCGTTTAGCTTCGGCACAACTATGATGGTCAGCCGACCAGAGGCTGGCAAACTGCTTGATTATTCTGTCCTGTGCAACAACGGGCATTTGAAACCTTATTTGGACGTTGGCGCTCTACCACCTTCAGCAAAGACTTTATTTTGTGTTGCACTAGGTGGGTCTGACCCCGCACTGTCGAGAAGACGTTCGCAAATTGATCAACCAGCTCTTTTAAGTCCTGCCGTTGCCTGGGTGTTAGATCCTCTCCCCTTTGGACCAAGCTACACCCCGCAGGATCTGTGTTTGAGGTGCAAAAACACTGACACAGCAGGATTTGTCTTATCAATATTTTTAACACATTAACGCGATATATTTGAGTGTTTGTTGTACCCAGCTGCTGCAGGCAATAGTTCACTGAGCCGATTTTCTTGAGGACCTTGTACAGGCCTTGCCAGCAGGATAGAAACTTGCAGGTTGAATTTGGAAGCAGAAGTAGCACCCTGGCTGGAACTCCCTTGGCTTTGCTGGGTGGTTATATGTATGCTGCTGTTCGACGTCTTTATCTATGCAATCCTGCATCTCCTGTGCATATTCGATCAGAGACCGATATGGGGATGGCTGTTCCTCCGATGCCTCTTTGGCTACGTCCAGCAGTCCTTGAGGTCTCCTTCTTAACAGGAGTTCAAATGGTGTGAGCCCTGTTGATGCTTGTGGTGTTTCCCTTATTGCAAAGAGGTCGTAGGGAAGGAGGAGGTTCTAAATTCTCCCTTCCTCATGCTCAACTTGTCGGAGCATTTTTTTCAACGTCTGGTTGAATCGTTTCATGAGTTTGTCTGTTTGTGGGTGGTAGGCCAATGTCCTGAAGCGTTTCACCTGCAACAGTCGACAGAGAACTGACTAAACTTTAACTTTGATACCAAAGATGTACCTTGATTGGTTAGTAGGTCCTTTGGGTTTCTCACACGGCTGAAGAGTGGCATTAGTTTCCTGTCGATGTTCTTCACGGTGGCCTTACTCAGGGGGACTGCCTCGTTGTCATTGGCGCAGTACCACATAAGATAACATCTTTTTTCCAGGGAAGGCCCTGCATATTCCAGGTCTGTAACACGACGCACTCAAGGACCCCATCACTGCCTGTACGCACTTTCGCATCTAGCTCTTGCAGACATTCGGCCTAATAAGCCTTAAACACAGCCATGATGTGGGGCAGGACCGGGGCCTTAAGGGACGATGCAGCACCCAGGAAGAGATAGCAAGCCTTTTTAACCTGGGGCATTTCAACCGATCCAAATAAGGGTTATTCCATGACCTGGTCACCTCAGTGTGCAGGTCTGGGGAAAAAAGGCAGACCCTGGTGTGGAGTTAGTGACGTAGGTTGCAGGAAACATTCGTCCAGCTTGCTTAGGGGAGCGCAGCACTCTTCTCACAGGGGGAAGAAACCGCTTAAAGCGTGCTTCCGAAAATTGAGCGGGGTTGAGAACAGCAAGGAGCAGGAGCGCCCTCCTCAAAGACAGCTCTATGGAGTAGAGCATCTGCATGGACATATAGTCGCAATGCGGGCAGCTGGCTCCCTCGAGAGCCAACTGAGCATGCTCCATTTTCAGACAAGCCACACACAGCCTAAAAGGCTGCTTGCCTTTAGAACTTTTCTTTATTTCCATTTTTTTATATATGTTACCGAATACCAATACTCATCAACACAGACACACACAGAGCGCTTTATGAACAAACAAAAGCTAGCACCGTCTACTCAGCAAATGCTTTTATAGCTTTCTAGTTGTGCCGTCTAGTTGCGCCGGTGCCGTCGCGTCTTTCTGTTGGACAGATTACACACGTGATTCAGACACGTGATTCAGAGTGACTCATTGTATTGCATTAGAATGGCGCATTGTAAATAAACGAATGAAAGATAATGGCTGATTATCAAGAATAATATATTGTGTGTAATCAATTGTTAATTTTTACTACTAGACTAGAACTCTTGCTGATTGTATGTCTAAAAAAAAAAAAATAAAAATATATATATATATTTTAGTCCACTCATCTATGAAGAATTGTTGTAATTCAGCCACATTGGAGAGTTTTCGAGCATAAACCACCTTTTCAAGGTCATGCCACAGCTTCTCAATAGGAATCAGGTCAGGTTTGACTAGGCCAGTCCAACCCAAAGCTTTAGAAATGGCTTTATAACCTTTTCCAGACTGATAGATCTCAATTACTTTCTTTCTCATTTGTTTCTGAATTTCTTTGGATCTCAGCATGATGTCTAGCTTTTGAGGCTCTTTTGGTCTACTTCACTTTGTCAGGCAGGTCCTATTTAAGAGATTTCTTGGTTGCGAACAGGTGTGCCAGTAATCAGGCCTGGGTGTGGCTAGAGAAATGAAACTCAGGTGTGATAAACCACAGTTTTAACAGGGGGGCAAACACTTTTTCACAGAGGGCCATGAATTTTTTAAGTTTATTTTTATTAATTTTATTTTTTTCTTTGATATATTTTAGAAAGATTGTATTGTTCCTCTTCATTTTCACAGAGTTTGCACTCTGCTTTGATTGACATTTATTAATTGTGAAATGAGGCCAGATAGCTGTCATTTCATCTTGTCTGTTCATTAGCACCACATCATATACTAGACATTTGCACATTTTATCACAAGGTTCTGCAAGTATTTTTTTTTGTTTATAGAGTAAAATGAGCATAGTGTCAAACTGATATCAGTATGGATCAAGCAATATTACTTTACAAAGCTGAGGTTTACACTACTGTAGTCTGCCAGAAGTGAAGTTTGACACTTGAACTTTTTTTTTTTTTTTTTTTTTTGCATTATGAGCTTCAGAGTATCTTATGTATGGGGACTAGAGTTTTATGTTTTGTTACAGAAGCTGTCTCAGTACAACTTTTTGAAAGCCCTTATAAAAGAGAGGATGATTCATCCATTATCTTTATTTTTTCAACAGAAGGACAATCTCAGATGATGGCACCCTGCGGATTACCAATGTGAGTGAGTCAGATGCAGGTAGATACACATGCGTGGCACAAAACCTGTTCGGTGTGGCCAGCAGCACAGGAACATTGATGGTCAAAGGTACAATTCCATAAACCAAAAACATATCCCCTTCTTTTTTTTGTCTAAATCCTGGCTCAGGAAAGCAGCCGAAAAAAATATGACTAAGCCAAGCATGAAATTGATAATGAAATATATAGTTGTTTTATGTCCCTGCCAGCTTTGACAGAGATATAACTCATCCATGCTTTTGTCAGCTGTGAGTCATTGGTCAAATCAGTAGCATGAGAAAACCTTTGTGAACTGCAGGAATGAGGGCGGATTGATAAAAAATAAAAATAAAAAGTGGGTTTTGTAGGTTTGTTCTATATTTTTATATCACTATTTTGGCTTGCATATGACATTTTACATTTCCCTAAGACATGCAAATGAATTAGTGTAGAATTAGTCTAAATTGTACCAATACACATTTCTTCTCACAGCAGCTGTCCCATGTTCAGTGTGCAGCTGCCTCAGACCTGTTAATCAAAGGAACACTGACAGCAATACAGAGCTATCACAAACTCTTTTATCAGAAAAAAAAGAAAAACTTGTCTCTTAGAATGACAAGAGCTTTGTGATCCGGTCTAGTCAGCAGTATCAAAGCCTTTATATTGGTAAACAATTTGCTCCTTGTTGACTGAAAAACTGATGATTAAAAAAAAAAAAAACTTAGCATCTTTTCCATGTATGATAGCTGCCAACAATAGCAGTCATATACTGTATGAGGCTACTATATATAAAGACCATTTGAAATCTAACATGAGATGTTATTGAAATGTGTTTGGTACTTTTGTCATGAAATTACTCTTGAGGCTATAATCAAATGTGCAGCCTGTCTCTAAGACAAATGTATGTCTGAAATCCTCTGTACAACAACAAACTCTAGTCTGACATGTTACCAGATAGATTTGAAAAGTTGATGAATCATTGTTACAGAGGTTGTACATAACAGGCTTGACACAAGATTTCTCTTAAATTTTCACAAAAAAAGTAAATGGATTGTTTTTTATTTAATATTTTATTTAATTTTTATTTTTAAAGATTCTACTGTAACATTCTAAGTGCAGTTATTTTGTGATTAGAATAGCTATTGAGAATGTGGAATATACAGTGGCGATCAAAATTAGAGAACAATGTATAAACAATTGAACAATTCTGAAATAATGTCATCTTCACTGCTCAACAGTTGAGGGAGTTTTTGTCCTGTCTATACCATGCTACCAGAACACCTTTTCCACAAAATAACTAAGGCATTTCCAAAAAAAAACATTATTTTCCAGAAAACACACTGATCAAAATTAGAGAACAACAATGACTGTAGCATGGAAAAAGATTACAACATAATTTTCTGAAGGTTACAACAGTCAGCAATTAGTAGGAAGTGTACAGGCCTCTGCTCTGAATGACTTCAGCACATCTGCGGCCACAGGACAGCACTAGTCTCTCACACTGCTCTGGTGTGATTTTGGTCCACTCTTCTTCCAGTCTCCTCCACAGTTCGGTGACTGTAGTGGGTTTCTTGGCCATAACTTTGTCGCCAAGGATTTTCCAGAGGTTCTCTATTGGGTTGAGATCAGGACTCTGGGCAGGCCATGTCATTATTTCAATGTTTTCGGTTTCAAGGAACTGCTTTACCCGTTTTGCTGTGTTACATGGAGCGTTGTCCTGCATGAACACTGCGGGCTGATTGGGTGATGAACGCAGGAAAGGAACCATATGTTGTTGAAGAAGGTTCTGATAATCATTTGCATTCACTCTGCCATGTAGCTGTATAAGAGGCCCAACTCATGCTGCAGAAAACATGCCCCAAACCATGACACTTCCTCCTCCACTTTTCACTGACTTCTTTACACACTTTGGGTTCAGTCTTTCTCCAGTTTGTTGCCGAACATAATGTTTCCCATCGGACCCAAATAAATTAAACTTGCTTTCATCACTGAAGTGAACTTTGGACCAGTTCTCCTCTGTCCACACAACATGCTTAGTCTAGCTTAGTCGCGATTCTTTCTGCTAATGAGAGGTTTGGTCACTGCAGAGCGGGCTTTCAGTCCAAATGCTCTTAAACGTTGAGACACTGTATGACGAGACAGATCCTTACCCCATTCAGCGCTGAACTGGTGAGCAATAACAGCTGCAGTGTGGAAACGATTGCCCATTGAGATCTTCCGCAGTATCCTGTTCTCTCTTGTATTTGTCTTCCGTGGACGACCAGCCTTCTTGGCGGACTTGAATGAGTTTGTGATGTTGTAAAGATTCAATATTCTTGAAATCAAAGATTTGGAACGACCAACTTGTCTTGCTATGGCTGATAGGGTCATCCCTTTGGCCTTCATCTGGACAACCTGCTGCCGGAGGCTTTCAGTCACTTTAGAACGGCCCACCATCTTGCAGAGTCAGTGAAACTGGAAG
>JAAIIK010000021.1:5740663-5755851 GCA_014706435.1 Silurus glanis
TGTGTGTGTGTGTGTGTGTGTGTGTGTGTGTGTGTGTGTGTGTGTGTATTTTATAGAAAGCATGATGACATTTTTTAAATGACATCTGGTGTTATGGTGTAAAGTTGTCACTACAGAATATCAAAATATATTGCATGTGTTGTGTGAAATAAGATACATAGACATTGTGCTTTACACATTAAAACGAGCCAGCATATCTTCCAGCCAGCATTCTAACATATCAGAGATGTCCATATGCATGAAGCAGTATGCCTCACTATATACCACCTCCAAGGGTGTCACAGGAACCTAAGTTGAAATATAGAGCAAATATTTCTCCTAACATGAAAATGTGTTTCCATCACAAATTTACTGCTCTGTAAAACACATCCACAACAAGTCTGTCACAGTGCTAAAACAGCAGTAAATGTTCAAGATGATGATGTACATTATTACATACCTGGTTGTTTTATATCCAATATTAAAACATTTTATTATTTAGATATGACATTTAAACTTTTCTCCTAGACTGCAACTATTATAAAGTTTGACTGAAGCAACAGGAATCTGCTCATTCTTTGTAAATGTTTTGGATCTTAATAAAGGAACAAAAGTAACCCCAGAAAAAGCAATCACCACAGGTTTAAGTTACAGTTAAACCTAAACCTATTCTAACCTAAGTCATAACTAAGTCTTCTTCAGAATCCTACAATGTATCAGTGGCAGTCTGTCAGGGCCAACAAGGCTTTCTCTGCTGGCCTAAACACTATTACTGGCTTACCTTTTAATACATTTTTGCCCATGAATATGTATTAAATTATTCCCAATAGTTTATTCTATTCATTTCATAGCCTCTCTCACCTTACAGTTGTGCTCCTGCAAGGAGTGTCTGTATACGTCGGAGTTTCTATCCAATCAGATTTCAGCTGTCACATCACATATTGACAGGGTCAAGTGTATCTGCCAGAAAGGCTTCAGAAATCAGCACTGTGGTTGCCTGGTAGCATAAAATACCGGAGAATGAAGCTGTTGCTTTAACCAATAAGATTTTGAGATTGAGTCACTGGAGCCATCTAGCAGACATCCAATAATGTTGCCATTTTCACTTCCTTTGATTCGACAGAGTGCACTAGTCAGAGCTCAAAACCACATCTGTTGCAAACTGCATCGCAAATATATTCATGTGGATTTACTAGCAGTTTATTTACATTCCACAATGGCTGAAAGTGGAGAAGAATTTATTTGGTCACCGATGTGCTTACAAGGACATTTACCAGAAAAGGAAAAGTCAGCCAAAACAGTTCATAACAGTTTTTTCCCGTAGAATTTATATAAAAACACACTTATTTCTTTAATTTCAAACAGTAATGCACAGAAGAAATGCACAAAATCCCAGTCATTTTACGAGGTTAATATTGGTGCTTCTGCACATATATATATTATGTGGGTGTTGCAGCTGTGGCTGCAGTGAAAGGAGACTTGAATTGTGTTAATTGGGTTTCTTGCTGTAGTAATGTTATTCATTCTTGCTCTACAAGTTACCTGTCTGTGATTCAGCACTCCTTTATACTGCGTTTCTGTATCCTATTGATTTCTATAGTTGTGGAGTCATAATGATGGTATTAATAGGTCAATTAATTCAGGTAGAACAACTCTGAAATGCACGGCCCGCCACTGCTATGTACATATGCTTCGACTTTACAAAGATTTTTTTCAGTTTGCACCTCGTTACACAATATAAAACACCAGTTGAAATGATATGCCTAAAGTAAATCTATACCTTTTGAAGGAACGTATCAATTATTATTTCATCTTCAGTCTTAATCATTTAAACAACATATATCATTTAACCAACAATAGTTCCCAAATAAATTAGATAGATATAGATAAGATTTAGATATAGATTTAGATAAATAAATCTTGTATTACTTACTCTTACTCTTAAAGCTATTTAAAAACACACTTGCTTTCTGGAGAATTTTAAGGAATTGGTGCAACCAAGGGTTTCCGTTCAATTTATTTGCAGCACCATACACTATATATATTGAATATCAACATGTTGTGGCACAAGTATATTTTGCACAGCAACATATCAAACTTTCACTTGAGCATGCTGGATCATGAAACGTGTTTTCTCTGCAAATGCAGCTTATTGTTTTGTTAAGCCAACATTAAATGTAATATCGAGTTAAGAATTATGGAATTATTTTTATTACGTTAATATTTAATGCATGTGATACAGGTTCTATTGATATATCATTGATACACCACTGAATCTTGTCTTTCAGGTTATGTACCATCAGAGCTGGCACAGTAGAACCAGCATAGTAGAAACAAATCGGACATCACTGGAGCTACAGATTCCATCCGGAGATGATTTGCTTATACAGATCAAAGCTTTGAGCGATGGAGGAGATGGCAGCTATAGCAGTCCTATTTACATACCAAAGTTGTCCAGTAAGGATCCTCCCCTACACAGTTTAATTTTGGGCTAACAGACAGGACAATACAATTAATAATAAGTGATAACAGTAGACAATATTAGCACAATTAAAAACTTATGCATATCATCCTTTTTTACGTATCACAGATTCTCACAAGACTTTGTTTCTTCATATCCACCTGTATCTTAACAGTAATAGTAGCAGTAATGCAAGTAATAGTAGCAACCTTGTATGGTTAAAGCAGCCCTACTCACATATTGAAGATGTCAAAATGAAGTGAGGCACTGCTCATTTACAGGCTTCTTTTGGACCAACAGATCTAAACAAATGCTGAAGTAATAATGAGTGGAAAATGCAGTTATTTACTTGCCTACACATTTCTCCAAAGACATTTCTCAAAACCTTTCACAGTAATTCACATTGAAATCATGAAGCCAACTAAAACCATAAACACAGCCCCAAGAATTCCTCTTAATTTTTTTATATAATGTTTCTTATAATTTACTTATGCATGTATGCTAGAGCTGTAGCCAAAGTTGTTGACTTAAGATCAGAAGACCTGTCAGTAATTGGAAGGAGAGTGAGAGAAGTTGTGTGAGTCAGCTTATGAGGGTGCTTATGTTTTAATAATGTTTTAATTTTATGGGCAAGTTATTTAGGTTAGTAAAATGATCTATGTGCACAGTAAGCCTCCAAAGTTGTGAGAAATTCATTGATTAGAGATGTTTTTAAGCACAAAGCACAAAGAAAATGCTGATACTGTAGATGTTGATAGTCTCAAAAGCCTCAAATAAATACCGTAATTTCCGGACTATTAAGCGCACCCAAATATAAGCCGCACCCACTGAATTTTACAAAGATTTTTTTTTTTTTAACATAAATAAGCCGCACCTGTCTATAAGCCGCAGGTGCCTCATTGAAACTAATGAACTTTACACAGACTTTAATGAAAGACAGTGTCTGTAACACGGCTTGTATCTAAACAGTAGCCTACCAAGAAAGTCACTGTTCACTGTCTTCCTCCTTCCTTTCACAACAATTTTTCTCGGGAGTTTTTCTTTTGGCATCGTCGTGCGTTTAAAAATCACCATCGGTGAAGCTTTTCTCCCAATGCCGTGCAGCTCAGAACACAGGTGAAGTAAGTTTTTTCATGCCCGGTTGTTTTCAGCGTGATGAATGATTCGCATTTCCTGTTGCCAGTCCGAGTGAGCGGCAGGTCAAACATCAGAGGAACCTCATCCATATTTATGATGTGGTGCGGCCTGATTCAGGGGGAGCGCATCTGATTTAATATAAAGAGTTTTGATTGGTTCACCTGAACCCGTTCGGCTTTTTCATTGGTCCAATGTTATGGGGTTCAGTTTTTTGGCTTGAAGCTTGTGAAACCGGGAAAAACCCAGGAAAAATCCATAAATTAGCCGCTTCGTTGTTTAAGCCACGGGGTTCAAAGCGTGTGGGAAAAAGTAGCGGCTTATAGTCCGGAAATACGGTACTCAGTAGGTATGGAGGTATAGTATATTTCACACTAATGTTTTTTTTTTTTTTTTGCACATCTATGATTTAATTTCAATTCAATTACAATTTTATTTGTATAGCTCTTTTAACAGCAACTTGACACTCAAATAAACAATTAAATTAAAAACAACTATTATAATAATGTTTAAATGACATTAAGGCAAGCATTCAAATAAATGGCAAGTGACTATGAAGGAGTTTTTGACACTAGATTAACTGAAATGTATGGACTGTGAGTTTACTTAAGCAGTTATATAACCTGTCTGCCACTAAAAATACATGAAACCATGTCTATAGTTAATACAAAATACATATTTATATTATATAATTCAATGTATTCATATCGTATCACCAATCTGAACAGTCATATAACAATTTAAAATGAGCTGCTAATTATGTGGTAATCTTAGTTTAGCATTCAGTGTCAAATTTAGTTTTTTTGGAATATTGGAATAATGTTAATTTTTGATTTGTAGACTTCATTAGATAGGTAGATTTCATTTAGTTTTCATGTTTATTATAAATAATTACAATATAGCTATACTATAATAATAATAATAATAATAATAATAATAATATAATTTATATCAGCAAAGGCAATAGTGTGGATACAAAACAAGCCTAACACATATGTATGCTTGTTGCCATGGTTACAATAATTGCTCGTATTACAATGCTTGTATAAAGAGCATAAAGTTATTTTAGATATGGCCTAATAACCCAAGAAACAGCTTAGTTTGAAACTAAATGTCTTTGTGCAGACTGCTAATTCAGTAGTAAGAACTAATTGGGAAAGAAAAAAAAATTCTATTCAATCAGATTAACAGATCTGATTGTAAGTCATTTTTTTATAACCAATTTAGTAGAACTTAAGTTGTCTTTTCTTTCATTATATTGGCACAATTGAGGGGATGGTTTAAGTCTTGTGCCACTGTCTAACAGTAACCACATAATGTCACATAGAAGTTCATATATAATGGCTCTAAATTCATTTAGAATCAATGGTGCGCCAGTAAAGAGCAATCTTTCTAATAATAATTATTAATATACACTTTTAATTGGCTGCTTAGTTTATCCTTGTAAAGTGATTTACATAGATATAGATATCAGAGGAGACAGCATCTTAATCTGAGACATTGCTTAGCTTTAGGACCGATCTTTATATATATATATATATATATATATATATATATATATATATATATATAAAATATAGTAAGTGTATCCTTTAAACCATGGAAACAAATAAAAATATAATAAAAAATAGCCATGACATATTACAGCCACAATATGCATATATGGCCTTAATTTTTTGTATCTCATGGGTATCTCATTCATGCATGATTATAAAATGAATATTTTTGTTTGCTTCTTCACTAATTTGATGAAATTCTCAACAGTAGACATAGCATTTATGCTTTATGCTGCTATAGTGCCATGTAATAGAGTTGAGGTGGATGCAATCACAGTGTAAGAGCATTTTAACTATCCAAGGCAGACAAATTTAAATGATCTATAATCTGAATAAATCAAAGTCCTTTTAAATTGTCTGTAAGTCTGTGTGAAATTGGAGACAAAAGTGACTAATCATTACAAGGGTGTGTGCTGAGAATTAGTCCAGGGCTGGGGTTTGAAGACTGTGGTGTCTGATAGGAAATGAGTTAACGTTAAGTTCATTGTACAAAAAAAATGTGTGTCTGTATCTGTGTGTTTGTGTGTGATATTTTATTGATTTTGATATCTTGCAGCCTGATACTACAATTGTTTAAATAGATTGTTTTGCTAACATTAATCTACACTTAGTACCCCATAATGATGGAAAAGTAAAAACATAATTCTAGAAATGTCTGTCAAACAATGTGTGTTTGAAACAATCTGAAATTTTTTTTAAAATAATCATTATTTTCAGCAACTTCACATGTAGCTGCTTGATGTTAGACACATGGTGCTTCTCCACTTGGCCCCACAGGTGCTCAGTAGGGTTTAGGTTTGGAAACATACCTGGCCACTCCATCACCCTCACCTTCAGCAAGGCAGTTGTCATCTTGGTGGTTTGGTTGGATTTCGTTATTATGTTGGAAAACTGCTGCACATTGACTACTCTAAAATATATAAAAGTTTCACTTCTAATATATAGTATTGTCCCATGAGAATTTATGCTAAGATGGTTGTTAAAATATTAGGGGTGTACTCACTGTGTGTGTATACACACACACACACACACACACACACACACACACACACACACACCCCAATCAGGCATAACCTAATGACCATTGACAGGTGAAGTAAAGTGAACAAATCTCTTCATCGTGGCACCTGTTAGTGGGTGGAATATATTAGGCAGCAAGTGAACATTTTGCCCTCAAAGTTGATGTATCAGAAGTCAGAGAAGTCAATGCTGTTTTTGATAGAAAGGTGAAAGTGCCTGAAACAATGGGCTCGTAGGCATCAGAACTGAACCACAGAGCAGTGGAAGAAGATGGCCTGCTCTGATTAATAGCGTTTACTTTCACATTACATGGATGAATGTGTGCGTATGCATCGATTTCCTGGGGAACACAGGTAGGGCAGAAGGCAAGCCGGTGGAGGCAGTGTGATGCTTTAGGCAATGTTCTGTTGGAAAACCTTGGTTAAGGAATGGTTTGAGAAACGAATTTAAGGTGTTGACTTGGCCTAGAAAATCCCAAGAGCTCAATCCAATGAAGCATCTGTAAGATGTGCTGGACAAACAAGTTCATTCCATGGAGGCCCCACCTCGCAACTTGCAGGACTTACGTATCTGCAGAGTATCTGCTGCTAACATCTTGGTTCCAGATAACACACCACACCTTCAAGGGTCTAGTAGAGACCATGCCTTGATGGGTCAGGGCTATTTTGCCAGAAAAGGGGGGACCACCACAATATTAGGCAGGTGGTCATAATGTTATGCCTGATCGTATATACAGTATGTACAGTATCTTACAAAAGTGAGTACACCCCTCACATTTCAGCAACCATTTTAGTATACCTTCTCAAGGGACAATACTATAGAAATGAAACCCATGAAAATAACTCAACATACAGCAATTATTGTCAAAATAGCTGGCAACAAAAGTAAATATACTCTAAGTAAACATGTCAAAACTGTTTCCTAAGTGTCAATATTTTGTACAATTATCTAGCACTGCATTAATCCTCCTGGGAAAATAATTCACCAGAGCTGCACAGGTTGTTGCTGGGATCTTCTTCCACTTCTCCATAATGTCATCACTGAGCTGCTAATTGTTAGACTTTTCATTTTGGTGGTGTGTTTGGGGTCAATTTTATTTTGGAAAACTGCCATTTGGCACATTTTCTGAAGGGAGGGCATAATGTTCTGCTTCAGAATGTTGCAGTACATGTTGGACTCCTCTAAAGCAATGCTGGCAGCATCATGTGCCTGTTTTTTGAAGCCAGCTTCTGCACCTGATGTACAGCACGAAGACTGAACTTCTTTGACCCGAGGCCTGTTCCGAGTGGTAAACCGTCTTGGAAAACCATCTTGGAAAACCTCTGTATGACCATGATCACTGTACAATAACAAATTTTCAGGATGTTACCAATCTTCTTATAGCCTAGGCCATCTTTGTGGAGAGCAACAATTCTAATTCTTAAATCTTCAGAGAGTTCTTTTTGCCATGAGGTGCCATGTTGAACATTCAGTGGTCAGTATGAGCGAATTATACTTAAAGCACCAAATTTTAACTGCTCTAATACGTAAGTGTAATCACTTAGGGTGTACTTACTTTTTGTTGGCAGCTATTTTGACAATAATGGCTGTATGTTGAGTTATTTTTAGGGGACAGTAAATGTATACTGCTATACAGGCTGCACATTTAATACTCTAAAATATTTCCAAGTTTCATTTCTATAGTATTGTAACTTTGGAAGATATTCTATAATGTTTGCTGAAATGTGAGGTGTGTACTCAGTTTAGATAGATAGATAGATAGATAGATAGATAGATAGATAGATAGATAGATGGATGGATGGATGGATGGATGGATGGATGGATGTACAAACCTTTCACTGCTTTCACCAAAAATTCAAACTGAGTAAGCAGACAAAAAATGCTATTAGTGTTAATAATAATGATCCATTAAAGTTGCTGCAGTTGCTTAGTACCTTGATCTACTCATTTATCCTGTTTTATCCGAAACAAATGTTAAAAGAAAAATGATAGAGTTGGCACTGTTCCTATACTAACTTCATTTAGATATCAAATATGTCTAGTGAGGCTTATTTCAGTCTCATTTTGAGTTTATCAGTTCCACTGTTGCTAACAATTAATAAAACATTGTAAGTTTAAGTAAGCATTCACCCTAAAATTGCTTGTTTAAATTACCCAAGATGCAAAGTGGAACTTTGGTCTGCCCCTTTTTGGTCCAACAACTCCCAAATATGATGATATTGCTTTGTAAATACAAAAATAAACTAATGTGTATGCTGATGTTACATGGGCTTTCACATGTACATTTAATTCTTTGTTTGTTTCTTATTTTTCAGATCAGAACTCAAGAGGCTATTTCAGCTCTGATGCAAACAAGATGGTCCATATCCATGAAGTTGCATTACTTATACTATCATGGCTGCTTCTATAATAACTTGTCCTTTAATTAGCACAGGGTAAAATTAAAATGAAGAGCTGAATACTATGTAAGAAAAATATATACAATGTAGAATTTATTTTAATGATGTAATCCCAAGAATGTTGATAGAGTCAAAATGTGTGTGTGTGTGTGTGTGTGTGTGTGTGTGTGTGTGTGTGTGTGTGTGTGTGGGTGTGGGTGTAGGGAGCTGTTATTGGTGTTTTTTTTATTTTCGTTGTTTTTTTTTTAAATTATGGATGAACTTGTGCTTTATCTTTTCAGTTTTATGCAAAAAGGTTGGCATTTCTTAGATATTATTTGTTAGTATCAACACATCAGAAAACTTTCTTCTACTTTGTATTTTGGCGTGCAAACAGAATTTAAATGCTGTGTTCAATGAAGAAGACCCCTGGGTCTTCATTAGATGCCTATTGTTTGAGTACACTTGTTTTATCAATGCAGATGAATCTAAAAGAGCTTCAATGTGATTTTACTCACTGTTTTTGTTTAATTTTAACTGTTGGAGAACACCTGATAGTTAGATTAGATGTATAGTAATTAATCAGATATGCCACATGAAGGGTATGCCCCAATTTGTCAAACCAAATTCTTTCATAAATTATTTGCTGTTTTGTGAGATTCACACTGAGAAATGATCTTAAAAAAAGCATATTCCTGGGACAATGTTATCTGGAGTATGTCTACTTAGTTATTATGTCTACTTCATTATTTGCTTGATGTTCAATGTTTTAGACTATTTATATATTAATAATGAAAGAATTGTGTTACCATTTTCATTTTTTTTATTTTTTAAGTCCAATGTTATATTTTATTAGTATAGGAATATTGTTCTGTCATCGTTTGTTCTTATTGCAAATATTTCAGTTTTTCAAGCAGTTTAATACTTTTCTATTAATATTTGAATGATCTCTATGAGATGTAACAGGAGCACAATAAAATTTCATATTGGAATTGTAATCTTTGAATTTCCCATCCATCAAAAATAACACACAGTGACACTTCAGGCCATTGTTTACCTTTCACATTATTGTTTTTTTCTAACATATTACTCACTTTATTAACATGAGCAATGGCAACTAAGATGTCATTCTTAATTGCATTTATTTTGGTGGATCTGTATGGAAGGGGAATGTTTGTTGTCTGATCTTCAACATTGATATCCAACAGATTTCAAATAAAAAAATTGCTTACATTTACAGTAGTGCAGGGGTAGGTAAAGTCTGTTCATGAATTCCATATTTTGGAAAGGTAGCAATATAGCTTTTTTCCCTAAAATTTAGAATATTGCTACTTCTTCTTCTTCTTCTTCTTCTTTCGGCTGCTCCCATTAGGGGTCGCCACAGCGGATCATCCGTCTCCATACCACCCTGTCCTCTACATCTGCCTCTTTCACACCAACTACCTGCATGTCTTCCCTCACCACATCCATGAACCTCCTCCTTGGTCTTCCTCTTTTCCTCCTACCTGGTGGCTCCATCCTCAGCATTCTTCTACCAATATAATTCATGTCCCTCCTCTGCACATGTCCAAACCATCTCAATCTCGCCTCCCTCACCTTGTCACCAAAACATCCTACATGCGCTGTCCCTCTAATAAACTCATTTCTAATCCTGTCCATCCTTGTCACTCCCAACGAAAACCTTAACATCTTCAGCTCTGCTACCTCCAGCTCCACCTCCTGTCTTCTACTCAATGCCACGGTCTCTAATCCATACAACATCGCAGGTCTCACCACAGTCCTATAAACTTTCCCTTTCATTCTTGCAGATACCCTACTATCACAAATCACTCCTGTCACTCTTCTCCACCCGCTCCACCCTGCCTGCACTCTTTTCTTTACTTCCCTAACACACTCTCCATTACTTTGCACTGTTGACCCCAGGTACCTGAACTCCTCCACCTTCTCTACCTCTTCTCCCTGCAACCGCACCACTCCACTGCCCTCCCTCTCATTCACACACATGTACTCTGTCTTACTCCTACTGACTTTCATTCCCCTTCTCTCCAGCGCACATCTCCACCTCTCCAGGCTCTTCTCAACCTGCTCACTACTCTCACCACAAATCACAATATCATCCGCAAACATCATAGTCCATGGAGACTCCTGTCTGACCTCGTCCGTCAACCTGTCCATCACCACTGCAAACAGGAAAGGGCTCAGGGCCGATCCTTGATGTAGTCCAACCCTCACCCTGAACCACTCTGTCGTTCCTACTGCACACTTCACTGCTGTCACATACTTCACACTGTCCTCATACATGTCCTGCACCACCCTCACATACTTCTCTGACACACCTGACTTCCTCATACAGTACCACAACTCCTCTCTCGGCACTCTGTCGTACGCTTTCTCTAAATCCACAAATACACAATGCAATTCCTTCTGTCCTTCTCTATACTTCTCCATCAACATCCTCAAAGCAAATAAGGCATCTGTGGTGCTCTTCCTCGGCATGAAACCATACTGTTGCTCACAGATGGTCACCTCTTCTCTCAGCCTGGCTTCCACTACTCTTTCCCATAACTTCATGGTGTGACTGATCAACTTAATTCCCCTGTAGTTACTGCAGGTCTGCACATCTCCCTTATGCTTAAAGATCGGTACCAGCACACTCCTTCTCCATTCCTCAGGCATCCTCCCACCTTCCAGAATCTTGTTAAACAATCTGGTTAAAAACTCCACTGCCAGCTCTCCTAAACATCTCCATGCTTCTACAGGTATGTCATCTGGTCCAACCGACTTTCCACTCTTCATCCTCTTAATCGCTGCTCTCACTTCCTCCTTACTAATCCTATCTACATCCTGCTTTACCAACTCCACATCATCCAACCTTCTCTCTCTCTGATTTTCCTCATTCATCAGCTGCTCAAAATATTCCCTCCACCTTCTCAGCACACTCTCCTCACTAGTCAACACATTTCCCTCTCCATCCTTTATTGCTCTAACTTGCAACACATCCTTCCCAGCTCGGTCCCTCTGCCTGGCCAATCGGTATAAATCCTTTTCTCCTTCCTTAGTGTCCAACCTCTCATACAGCTCCTCATATGCCTTCTCCTTGGCTTTCGCCACATCCCTCTTTACCTGCTGCCGCAACTCCTTGTACTCCTGCCTACTTTTCTCATCACTCTGTCTATCCCACTTCTGTTTTGCCAACCTCTTTCTCCTTATGCTCTCCTGCACTTCCTCATTCCACCACCACGTCTCCTTGTCTTCCTTTCTATTTCCAGATGTCACACCAAGTACTTTTCTAGCTGCCTCCCTCATCACTCCTGCAGTAGTTTCCCAATCACCCAACACCTCTTCACCACCACCGAGCCTCTGTCTGACCTCTTCCCTGAACCTCACACTACAGTCTTCCTCCTTCAGTTTCCACCATCTTATTCTTCTTTCAGTCCTCACTCTCCTCCTCTTCTTCTTCGCCTCCAAAACCATCCTACAGACCACCATCCGATGCTGTCTAGCTACACTGTCCCCTGCCAACACCTTACAGTCTCCAATCTCCTTCAGGTTGCATCTCCTGCATAGAACATAGTCCACCTGTGTGCACCTTCCTCCACTCTTATACGTCACCCTATGATCCTCCTTCTTCTTAAAATAAGTGTTCACCACTGCCATTTCCATCCTTTTAGCAAAATCTACCACCATCTGCCCTTCCACATTCCTCTCCCTAAGGCCATACCTACCCATCACCTCCTCATCACCTCTGTTCCCTTCACCAACATGCCCATTAAAGTCTGCCCCAATCACCAATCGTTCTTTCCTAGGTACACCTTCTACCACTTCATCTAATTCACTCCAGAATCTTTCCTTCTCCTCCATCTCACAGCCGACTTGTGGAGCATAGGCACTGATGACATTTATCATCATCCCTTCAACTTCCAGCTTCACGTACATCACCCTATCAGAAACTCTCTTCACCTCCACTACACTCTTACTGTACTCTTCCTTCAGAATCACCCCTACACCATTTCTCTTTCCATCCACACCATGATAGAACAGTTTGAACCCACCTCCAATGCTCCTGGCCTTACTCCCTTTCCACTTGGTCTCCTGAACACACAACATATCTACCTTTCTCCTCTCCATCATATCAGCTATCTCTCTCCCTTTACCCGTCATAGTACCAACATTTAAAGTACCAACCCGAACCTCCACTCTCCTACACTGCTCCTTTTCCTGCCGTCTCTGTAGACGTCTTCCTCCTCTCCTTCTCCTCCTTCGGCCAACAGTAGCCCAATTTCCACCGGTACCCTGTCGGCTAACGATACCTGTGGCGGTCGTTGTTAACCCGGGCCTCGACCGATCCGGTATGAAATTCTCATTTGTGATCCGCATATTTGATTTGGCACATGTTTTACGCTGGATGCCCTTCCTAACGCAACCCTCCCCATTTACCCGGGCTTGGGACCGGCACTAAGAGTGCACTGGCTTGTGCCTCCCTAATTGAAGTTGTAAAAATACATGCATATAGACTAATTCAGATCTGCATTTGCATAAATTAAATATGATGGAAGCATACATCGTGTACACAAATGAATACTATATGTAATTTTGCATATGATGAAGAGGGCACAGCTTAAAAATTGGAATATGAACATTTAAAAAAATAAAATAAAATACAATACATACCTTGTGTATGCAGAATACAAATAAATTGAAGAAATGTTGCCTGTCCATTTTTCAGGTTTAAAATGCAGTAGGCATTTTAAACCTGAAGACTTAATTTGCAGTTAATTATTACATTTTAAATTAATTAATTTAACAATAGAAAGTAAGTAATTTTAACAATGATTTTTGTTTGTATCCAACTTTTATTCATAATTAAAATGGAGAATAATTTAACTATGCATTATTTAAATACAAAATAAATTCTCTTTGTATATATCCGGTTAATTTGAAGAAATGTGCAGTATTTTTTTCATATTTCACAAATAGACTTGGAAATTGGAAGACTGCAGGTGAAAAAACAACACTTTATTGACTTTATATAAGTGCAATGCAATTATATGAAAGCAAATTCAGACAGAAAATAATCCAGAAAAGAAAATGAACCACCAAATCATTGCCTAATGACATTGCTTGTCATCTTGTTTATCAAAGAATAAGTATTCATTTTTTTTAAGCTTATTTTCATGCCTTAAACATAGATTCATCTGATCTCCCGATATATGTATATTGTTGTACAGGCATCAGGGCGCTGATAAGCCATTGTCTAGATATTCCTTTATGACAGTATAGTAAATTTTTATTTGGGTGAATGAATTCAATAGATAAAGTTTGGTTCAGTTAATAAAAATGACAAAATAATAGACTAATTTGAAATATAAAACTGGGTTGCAGTCAGTGTGTCGAATAAAGTTTACATAATAAGGACATTGTGGGAGGGGGAAAAAGATAAAATATGTGCAAGTACATTTCCTAAAACTCTAAGGAATAAGCTTGTCAGGAACACAGCTGAGCGTCTCAGCATGGCTGTAATCTCCTGAGACCTGCTCCAACTTATCAGACTGCTGGGGGATTTAATTGTAAGTGGTAGACAATCTAAAACCTAGAGCATTTGTAATAGGAAGCATGAAAAGTCATTCTGATGTCCCCCTTACCATTTTGTTCTCTGCTCCTACATACCAGCTTTGACTCTGGCACAATTTGCCATTTTAAAATGATCCTCTCTCTGATCCTCTTAAATTAAAGGCTTCAGTGGAGCCCATACAGTTTTCTGGGAAGCAAGACAAAGAATCCTCCCCTGTTTAACATTTTTGGACAGCTGATGTTTCCATTTAATCAGAAAGAAATACACCTTTGTTCATGTGCATTATTTTATATATGATTTTGCTACTGTGGCATCTCTGACTGTGCTTTGAATTTTTTTTTTTTCTGTGATTTTATATATGGGAAGGTAACAATGTTTTCTGAAACAACATGCTGCTTTATAAATGTATACCCTTTTTTCAAAGTGTGTGTGTAAAGACTGCCCCTTCCAAATCAATAATACTATTGATAATATCCAGACACTATTTTCATTATAGATGTATATCTGTTAACTCAAGTGGGGCATATTAAAAATTTTGCCTGATGGCACTGTAATGAATCTTATGCAAAAATGAAAAAACCTGAATTCTGTCCCAGAATTTCACACAGATAGCCACAGCGGTATGTAGGAAGCACCTTGACTCAGGGGAACCTATGGGTATTGGAATTAATCATTATAGTGATAGAATAGGGCTGTCATAGTTCATTTTGTTGGTAGTGGGATGCCACTGAGGAGGGACCAGTGAGATAATAAATGGTTTAGGAGTTATGCATAATAAGTGGGAGAGCTGAAAAGGCAATCTGAGGCACCAGGAAAGGGTGTGAAAGATCGCACAGCCTAGTTAGGGGGACAAAGAGGGGAAAAAGATGTTGGACTAGATCACTATTTCCTCTTGGGTGAAGTGACATAAAGCATATATAGATAAGGACACTGCAGGTGTTGTAATAAGATGTAAAAAAAAATGTAATATATATTTTCAATTATTTTAATCTAGAGCATAATTAGTAACTTTACATTATTTACTTTACACACATACATACATACACACACACACACACACACACACACACACACACACACACACACAC
>JAAIIK010000021.1:5756966-5786555 GCA_014706435.1 Silurus glanis
ACACACACACACACACACACACACACACACACACACACACACACACAAGTGAACTATTGAATTACATTTTTCCATTTTCTAATATACAGTATTATTTAACCAAGCAAGCATTTTATTTAAAAAATTTTAACTGTTGATGTTAACAAATGTTAATAATAATGTGTATATGTTAAATGTATAATTTATTTTAAAATTGCTATATGACCTTCTTTAAAAATTAAATAAAAACAATGTAATAAATGTTATAACCTGATATGGAGAATATGAACATTAATCAAAGATAATGGATTCACTTCTGTGTTGTACATAGACAGTTTGATGTACTTGATTCCACAAAAAAGTGTCACTATAGAGACATGTGGTTGTGTGAAAAAAGGTGTTTCAAAGCAGATAAAACCATCACAGGGCTCAAGAGGTGGCAAGAGCCAGGTTAAGTCGGACATAATCTGCAAAGCAGCAGATTGGACTACTTGGCCCATAAATTGGCATGTGAGATACTGCACACTGACAAAGCTGGTCTCTGGGATATAAATGTTGGATACCCCTCAGTATCATACAAACAAACAAACAAATACACAAGAAATACACAAGATAGACAGAAAGACAGACTGATTGATACTGTACCTGACAGGAGGACAAAAAGGTGTTTAACCTGATCAAATAACCTCACTTTAATACACAATACAACCCAATTGTTTTTATATATAAAAAAAAACAATGCATTATATTTATTTTATGTACTAACAATGTACTCTTTATAAATATAACATATATGCACACACACACATGCATCAGTTGCATGTTGATTGAGAGAAAGCTTTATTTATATGTAATTCTTTTTACAAATGTTACTTATATTATAATGTCTACTAAAAGACAAATCCAGAACTCAAAATTGCATTTAAATCAAATGGGTTTATAGCAAATTTATAGTAAAATTGTTTTTAAGAAAAACAGGACTGTTTTGGCAGCAAAAGGGGGACCAACACCATATTAGGCAGGTGGTCATAATGGCCTGGTTGGTGTACTTACAAATATATACATACTAGTTCCAGCAGAACTGGTATATTGTCATAAACAATATTTTTCTGGGCATATATTATGGTACTATATCATGGTCAAAGTTATGTTAAAAAAAAAACTTGATGGTGCTCCACAAGGTAAATCAACAGTTCACTTAACCTCATGCCACTTGCTGTCTTATGCCTGTTGAGTTAAAATTTTTATCCCTGCTTGACATTTGCAGTAATTAAACTGCCTAATCTGAGCAAGGCACTGGTGTGGCTTCTCAGAGGAGTCACACATTTAGATCTATTACCTACCTATTATATTAGAACAGGCTTACATTCAAGGATTTAAGGCCTATTTTTGTTATTGTTAATATCCTTTTCTATAATTATTTTATAACAGTTAATCACCTGCTACACTGATTAGGTTGAAACACTAGAGGAGGGGTGTCCAAATTCTTTGTGCTAGGGCCCACGTGCAAAAATATTTTTGTGTTGTCTCAGGTCCCATGGCTGTAATAATAATAATAATAATACAAAAATACTATTAGACAAACTAATGGAAAATTGCCTTTAATTTGTCCATGTCTGATTATATTTTAAATATGCTATTCTCTAAAAATGTTGTGTGTGCTAAATATATATTTATATATACCCCATGATATTATATACATTTTTAACCTAACAATCATTACAGTGTATTGCTTTCAATAAATCTTTTACTCACTAGTAACTTTATTAATGTGAACAGTGATGTTGTGTTTTCAATTTCAGATTTGATGTCAATTTAGGAATAAGTCGTTTAATAGAGATACAATGCAGATCACAGACATGGATATCAGTCTGTCTGGCTCTCAGTAAACTCTTGTACCTTGTCATCAGCAAAAATGTTTGCTTGAAAGACTGATGTTTTTCAAATGTTGCATTTTTTTTGTGCATCAGACAGTCCTTCATAAATTCGCCTTCAGTGAAGGGTTTTACATGCCATGCTTATATGTGAGCTACCTCATAGCTAGCTCATGTAGACGTTCCCTGTGCTCTATTAGCACGAAAAAATTGTTGTTGAGTTGACAAGGCAGCTGCCAATTGCTTCACTTTTTGATCTCGCTCGGCACCAGTGTAAGATTTGGAAGACTGATGTTTTGTTTCTAAGTTGTCTTTTTACATTATGTTTCTTCATCACCACAACAGACTCCTGTCAAATAAAACAGACACATTTCCCATTGACCTCATTGAAGAAATATTCATTTACCCAACGTGTCTGAAAACTCTAATGCAGTCATTTTCGATTTTTCTATTTCATTGTTGTGCCATGACTTACCAAAATGTGATCAACAATCATTAGTTGTCTTCAGTCCCTCTGTATGATTATGTACATCTGACCAACTACCCTAATGCATGTGATAGCGATACCTGATTGCATTTATTGAATTGAACCGATTTTCTCTATAATAAGCCAGATTTTTATAATTTTTAAAATCCCTCTCAGGTTGATACACGAATGATAGCAGGCTGCAGATGGGCCTTGGGCTGTAATTTCCCAGGACAAACTTACACTTATAAAAAACATCATTTTCATTTTTATCACCACATTATCTGTGTAAAGCTGCTTTGAGACAATGTTCATTGTTAAAAGCACTATACAAATAAAAATAATTTAATTGAATTAATTTGGACACCCCTGCACTAGAGACTTTACACTGTACAGGCATAATATAACATTATGACCTGTGAGTGAATAACACTGATTATCTCTTCATCATGTATATATTAGGCAGTTCATGGGAAGGATCAGGACAGTTTTAGCAGCAAAATGGGGACCAACACAGTATTAGGCAGGTGGTCATAATGTTATGCCTTGTTGGTGTATTATTAATAAACATTTGTAATAGAAATGCTAGACCATTTATTCTGTGATTGCGGGATAACTTATACTAAAGTCTGTTATATTTATTAATTGTTTACAGTTATTTTTACTATTTTGAACGGAAACAATTTAAAAAATGCCTGGCTCTGCTGCTTTGCTGTGTAAGCCATCAAACCTCGATGGTATAAAAATTTTATATGACTTCTTTCTATGTCTCTCCAGATTAAAAAAGGCTTTTATTTAAGAACACTCAGAGTTTTTTTTTCCCCACACATCCTGACACATTAATGATTGCAGACTGTGCTGAGGTGTAGTTTGTGGGAAATGTCAGAAAGTGACAGTGCACGAACTTGAGCTGAGCTCCCAAGCAGGGATAAAGTGCCATGATGGACAGAAGATTGGCTGAGAATTAAAAAGACCACGAGCACAACCCCATTGGATCATAGAGAGCAGTTGACTGGCATTGCTTCTCTCTCTCTTTCTCTTTTTTCTCCCCTTATCCTTTCCAAAGCTTTTCTCCTTTGCTCCCTTACATATGCCTTAAGCCAAAATATTTGATGCTCTTAAATGTCTATATTGTAACAGTGGCTTAAGAATCATGCAATTATATGAACTATCTCACCAGGACAGTTCATTTAAATCCATAAACTGTAGTTAGTTTCTGAGAAACAAGAATTGAAAACTATGCCGCACTCTACAGTGCTTGTCAAAAGTGTAAAAACGATAAGAGTCTTTTATCGTTTTGACATAAAACATATGACATATGCATGTTTCTTTTGTTTAGTTATGCAACAAACAAGGTAATCTAATATTAAGAGGATATGCCTTTATAAAAAAATAAAAAATAAAAAATAAAAACACATAAATGTCCTCTCCACTGCTTCTCTTTTTCTACACAACCAAAGGCATCCAAAAATTGGTCCAGCTCCAGTTGTGTCCCACCTCTTGAAGATTTCGGAGCTCTAAAAAGAAGATGCCAACCCGACAAGGATCCCGAGACATCTAGAGATATTCAAGTGCCAGGTGAATCCCAATTCATGTAGATTTTGGACATTGGACCTTGAGGAAAAAACAACCTCTTAATCAATTCTCAAAAAAACATTCTACATATGCTGCTTCTCCATCATTGAACATTTAAAGTCTCTGACATGTAGGAGATGGTGTTGAAACTATAATGATTTTGAAGTTTTCTCTAGCTAATTTATTAGTTGCTCAGGAGCACCTGGTTCCACAACTCCAACTGACTGTATAAGACTACAAGGTCATAACTTATAATCACAGACTGTGGTGCTCAGGATATTTCTCACTCTCTAGTGTTTGTAATGTTATATTTATAATCACTCTTGGTGTCACCCAAATGAGGATGGGGTCCCCTTTTGTTTACAAACCCGATTCCAAAACAGTTGGGACACTGAACTAATTGTGAATAAAAACAGAATGCAATGATGTGAAAGTTTCAAATTTCAATATTTTATTCAGAATACAACATAGATGACATATCAAATGTTTAAACTGAGAAAATGTATAATTTTAAGGAAAAAATAAGTTGATTTAAAATTTCATGGCATCAACACATCTCAAGAAAGTTGAGACAAGGCCATGTTTACCACTGTGTGGCATGCCCTCTTGAAAAATAGTAAAGTTCATACTTCTTCTTTTTATAACAGTCTGCAAACGTCTGGGGACTGAGGAGACAAGTTGCTTAAGTTTAGGAATAGGAATGTTGTCCCACTCTTGTCTAATACAGTCTTCTAGTTGTTCAACTGTCTTAGGTCTTCTTTGTCGCATCTTCCTCTTTATTATGTTTTCTATGGGTGAAAGATCTAAACTGCAGGCTGGCCATTTCAGTACCCGGATCCTTCTTCTACGCAGCCATGATGTTGTAATTGATGCAGTATGTGGTCTGGCATTGTCATGTACAGTGTTGGGGGTAACGCGTTACAAGTAATGTGCGTTACGTAATAATATTACTTTTCTGGAGTAACGAGTAAAGTAGCGCGTTACTTTATAAATTTACACACTAATATCTGAGTTACTTTTTTAAAAAAGTAATGCGAGTTACTTTTCAGTTAAATTATTTTGCATAAAAAAATAAATACTGAATTAAAATGAACGTAGTCACGTAGAATCGCGCACTCATACGTGCGAGCAGCGGGAACAGAAGCTGGTCAGAAGCGGAGATGGCAAACTAGGGATTACATTACTGCGATGGAAGTATTCTTATTATTTTGAAATAGTCGAGGAAAAGGAGAAAGGAATAATGGTTAAGTGTAGATTATGTGTTGGTGAAAAGCTCTTGTCAACTGCAAAAAATACCACTTCCAAAAAAAAAACATCTGCATGCAAAGCACAGCACTACAGATGTGCGTGTGTGTGTTTGTGTATAATGTTGAATATATGTAACATTATGCAATGTTGCATATATGGAAATGGAGACAGAAATATAGAAAACTTTTGCCGACTTTCCACCACTGCAGATCTATAGACTGCTCAGAATAAAAGTTTTCCGTGGGAGACACATGTACGATGCCATCGCAGCGGAGATAGAGAGCAAATTCACAGCTCGTTTGCTCTTTGTGGGAAGATAAACTGCCACGGTCACTGATAATAGTGCGAACTTTGTAAAAGCGTTCAGAATGTTTCAAGCTGATGATGAAGCAGAGAATGATGTAGACGAGGACGAGGTCATATTTACAGAATTGCACGTTACATTCCTGACGGCGAAGGCAGATTGAAAAGCAGTGTACAGAAGTGCGACTGGAAAAAGTGTTCAGCCTTGTGGTCAAAAGTTAGTCGATCATCTTATTGTTCTCTAAGAAGTTATTAAACATTTTAAATGTTTAAGACATGTCTTTTGCCCTAATATAACTTATTTCTTAATGGCAATTATCTATATTACACCTGTTACACCTGTAAGGCGTGAAAGAGATACAAGTAACGCAAAAGTAAAGCAAAAGTAATATAACGCATTACTTTCCATAAAAAGTAACTAAGTAACGTAATTAGTTACTTTTTTGGGGAGTAACTCAATATTGTAATGCATTACTTTTAAAAGTAACGTTGCCCAACACTGGTCATGTAGGAAAATGCAAGGTCTTCCCTGAAAGAGACGACGTCTGGATAAGAGCATATGTTGTTCTAGAACTTGGATATACCTTTCAGCATTGATGGTGCCTTTCCAGATGTGTAAGCTGCCTATGCCACATACACTCATGATGCCACATACCATCAGAGATGCAGGCTTCTGAACTGAGCGCTGATAACAACTTGGGTTGTCCTTATCCTCTTCAGTCCGGATGACATGGCGTCCCAGTTTTCCAAAAAGAACTTTTGATTCGTCTGACCACATAACAGTTTCCCACTTTGCCAAAGTTGATTTTAAATGAGCCTTGGTCCAGAGAAAACGGCTGCGCTTCTGGATCATGTTTAGATATGGCTTCTTTTTTGTCACCGACAATGTTTTCTGGAAGTATTCCTAAGCCCATGTTGTGATTTCCATTACAGTAGCATTCCTGTATGTGATGCAGTGCCGTCTAAGGGCCCGAAGATCACGGGCATCCAGTATGGTTTTCCGGCCTTGACCCTTATGCAGAGATTGTTCCAGATTCTCTGAATCTTTGGATAATATTATGCGCTGTAGATGATGATAACTTCAAACTCTTTGCCATTTTTTCTCTAAGAAACTCCTTTCTGATATTGCTCCACTATTTTTCGCCGCAGCATTGGGGGAATTGTTGATCCTCTGCCTATCTTGACTTCTGAGAGACACTGCCACTCTGAGAGGCTCTTTTTTATACCCAATCATGTTGCCAATTGAGCTAATAAGTTGCAAATTGGTCCTCCAGCTGTTCCTTATATGTACATTTAACTTTTCCAGCCTCTTATTGCTACCTGTCCCAACTTTTTTGAAATGTGTAGCTCTCATGAAATCCAAAATGAGCCAATATTTGGCATGACATTTCAAAATGTCTCACTTTCAACATTTGATATGTTATCTATAATCTATTGTGAGTAAAATATAAGTTTATGAGATTGGTAAATTATTGCATTCCTTTTTTATTCACAATTTGTACAGTGTCCCAACTTTTTTGGAATCGGGTTTGCATAAATCAAATGTTATAGCTACTATACTTAAAATGTATCAATTTATCAATTACATTCTGCCTCATCAAAATCTATAGTCATGAGCTGCTGCTGCTGCTGTACATAAACTATTTAATTGTATATTTACATTTCAGTTTTTATCATCAGCGTCTGGCAGGAAACTGGCTTAAGAGGCTGCACCATTGGCCCCTGGCATTAGAAGTTCACAGGAGGCTGCAGTGTCAGCCACTGGTGTGAGCAGGTTGTAAGAAATCTTGTTGCAGGCCTCTGGCAGATAGAAAATTCAATCATACTGTAGTTCCATTGTCTGAAGTCTGTCTTTCATACCATTACATTGTATCTTTTTAAATATTCCTTAGTCATATTATATGTACCTCATCGTTTATTATTATTGATAAAACATACAATACTGCAGTGAGTTTTATCAATAATCTCCCAGAGTTCTCAAGAATAATTGGATCAACATCTGACCCCACAGAACTCGACTGGGCTGCTGAACGCTTGGAATTAGCATTTTGCCACACACTAGATAATTTAGCTCCCCCTAAAAGAAAAATAATTAGAGAAATAAAACTAGCACCATGGTATAATAATCATACACACAACTTAAAACAGGCTACTCAAAATCTTCAATGTAAATGCAGCATAAAATCAGCATAAAAAGAAAGCCTTCTGAGTAATAGAAAAGCTCTTAGCACTGCTAGATCAACAAATCTTTCTACCCTAAAAGATAATAACAAACATAATCCTAGGTTTTATTCAATACCATAGCAAACTTAACTAGAATTAAAAGCACTGCAGTAGTATGTATACAACCAGCAGCAGCAATGATTTTATGCATTTTTGTACTGACAAAATAAAAAAGTATTATAATTCAGACTAATTTCAAGCCAGGCAATTTAATAAATAACCCAGTATATAACAATATTATTACATCAGATTAGATCATACAATTTTTTACTTTCATTCAAGAGAGCAAATTTGGTTCACTTTTTCATGAAGATTATCAACTTGGGTACTAGATCCCCATTATAAAAATAGTAAATCTTTTTCTAGTAAATTTTCTTATAATCAGTTATGCACATAAGTACATAGCTAGTGACAATGACATGTCATTCAAGCTAGTGATTATTAAACACCTAAATAAAAAAGCTAACTTTGACCCGTGTCAGTTCTCCAAATGTAGGCTTCTCCAAGAATATAGAAGAGGTTGTAGTACAGCAAATTATTCTCATACCTTCATAGGAATACTATTCATGAGCTGGTCCGTACGGACAGTACATCCGTGGTCTCTTACATCAACAATCCCCCCTGATTGGTCTGCACTCTTTCCTTCTTTTCAAGCTGACACGTCAAATCCTTCTGTGGGCCCAAGGAAAGCTGCTCTCACTGGCTGAGGCCAGGGGAATGGAGGCTCCACCCAGAAGAGGTGAAGCAAATATGGAGGAGGTTTTACACAGCACTAATGGACCTGTTTGTGACTCAAGAGACCTCACGCTGTCCCCCTCTGGTTTTCCCTCACTTCCTTCCTGGAGTTCTGGTAAGAGTTTCCGGGATGGAGTCTGTCTCCTTCTGGTAGCCCCTTGACATGGTTTGCAGACCTAGTAGCCCTTCTCGAACACCTTCTCTGTGAGATTCCTCTCAGGCGGAACTCCTCTCTCAGGCAGGGGGCACTCTATTTGACCACCTCCCAGAGTTGTGAAGGCTATGGCCCCTGAGGGTTTACGTGTCTGCTATTGCGGCATATCATTTTTTGCTTGCTGTTTACTAAGGTGCGTTTACTCAGGTGCAACCTAGAGTGCCTTTGTGGCATCTGTCCATAGTATTGAAGGCCCTGTCCAAGTCTCCCTTTAAGCCTTTGCATGACGTGCCCTTGAGATTTCTTGCAGTCAAGACTGTTTTTTTTCTACTGGCCGTCTCGTCTTTAAAAAAAGTTGGAGACCTTCAGCCCCCCTTTGTGGCCCCCTCTTTTTTAGAGTTTACTTGGGCATGGCCAGTGGCTTTCTCTACCCACAGACCAGGGTAAGTTCCCAAGGTGCCCTCTGCTGCCCCGTGACCAGCCATGCTTCAGGCATTCTATCCTCCTCCCTTTCAAGCCCCCGACCAGGAGAAGCTTAATCAGGTGTGTCCAGTGTGAGCATACTTCCACATGACAGCCCTGTGAAAGAAGTCGGACCAGTTGTTCATCTGCTACAGTCCATGTTAGAAGGGTCTACCTGTGGACAAGCAGATCCTCAACAGGTGGATTGTGGATGCTATCCTCTCCTCTTATGAGTCCTCTGGTCTCTCCTCCCTGCTCACATGCTGTGGCATCCTCTAAGACCTTTTCCTCTGGGGTTTCTCTCCAAGACATTTGCAATGCTGCGGGCTGGACCCCCTCTGACCTTCGTCAAGTCTTGCAGCTTTGACCTTAGCGCCATTCCTGGCCCCACAGTCCTTCCAACCTAGCTGTGCCCCCACTAGGCAGGAATTTGTCAGTCTGCCGGTGTTGTACTCTCATTCCCAAAGCACTGTTGACTCAGCTTGAGTTTCTGAACGGTAACGTCTCTTGGTTACGTATGCTAAACCTGGTTCCCCGATTAAACAAGATGCTGCTTGTTGGTGCCACACTCTCTGCATCCCTGCAAGTGCTTCCTTCCCTCTTCAAAGCTAGTGCCATCTCCACTGCAAGTGCGTTTATAGCTTACTGGTCATAATGTCGCCCCGCCGGTTTTACACCCTGCAGATTATACACGTAGTTCAGAGCATGGTCACACAGATGCGTTTCCAAAGCATTGTTGATGCAGCGTCTCGTTTACTCAAGGAATCAGGGTTACATGCGTAACTTAGAGATGTTCTCAGACAGCAGAAGACAAAGGATATTTGACAAATAAAAGAAAACATTGTGGAGGACTAACTGCCTCCATGGGATGTGTCTTCAGTAGATAGAGGAAGGGGCTGTCATCAAAAATCCTTCCAGTGGCTAAAAAAGTATGTCTTGAAAGATGGTAAAGAGGCTGGGATCATGGCAGTGTGACCAACTGACAACCAACCAACCAACCTCTCGTGTGAGCTGTTTGTGGTGCGCAGACAAAGAGTGAGAGTTTCAGTATGAACTTTATTATTTTTCATCTTTCCACCCCTCTTGCTGAGAATCTTGAAAGAGATCTGATTATAGGAGACTTTTCTAATGCACACGCATTTAGCTAGTCCTTTAGGGGAAGCAGCACCACAGATTAGGTGTATACCAGGTGCCAGACATAGCAGGACATTTTCAGTTTCTAGGCAAATATAGGTTATCTAAAATTCACGTAGGCACTAATGATATATACTTTCGACAGTCAGAAGTTGCTAAGAGTAATATTACAGAGGTGTGTAAATTAGCAAAGTCGATGTCCAATGCAGTAATATGCTCTGGCCCCATGCAAATGCAACATGGCAAGGTCGCTGAACTGTTGAATGTCCAAGTCATGCTCCAAGTCATGAACCAACAATGTGGGCTTTTTAGATCATTTTGGAAACAAGATTGGCCTCTTAGGTGTTAAGTGCTGCTCTCATTTCTTTCAATATAGGTCAAAACAGGACTAGTAAACTAGTGATAATCCAGCACCAAGACCAGAGGAAAGACAAGCCAGCTAAACTGAATACTTAACTTTGATCAGAATATAAGACTGTTAAACATTAGATCTCTAATTATAAAAGCGCTGATTTTAAATAAAAATGTTACTGATGAGGAATTTAAAGTCCTGTGTACTGTGTGAAATATGGATTAAACCAAACAAATATATAGTATTAAATGTAGCAATCCTTCTGGGTATAGTAAATACACCAGTCCTGTTTAACTGGCAGAGGAGGCAGTGTCACAGTTATTTATAATAATAATCTAAGCATCACAAAAACACTAAATAAATGATTTATAAATGTAACGAATATAAAGTGCCATAGACGAATATAACATATTTAACTTCAAAAGTCTAGTCTACTTAATTCCATTAATTATTATTTATGGACTCTCATAGCCCTATTATAATTTCCTTGCAGAATAGCTACTTCTTTATACAAACCATTCATTGTTGGGGACTTTAATATTTTTTTAATAATCAGAAAGATAATTTATAAACATGTGTGTCTAATCTAGATTCAGTATGAATAGAATGCAAGTCCCCCTTTTATATATTTTCTTTCTTAATTTTTATACCAAAATTGTAATTAAATATCAAAAATATATTCATAGTTCCATAGCTGGAACTTATTTCAGATCACTACCTCATCTCCTTTAAAATATGCCTCAGTCATAGTATACAGTATGTACCTCATCATGTTTCCATGTCAAACGTACATTCATGTCAGCTACTGCATTAAGTTTTATCAAAGATATCCCAGTATTTTTTAACCAGAACTAGAAAATATGACCACATCACCATGTCATGCTGACATTAATCAAAAGGTGCAGGCTATTTGTTGGTACCTTGACTAGTAAAGGCTACAGCAGGGAGCAGAGCTTTCTCTTACAAAGCCCCACAGATATGGAACAGCTTTTAAATGTGTGTCTGGGACAGTTTCACTGTTTAAGTCTAGGTTAAAAACACATTTGTTTAGTAAAGACTTTTGTGAATTTGTAATATCCCATTCCAGGTGCCAATTGAGAAACCACTCCTGCGTTACAATGTAGTTGAAAAGCTGAGTAAGAAGCAATATGAGTGGCTGACTGACACATACCTCACTACTGGCTGCAGATATTGATCTTGTTAAGCAGAAATAGCACAGAGGCAATGTGAATATGTCGCACAGCTGCAAATATGTTAAAACCTTGTTGTGGCATCTGCCCATCAACCTCAACCATCAGGATGAGGGCCAGCGAGAGGTTGCACAGAAGATATTATATGAGGATTCTAGTGCATACAGCAGAAATGACAATAACATTGGGTACATACCCAGCTTGCAGATACTGATCACACTTTACAAATGGCATCCACATTTATAGGAAATTTCAGCAATACCAAAACTCCTGGTATTCTTGAACAAGGCAAAGCATGCCATGAAGGGTACATTGTACAGGGTTCCAGACACATGACATCAATCATCGCACCCTGGACTGTATGAGGGAGTCTGAATCCCCTTTGAATTGTTAAATACACCTGCTGCCTTCCAATGCAGTTTGAAAAAATGTTTCACTCACTCAGAAATGAGTGCTGCATCCCATTATTAGACAATGTCCTATGTTATGCAAGCATCTGAAAGAGTCCTATGGGCTATACTGTTTCAGCAGGAAGATAGGAAGTTAATGGTCATTGGATATGTGTTTAGAATATTGCACAGCATGGGGCAGCATGGGGGAGGGAAGTCATGTGCCAAAGAGAAATGATATGGCTTGGGTTACTGCCCTGTAAATGTCTACAGTGTTGGGTGAACTAATTATTTTACTGAGCAAGTAAAAGAAGCTGGCACTCGAGCACCTCCATGACAAGATGGACCATGTGAATACAGATGAAGAACTGAGTCTTGCAAGGGAGTGGTTTTACTGGCCATATATAGAAGCTGAAGTGGGCATGTGTGTGACCAAGAGGTGCCAATATATAAAACTGAAGAAACCTACTGTACACATCTAAATGCCAGTGGGTAGCGTCACAACACACTTAGCAATATTCATGCATATACATATGCATTGATAACCTGTGTAAATATATATTCATAAAAATTAACATGTTAATAACAGAAATGCATTTTAACGGCACTAATTTTATTAACGCACAATTAATGCAACGTACATTTAAGTTTTACAATTTTTTATTACAAATATAAATAAATAATTATAAAAAAGGCAAAACCTTTAATGCAACATGAATTTTATCTCAAGGTCCTTTCTTTACTCAGATAATAAAAAAAACCTCTCAAATCTCAAACCAAGCACCAAAATCCGCCAGGTAGCACACATCCAGCAATTTAAACTGTCCGTGTGAAAATAAAAAAAGTTCTGTTTAGTGTCCTGATGATTTATGTAATTAAAAAAGACCATATTTACTTTTGTGTCCATGCTCTATGTTGAGTGTGGTTTCACTGAGAATAAACATACGTTTGCATAAAGCATCCATATTTGTCCATGCATATGTTGTTAAGAATATAAATAAATTGAAAAATATTAATTTAAGGTACATTTATTACAGATAAAAAATGTGTGAATAAGTTGTAACTAGTTAACTCATGACAAGCAAGAGTTAATCGTGATTAAACATTTTTATAAATTGAACATCCAATATATATATATATATATATATATATATATATATATATGGTGGTGGTAGCATCATGGTCTGGGGCTAGATGAGTGCTGCTGGTACTCGGGGCTGTGGTTCATTGAGGGAAACATGGATTTCAACATGTACTGTGACATTTTGAAGCAGAACATGGTGCCCTCCATTCAGAAACTGCAGTTTTCCAAAATAATAAAGACATCAAATACACCACTAAAATGACAACTGCCTTGCTGAGGAAGCTGAAGGTGATGGAATGGCCAAGTATGTCCCCAGACCTAAACACTATTTACCACCTGTGGGGCAAGCTCAATGTTGTCATTATGCAGGAATGGAAGAGGATCCCAGCAACCTTCAGCTCTGGTGAATTTAATGCCCAGGAGGATTAAGGCAGTGCTAGATAATAATATCAAAATATTGACACTCTGGACACAGCTTTGAGATGTTATTTTGACAATAATGACTGTATATTGAGTTATTTTCAAAGGACAGTAAATCTATACTATACAAGCTGCACATTGACTACTCTAAAATATATCCAAGTTTCAATTCTATAGTATTGTCCCTTGAGAAGATATACTAAAATAGTTTCTAAAATGTGAGGGGTGTACGAACTTGTGTGAGATACTGTATATATGTTTTAAAAAATAAACTTGGAAACCATGGTAACGTTTGTATTTTTGATCTATATTTCATATAGATGAAATTGTAAGAAAGTTAATACAAAGCTATATTTCCACACTCACATAATAAGACAAAGTGATACTTTACAAGTTACCACAAGGGTCTTCAACGGTGCTTTAAATAAACACCTATGACTGTATTTTATGTCTTTATTAAGGCCTGGAATTACCTGTCACATTCAAGCAAACAAATATTTGAGCACGTTGCCAGTGGGACGATTAGCTAGTGGTAATTCATAGCTTTCTGAAACTGCTTGCTGTGTAAATTACTTTTTAATTGCTTGGTGAAAATAAGTAATAGACAGGTGGCTTATTGTTGACAGATACATGTGCACCAAGCTTCTTGAACATAACCAAACAATATTCCCATCAGATACTCTTTTACTTTAACTAGATATGCTGCAACAGCTACAATCGTGCATGATGATGATAATGAGAATTCAATTTATTAAACAGTCAGTGAGTGACAAATTTGTTGCAGCAATGCTTATTAGAATCTGGAGAATATGAAGCACTATTCCAATTGTATAACGTGTCAGAAATAAGTAAATGTATGTATTATATATATTATATTTATTTTAATACTAGCTGAAAGTACCCGTGCTTCGCTACGGAAGGCAGAACGCTAAGCAATATGGCAATAAGCAGTAAGCACTGAGCAGGACTGGATGATCAGAGATCAGAACGTAACGTCAACAAATAACGTACTACCCCTTTGTAGTACCGATACAGGGCAAACTACTTTGAAAATAATTTTTATCGTGCATCTAACATGTAATAAGAAACAATGTAGTAAGTTTCATTAGGATCCGTACTGTTATTTCGAAGAGTTTACAATGCGTGAGAAATCGCGTTTTTCGTGAGTTAGCCGCGATCCAGGGCGAATTTTTCAAAACCCTTTCTTAGTGAGCACCTAAGACCCAAGAGGAAGGTATGTTCCAAATTTCATTGCAATCCGTTCAGTGGTTTTTGAGATTTCGTGATGAGTGAGTGAGTCAGTCAGTGGTATTTGAGCTTTATATATATAGATATATTATATGTAATAAATTATTCTATATTATTGTAACCGGGTGGTAGTTTAAGTGGCATTCATTTCTAAATGCTACAGATTATGCCTGCCTGGTGAGAATGAACTCTTTAAGAGCTGCTTGGTGACGTCATCGCATTTGTGTGTGTCGCGGTGCACCTGAGAGTGGAAATCGGGGAGTTAATAGGGATATAGGCTTTAAATTTACTGTTTTCTAGGTAAAAGATCCAGTATCATCTAAAAAAAAATATATAAAAAAGTATTGCAAATTACTTGTACCCATGTTGTTTTCTGAAGAGTGATGTATGTCTGCAGTAATTTGCGCGGATGCAAACAGTTTAAAAATGCATCAAATGTGCGATTTGTGTCTTGTTTTCTAAAAGAGATTTCAGAATTCTAAATGTTCATGAATGTGTTGATTCATGTAGCACGTGCAAGCCATACGAGTTCTCTTGGTGTGTTTGGCCTATCGGAGCATAAATATCACTGAAGACTACGTTTGGAAAGTAAGTAAACCGTGCCAAAGAATCTTGGAGGAGTGATTTATTCTTTCTTGGTTTGGTCAGTAATGTAATCCTGAGGCGTATATTTATTTATTTATTTATTTATTTATTTGTGTGTGTGTGTGTGTGTGTGTGTGTGTTATAAATAATATTTGTTCTGTAATTTTGTTTGACCGCGTTCTTGTTGGCTATCTGCTCTATCAAGAGAGTAGGGGACTTGCAGGCCCTTTCTGTGGCACCCTCCTTCATGGAGTTTACCCCAGATAAGGCTAGTGCCTTCCTGTACCCCGTACGGGCTACATCCCCAAGGTGCCCTCGGTTGTCCCACGACCCGTAAGATTACAGGCATTCTATCCTCCTCCGTTCCAGGCCCCAGACCAGGAAAAATGAACCGGCTCTGTTCGGTGCACGCACTGGACACCTACATCCACAGGATGAATCCTTGGAGAAAGACCGATCAGCTGCTCAGCTGCTATGGCCCCCTCAAGAGAGGCCTCCCTGGTAATAAGCAGACTCAGAGCAGGTGGATTGTTGATGCCATCACATCATCTTATGTCCTCATCATCTTGAGTCCTCTGGTCTCCATGCTCCCTTCGGGGTCAGAGCTCACTCCACCCGGAGTGTGGCTGCTTCAAAATCTTGGTCTTCTGGAGTTCCCCTCCAAGACATATGTAACGCTGCGGGTTGGTCCACCCTGCTGACCTTTGTACGGTTCTATAACCTAGACCGCAATGCCACTCCTGGCCCCTCAGTCCTCCTCTAGCTGTGTTTGACAGACACACACTAGGCAGGGACTGGTCAGTCTGGCGTGATTGGACACTCATTCCCAAAGCGTTATGATGCAGCTGGATTTCCTGAAAGTAAACATCTCTAGGTTATGTATGTTACCCTAGTTCCCTGAGGGAACAAGATGCTGCATCTCTATGCCACACCTTGTTCCCTCAGGGAACTAGGGTTACATACGTTAACCTAGAGACGGTCTTCTGCATTTTATTGCAATGGCCACAAATTTTGGTACCTGAAGTGGGGTATTCCAAGAGGTTAGGTGTGCAGTTTAAGGTACAGTAAATAATATGGTGGTGCTAAAGAGGCTGGAAGTTTAAGTGAAGCATGGAGAGACATGTGAAAGGACATCGGTGGATTGTCAAGGACTATAGCCGAGGCCCAGTCAGAGTTCAGCAGCAACCAGCCCAAAGAGAGACTGTGCAGAAACTGCTATGTCTCATTGAAAGGATGTCAAGTCTTTATCCTTTTCAGGGCTTTTCTTAAAGTCTTTCAAGAAGTTTTATCTCACAATGTCGGAACCAGACGACAACCATAGTAAAATTAGTTTGCCAGAACAGATAATGGAATTACAAAATAGGCATGATAAAGCCATGGCATGCAATTTCTGCATTGAATCAGAGGTCTTATGTTTATGTCCCAAAAGAAAGGCACATTTCACCCTATTGTGGTGACACTGAGAAAGATGGCAGATCAGTCGATGATTTTAACGGGGGAGGTCTAGCATGTTCTGTGTGCTGGGCATCAGTCTGACAATGACCAGTATGATTTTGTCATGTCTCTATTAAGAGGGGCAGCCCTTTAAGAGGTCACACAGTGTTGATGATGGTGGAGTTAGTAAACTATTTGTATATCTCAGAGAAACCTTTGGAGACAAGCGTAGTGCACATCAGCTCCTACACAGTTTCTATAGTTGCAAGCAGTCATGCACTGTCGCAAGCACTAAATTTGATTCTGAAATGTTCCTTGGATGCTGTAGCTGATGTGAAGGTAGCATTGAGAGATCAGTTTGTAGAAGGGGTCTGGGATCCTTCTCTTAAGCGGGAACTTTGTAAATTTCTTCGCAATCACCCTGATTGTACTATGATTGATGTCCGAGATTAAGCAGTGTAGAGCCCTGTTAAATTAGGGTCTAATAATTATTATTTTTTATTTAATTTCTTTTACACTTAAGAGTTGTTACTTTCAAACAGAAGAGATATAACTAAGAAAAAAACTGTTCTAAAAAGATTTTGTTGTTTAACCAATAAGGTGGTTTCCGACTGACCTCTGAGGTCAGAGGTCTGAGGGCAGAGTGTGGGGGAGGAAGTAAGAGTGAGAGAGAAGGACGACACGAGGGGTGCGGGAAAGAAAAAAAAGGTGCCCGAATCGCACAGTGCAAGTGTAAAGCCTGACTACTGAGATTGCGGACTGCATACAGGGACACTGAACAGATAAGAGACTGCAGTAAAATAATCGTGAATGAACTCTATGTAGAGAGTGTGGGTTTGAGAGTGACTGTACTCGGGTGCACACGTTCATGTGAAGGACAAAGATGACGCAGTTCTTTTAGTCCCAGGACTATGTGAGCTTTATGTGATTTATACAGTTTTCAAAGTCGCAAAAGATAAACTATCATAAAGTGTAGTGAGTGTACAAATGTTGTGGAGCAGTTTGCAAAGCGAATAGTCATCAACAGTGAGTGAGTAATGGAGAAAGTGAAGGCCGCGCTATTCTTCAGGAGAGACCGAGGACACGTGGTGGTCTATGCTGCATCTTTCCCTCGTTTACATCGTCGGATGGATGATTCGCAGAGTGTTTGTTCGTGGATGGACACCAAGAAAAATCGTATCGATTGATCGGATAATCGTGTTTTTCCAAGTGGGTGCTTCGTGCTCGAGTTTCACTGTTCCATTAGATTTTGTGAGTACTATCAACTGTACACACATTCACATTAGCTCCAACATAGCGTGCCAATGAGAGACTTAAATCCCAGTTGGGAAATATTTCTTTTGTGGGTTTTTTTTTATTTTATTTTGTTTACATTTGTTTCAGTTAATAAATGTTTGTTTATTGTTCACACAGTATAATCTCCTGTTATTTTTATGTAAAGGAAGAGACCTTTGCTGTTATTTGGTTGTAATTAATTATTTTCTGAGTGATAGAAGTGAGCATTGAAAAGAAACATTGAAGTCTGAAGCCCGAGGTTAATAACAGTATTTTTGAGTACTTTGGTAGTAATCATATTACACCTTAAGTAAATTTAGATGTAAATTGTAAGTTTCCCTAGACGTAGTTTGAGCCAGTGAATCAGTGAGAGGGCTACAGCAGATATGTGGTTCTTAGAGGAACCCTCGACTAGTACCACAGCTAATAAGTCACGATATAGTAGTAGTTTATCACATTTTTCAGCACTTCAGGTGCATGAATGTAAAGATGTTACCTTAGAGGACATACTTAAGGTCATAGCTGAGCAAGGCAGGGCAATTAGTGAGCTGACTCAAGCAGTGAAAGATCTCACTGTACAAGGTGGTAGCACAAGAGTAAACACTAGTAGGCCCAAGTCTCAACCAAGATTCACAGAGGAAGAGCTACCAATATGTTTCAGGTCTCAAGTAGCTGGACATGTGGCAAAGAATTGTACTCAGAAGCCAAGTACTCTGTTGGCTTAGCTTGTTCCCCCTGACTCTCAGGGAAGTGAGACCCCCCCCTCGATCATCACAAGTCGGGCAATTCAGGGAAGGCAAACTGACTGTGACCAGCTGATGCAATGCACTGTAGGTAAATGTCCTGTAGTTGAGCTTTTGGTTGGTGGTGTTGCCACCCAGTGCCTGCTGGACACTGGTTTTCAGGTGAGCACAATAACTGAGCAATATTTTCAGAACCATCTGTGTGGGGAAGATGGTGACATGCTCTCCACCACTGGCTGGCTAAAACTCACAGCTGCCAATGGGCTTGACATACCCTATTTCAGCTACCTGGAGTTAGAGGTTGAGGCCATGGGAATCAAGATGCCACACTATGGCTTCTTAGTTGTTAAAGACATTGTTAGCCCTGATAAATCACTGCCATGTATTATAGGCATGAACATAATCAGCCATTGTAGGCAGCTAGTCAATGCAGAATTTGATACTACCTTGGATGCAAAAGTGGATTCCGATTGGAGGGATGTTTTCCAGAAGGCAGATGTGTACTATTGAAAGGACATGTGTTGCAGTGGTCGCTGGGAAATGGACAGAGAGAATACCTGCTGGGTCAGTAGTGACTATCTTGGCAAGGGCATCTAATAGAGATCTTGGAACTGGACAGCTTAGGATGTTAGAACCTTTGAGTACTCCATTGTCAGGATGTCTGGTAGTCATTCCCACGCTTGTTGATGCAAATACTTGTATCCTGTTGAAATGTTAAATCTTTCTCAGGAGGATGTGTTTTTGTCCCCTAGGACACGGCTGGGTATCCTGTCAAAAGTAGGGTTTGTAGAGAGTTTGCAGCATTGTGAAGTGAAATTTCAGCCTGGTTAAGCCTGGTTAAGAAATTTCACCTGGTTAAGCTTCTCCTGGTCAGGGGCCTATAAAGGAGGATGATAGAATGCCTGGAGCATGACTGGTCACAGCATGACCAAGTGCACCTTGGGAATATACCCCAATCCGGGGTAGAGGAAGGCACTAGCCATGCCTCGGTTAAACTCCAGACAGGAGGGGTTCATGCCCCAGGGCGTGACGGTCCCCAAACCTATTTAGAGGGAAGATGGCCAGTAGAAAAACAGTCTTAACTTTCAAAAATCTCAAGGGCACTTCAGGGAGGTGCTCAAAGGAAGGCTTAGACTAGGCCTCCAGAACAACGGCCAGGTGCCATACAGGCCTCAGGGTATCACAGAGGAAATGTGTCACTAACAGGTTTTTTCCCTAGTGACTGCTCGGCATGCGGAGCATGATAAGCTGCAATTGCATACATGTAAAACCTTTAGGGTGGAAGGAGACCTCTTGGTGAACTGTTATTTAAGAAATCCCAGCACTGGGGCAACTGAGCAGTTAACTGGGTCTAAGGGGTGACCTATGCAACATGTTGTGAACAACAGCACTTTGCGGCAAACAACCCCCTTGTGGAAGGAGCTCTGGATTAGAGAATGTTTTCTATAACCTTGTCCGAGAGACCAGTGACTTAAAGGCCACAGCCACAGCCTTCACTGCTCCGGGCCACTCATGATCACCCCCCAACCCGTGAGGGAGGCAATTATCATTAACGTTACACGATGACATGGAACCCCCAACACGTGGCCATGTAACAAAAAGCCTGTAAGGCTCGCCGTGTGGCCTTGATTGTGCAGAGTGGGTTGCCCTTTCGTGAGAATCCTTTGTCCTTGAGCCACCACTGTAGTGGTTGCATGTATAGGAGGTCAAGTGTCACCACATTGGATACAGCTGTCATCACACAAAGCAGTCTTTTTTGAAAACTGCTTTAAAGTGAGTAGCTGGCCTTTTATCACTCTCTTGACGGCCGTGAGGATAGACTCGACTCATGCAGGAGACAGCTGCACCCACATAATGGTCGAATCCCACACTACGCCTAGATAGGTGGTTCTCTGTACCGGAGAAAGTACACTTTTAATGCCATTTAGTCTTAACCCCAATTCCTTCATATGGGTGAGAATAACATCTTGATGCCGGGTCGTCAGGTGCTCTGATTGAGCTAATATCAACAGTCTTCCTTGTAGTTCAGTATGCGGATGCCTCTGAGTCTCAGTGGAGCCAAAGCTGCATCCACACACTTTGTGAAGGTGCGGGGTGAGGGTGCAAGGCCTAACAGAAGGACCCAATATTTGTAAGCTTCAGCCCCAAAAGGAGACCTTGGGAACTTCCTGTGTGAAGGAAGAATGGATACGTGAAAATAAGTGTCCTTCAGATCTATTGTGACAAACCAGTCCTCTGACCTGATTTTAAACACGACCTGTATCAGGGTGAGCATTTTAAGTCTCAATAGAGTGCATTTCAGCTGACGTCCATCTAAAATAAGACACAGCCCCCCATCAATCTTAGAAACTGCGAAGTATCGGAACCTGGACTCTGTAGAACCTGGACTCTCGGCCAAATGAAGGGACCACCTTGGTGGCCTGCATGTTTAAGAGAGTTTTCACTTCTTGTTCCATAACCAAAGCCTGCTCGGGCCCCACCAGAGTGGGACACCAGGGTGGATGAGACCCAAACTGAGTCGTATAACCTCTCTCTACAGTCCTACAGTCCTTCAGGCTTTTCCAGGCAGCCAGATTGTCTCGTAAGGGAATCAGTCTCTCGAGACTGACCTCTGGTGTGCCTAGAGCAGCTTCTAGGGGCCTCCTGATAGGCAGCGGGCCGCTATTTCCTAAATTCTTGGGGGGAGACTGGGTGGAGATGGCTGTGCCCTGAAGCACTCTCCGTGGCAGGGTTAACGAGCTGTTCCCCTAAAGGTGCCATGGACTCCTGGCTGCCACGATCTTTTGGCCAAAATACTTCTATTAAAGATGACCATTAAAGATCCGTTAGCTTCTTGTGCCTGGAGAGCCACCCAGGGTCCCTACTTTCTGGGGGAGTGTGAGTGGAGACACGCTGTCTCTTTTTTTCACTGGGGATGGGGCTACGCCCGCCAAGCATCCCCATAAGAGCAGCAAGGGAGAAACTGCTGGAATGCCCCTGACTGTTTCATGGTCTCCTGAAACTTGTCGAAGACCGTATTTATAGCCTTGCCAAACAGGCCAGTTGGCACCACTGTGGTGTCCAGCAAAACGGCTCTATCCCTGTCTCCGTGGAGACCAGAGAAGACGAAGACCAGCTGATAGCCCTAATAGTCTATTTTGTGGCCCTGAGAGCCAGGTCCTTTGCATGAAGCAGCTCTTTAACCTTGTCGCTGCCCATAGGCATTTTCTTATCCAGTTTTTTACAGCAGGTCGGCCTGATAACCCTGTAACACAGCCATGGTGTATAAGCCTTGTCCACCAAAGCCGAGGAAGCCTTTAGAGGCTTACTGGGCAAGACCAGGGCCTTAAGGGATGATGCAGCACCCGGAGAGAGATAGCCAGCCAGTGTCTCTTCAATCTGGGGCATTGTTCCACAACGGCACTCCTTCAGCCTATTAAATTAGTGTAGAGAGAAACATTGGGGATGAAGGGGTGGGCCAAATTAGGGCTGTTCCATGACCTGGGAAAATGTATTTTATTTGTTTTTATATTTATGTCCGAGACCAAATCAATTTCTATTTCTCCGTAGCCATAAAAAATCTAACTCAGATGTATTAATGTATGCAGACCACTACAGATGTGTTTTGCAGGTCAAACTTGGCTGTAACAGTGTCCCTCTGACTAACCAATCAGAGGACGGAAAAATGATGATGCTATTCTGGGCTGGCTCTGTGAGGCAAATTTGAATTGGTTAAAGAAACAGATTCATTTCTAATAGAGACTAAGATATAAAGGCCAGCAGTACTGACTTTGAATGCCCTGGGCAGAGTAGATTGACATGGCAGCACATAGAGGCTGAAATCTGATTGGACAAAAAAAAAATCTAACATCCACATACACGTACTGGAAGCAGTGCAGCCAAGAGAAACACTTCAAAATGAAGAGAATAAACTGTTGGGAATAAATTAATACTATGGCTTAGAACAAATATTAGAATTTAGGTTTTAAATGTAGGTCAGTGCTTCTGATAGTGTTTAAGCCAGCAGAGAAGGCCTTGCTGGCCCTAGCGGCCCACCACTGTTGAGCTCAGTAGCTCCTACTTTTATACCAAAGACTGTAGAAAGAACATTACTTATAATCTTATACTCCAGTACTCATGTTAGTTCTCACTCTCCAGTGTTCTGTATTGTTGAAAGATTTATGATCAAACACTGATGTCACCCAAATGAGGATGGGTTCCCCTTTTGAGTCTGGTTCCTCTCAAGGTTTCTTCCTCATTACATCTAAGGGAGTTTTTCCTTGCCACTGTCGCCACGGCTTGCTCATCAGGGACAAATGCACACCATTCACCTTGACTGTTGATTTCTGTAAAGCTGCTTTGAGACAATGTCTGTTGTGAAAAGCGCTATACAAAAAACTTGACTTGACTTGACTTGACCACTGCGACACACACACTGTGCATATGCTGAAACAAACTGAGAAGAGATTGCTTGCTATCCATTCATTAAATTTTTTTTATGCACCTTACCTTTTGAGGAACAGACACACACAGAGCACTTTCTGAACAAACAGAAGCTACCACCGTCTCCACTCCATGTGTTCTTATAACTTCCTGGTCGTGAGGTCACCCCACCAGTAACATCCCGCCGTTTCTTCAGACAGACTACACACGTGATTCAGAGCATTGTCATGTGAAAGGTTTGCATGGAACATGGATTGCTAATCTGGGATCTGATCCGGAAAACTAATAGACAGAAGAAAAACTTGTATGTTTTATTATTTGACTTGGAAAATGCATATGTGTCTGTTCCACATTAGATAATAAGGTTTAAATCTTTGAGGTCATCTTGATCATTGCAAGGACAGTGGTATACAGCAGTTCACACAAATCTGCTTCAGAGAGCTTCCGGGAAAGGGCACCTGAGTGGGTTTCTATTCATGTGGAAGGATAAAGAATCCCAGTTCTGTCTGAAAATCTGAAACCAATTAATAAAATACACAGCTCACCTCATAGATATGCATATGCATATGCATTAACTAAATGTGTGGAGAGTGAGGATTTTTAATTGTCCAGAGTGTAGGGGGATTGTGAAATGGGGTACTTCTTTCCCCCCTTAATGTCCTATGCTACTAACCTAACAGTTGCTGGAAAGTAGCTGTTGTGCAGATGGGCCTTGTGAGTAATGATGCTTACAGGCCTGTGATGTCTCAGGTTGTAGCATGTGTTTATTTGAACAGAGCATTAGCTGGGTGGTGTATGTCTCTGAGGATACTCTGTGCTTTCCTCCTGTAGTGCTGGGCATATATTGTGTCCATAGGGGGGGGATCAGAGACAATGACTCTCTCTGCAGTTTTTATGACTCATTGCAGCAATATTTCTCACCCAGGGTAGTGTTGCCATACCACATAGTAATACCACTGGTAAGGATTCTCTCAACAGGGCCTCCTTTGACATGGATGAGGGGTTGATATTGAAGTCCAGCCATCTTAAGCAGTCTAAGGAAATGCAGCCTTTGCTGAGCTCTGTTAACTTTTGTTACTGGGTTTTTAGCTCAGCTAAGGTTCTCTGCAATGTGAAGGCCTGAGAACTTATAACTGACAGTCTGCTTCCCCTCAGCCTCTTTGATAGTGAGAGTCTGCAGAGGAGAGGCTCTCTTTATAAAATATAGAATAGGTTCTTTGGTTTCGCCAATGTTAAAAACAAAACTATTATTCTTACCATTTTGGGAACCTGAGGCCAAGAAAGTTTGTATCATCTGCATACTTAATAATGATATTATTGTCTTGAGTGGAGGAACAGTCATATGTATACAGTGAGAAGAGTTTAGCATTGAGGCAGCAGCCCTGGGGACTCCTGTGCTCACTGTGTGGAAAGTCCAGTATCCAGTTCTGAGTGTTGGTCAATCCCGCTGACCTTTGTGCGGTTCTATAACCTAGACCGCAGTGCCACTCCTGGCCCCTCAGTCCTAATCTAGCTGTCTTTGCCAGACACACTAGGCAGGGACTGGTCAGTCTGGTGTGATTGGACACTCGTTCCCAAAGCATTTCGGCGCAGCTCGAGTTCCTGAAAGGGAACGTCTCTAGGTTACGTATGTAACCCTAGTTCCCTGAGGGAACGAGACGCTGTGTCTCTATGCCACACCTCCGGCATTTCTGCAGCGCTTCCTTCTCCCTTACTGAAGCTGGCGCTGCCACACTCCGTATGCATTTTAAACTTCCTGGTTGTGACACCGCCGGTAACGGGCAGCATCCAATTTTTGACAAATTACACACATTATTTCAGAGCGTGAACACTCGGACACGTTCCCAAAGCGTTTCCAATGCAGCGTCTCATTCCCTCAGGGAACTAGGGTTACATACGTAACCTAGAGACATTGTTATTCTTGACAAACACAAATAAATTCTCTGAGTGAGTGCTTTGGATTATGCATATGATGTACATGTAGTTCATGTATGTCCATGATGTTCATACATGAACTACATGTACATGTAGTTCATGTATGAACATCATGGACATGCCTCGATCTCTGCCAGATTTATCTTGGTAGAAGCATTTCAGACAGGGTATAGACAACTACAATTAAACAAAATCTTCTGCATTTAACTTTGATAATAGTTAGGAATTGAAATATTCTAGTTCCTATAATTCTGGTACTAGCGAATCTTGGTTTTATCTGTCTAAAATATATTTAATCTGGCCTTTTTTTTTTGTGTTGCCAATGACTGACATCGTATCAGTGGCTGACATCATATCATTTTCATAAAAGCCATCTCATGATTTTAAACATTGACCAAATTTATTCTACCTCCTTGAGAGGGTTCTTGACTTGGCTAGATGTTGTGAATGAAAATAATTTGTCAGTCTTTCAGGGTTTTTTTTGGTGTTGATGAACTTAAAATGCATGGCAAGAGTTCCCATGAAAAGCTATCAAATGCTAATTCAATGTTAGGAATCAACTCCAGACCATTCAATAAGGATGAAACATTCTACAGATGGTTAAAACTGGCTTATTGGTCTAGTCTAGTTTAAGCCTGTAAAAATGGAGGAACTATGCAAAAAATGTCTGTAAGTGATTAATGTAATGTTTTTGTTAAACAAATTGAATAAAACTGAAAGTCTGCACTTTAATTACTTTTTATTTGCTTGATTTGAAATCTATTGTGGTATACAGGGGAAAGTGGGGAAAGGGGAAAATTATGTAAATTGTGACATTATCTAAATACTTATACTTAAACTTGTTGAAAATTTGTTTTAATTCCTCCATACTGGTATAGTCAACTAAATTGACTAGCAAAATAGTTAAACTTTCAGTATACAGGGGAAGATATGTATTTAGGCTAAGTTTCCAGACTGTCATACATAATGGAAAACACTTGACTCAAGGTTTTACCCTTGGTCACATAGCAAATGGAATGGCACACACAAACTGCTAATTATTTTACTCTCACAGAAGTAGATAACATTCTAGAGATGATTTAACAAAGGACAATTTAATTTAAAATATTTTCCTGTCAACATGTCAATATAAAAAAGCAGTCAATGCTAATAAAGCAAGTAATCATTGGGCTGAAAAATCGAAATAATTTGATAAGTTCTTAAAAAGAAAGAATGTACTGGAACCCAAGGCCATGAAGGCCATGGGAAATAGCAGAGCAATTATTTCCTTAGTGGAATAAAAATTCTCAGCAAGGCTATATATTCTCCAGGACTTGTGTCTGGAGTCAACTTGTAAATGAAAGTAGACAATCAAGGAGACCAAACTTAAATTAGACACAAATATTAAAAAAATAATAATAATCTGTATCAACATCTTATGGACATATGATTAACTTGGTTTAGAAACAGGAAAATGGAAAATAAAGGAAATGTAAATAATTTTAATTATACACTTACTCACCTTCCTTTGGAATGTCTAACAGGGTTTCAAGACACTGTCTAAATCAAGTAAAGCGAAATTACCACTGCAACCAAAGTGTAGAATTTTGAGCACTTACATATAAATTCACTGAATCAAACATTGTAACAAAAAGTATATTAAAAAGGTACCTCCTGATACGAATACCTGATTAAAACCACTGGTGGCAATTATTGTTTTGCATGCTAATGTGGTGAGTGGAAGAGGCAATATCATTACAGTATGGTGGCTGCCAGGGCCACTAAGGTCTGATACACAGTCAGAGTATACAGTAAGTCCTGTTGGTTATAGTTATTTTTTTTTTAAAAGCCAGAATAATGTGGTAGGCAGGTACAATAACAAAATTGTTTAAATGTATAAATACTAATATAAAAATATGTAGATGAACCAATACGAGTCCTTACTGAGTCTTGACTGATAAAGGACACTGCAGCAACTGATATTGAGTTTCAGGTAAAAAAAAAAAAGTGCCAATCAAAGAAAAATTTAAAAAGTTGAAATAAAAGCTGCCAAGGTAATGATTTCTTTCTGTTTATGGTATAAACCTTTGCTTTACGCAGACATGATGAGGTGCTGATCTGTCTTAACCACATGCAAATAAAAGCAGGCTCTAGCTCAAGCTGATTGGACCATATGTTTTTCTTTAAAGTCCATAAATGCAAAGACACATGCATTCACCAGGATCCTCTCAGAATCCATACTTCCTGAGTTATGCTTTGTCAGGGCTGTCTCATGAGACATACCAAGAAAGCAAGGGAGAGTGCAAAAAGCATATCTACCACCACATTTTATACATATTTGACCTGCCCCAATCCAGATGCTGTCCATATATTAAGACCCACCTTTTCAACCTCCACTATCAGTCAATGCATATGTGTTAGGAGTCCTTAATTTTTCTGAAATGTGGTGTATGTTTCATGTACTATGTAGTGTTCTATCTCTTGTCCTGTATGTTTTTATGTCTATGTTGTCTCTGCTATTAACTCATGCAGCTGCATGTGATCCTTCGTCCTGGGCAAATGTCCGACGAATATGTTTATGTTTATGTATGTTCATTATATTTCATCTGTCTTGATATATTGAAATATTGTACCTTGTAAAGCGTCCTTGAGCTTGGGAAAGGCGCTGTATAAATTAAACTTATTATTATTATTATTATTATTATTATTATTATTCATATTAAACAATATATTGATGAAATTCCACTGTCATTAATATTCATGAATTTGTCCAGATCCATTTGTGCACATATCTTGCTCTAGATGTGTCCCTGCTTGTATCCCCTCCTTTCTTTGCACATTCCTATATGTGCATCATTTCAAAGCAACATTTCTGATGTTTTTTAAATACTTTCATTGATTCCCTTGCCAGTGTTACCCACATTTTTTATGTTTTAAATTCTCTTCCTATATACTGTAATTCCAAAGGACGTGTTCTGACTGTGCCCCCCTCCCCACAGTTCACGTCACAAGTCTGTGGATGTTAAATGTTTACATAATTTTGAATTGTAACTTGCGTACATAACTTGCCAATTACTAGTTTAACCATAATGAGAAGACCTTGGAGAGCACACACCATCACTATTCTAACATTGGTATCAGTGCACACCTTAGACAACTAAGTGGGTTCAAATAAAACACAACTATTCATCTGGTTTTATGCCATTTGCTGGTAGGCAGTCAGTAAATTAAATCAAATACCTTTCCAGTAGATTTTCCTTTTGATGTTGACGTTTACCCAAGCCTTGTGTATTCTGTTTATTGACTGCTTGACCCTTAAATGTATTTCCCACTTAGTTTGCTTCATTCACTGGATTATCTGCTGTAAGCTTTTAATAAACATTAATTTTGCACCTCCTGATATAGCAAACAGTACTTTATTTTGTTTAGATTTCATTTTTTGTGGAAAAAACCCTCAAAAAGATCCTCCATTTCATTTGGGTTGAAAAGTCTAAATCCCATGCGCAAATTATTATTTCATGAACTCTGTTTAGTTTCATACATACTTTTACTACTGAGACATGCTATTAACATATACTTCATATATTGGCGATACACTGGGCTCTTGTTAGTTTTTATTTAAAATATGTTTTCCCTTTCACATTTAATGAACTGTATTTTTAGATTGTCCATTTCTCATATATTTAACAGTAAAAGGCAAGTGTGGTGGTCTAAACACTATTACAAAACCACATTTTAGATTATACTACTCAAGAAAAATATCTGTTAGGCTTCCAATGGCTTCCAATGGTGCAGTAGAAAATAGTTAACTCTATTATTCGGAGATGAATTATTCTGAGTGATTCACAAACATCCTTGGTGGGACACTGAAAGAGAAAAAATGTATGCTATCAAAAAGCACCTACTGTAGCTGTACTGTATATCATATACTGTAGCATCCTATATACTGTATATCAGCAACACTAGCCAATTCATGCATAGAATTCATGCATGCTGAAGTGGGTGGATAGAGAGTAGTATCTTACCTCCGATGCTGCATGAGCAGCAGTCCGAGAAGATGCATTTGGGTGACTTCACATTCTTTGAAAGAAGCACATGATAGCCTTCACCCTTCTGGTTGGTAGCCGTCATGAAATAGGGAATGATGAATGATGCAAATTTACTTTTACTAAATGCATTGTTCCTTACAGTGCATTAGATATTAATTATTTTTAGTGTGTATATAAGCACCTATACACATACACATTAAGAAAATCTTTGCTAAAATACATATTTTAGTATTTCACTAAATTCACACACACAAATTATATATATATATATATATATATATATATGTGTGTGTGTGTGTGTGTGTGTGTGTGTGTGTGTGTGTGTGTGTGT
>JAAIIK010000021.1:5786565-5827387 GCA_014706435.1 Silurus glanis
TGTGTGTGTGTGTGTGTGTGTGTGTGTGTGTGTGTGTGTGTGTGTGTTTTAAGTTGTAAATATTGTTGAGGTTGTAGCTGGTTGAAATGTAGTTCTCTTGCAATTAGCCACATGGAATACTGGTTTCTCTCAGAGAAAGAAGACCTAAAGACTGACAGCTCACTGGGCACCAAAGTGAAGCTGCCTCTCATACTTAACGAAGACAAATGATCACTGCATAACACTCTTACCGCATGGATCAAAGACAAAGAAATGTGACACTGACAAATGGCCTTGACTACATTGTGCCATTGAATTGAATGTTTCCATGTAAAATTCCCCCATACCATTGCTTTGCAACTGCATTACTTCATAATCTAGCCCATAAAGCAAATAGTGATAATTGTGAAATAAATACAAATAAAATAAAAAAAGATTTTAAGTAACAATCTATTTTAAGCAACATTTATTTATTTATTTATTTTAAAAACTTGTTTGTTTGATTATAATGTTGTTGTTTTTTTTCTACCACAATGTAATTCAAAGAATCTGTGGGGAAAACAAAATTTATAACATACTCCACTCTAATATATTTTTGACACCAATAAAACAAGCTCAAACATATTGGGATACATTTCAGAGCTCAGCTATCTTCCTTCAGGCTATGACTGTGCAGTGGACTGGAGAGACAGTAAATGCCTGTTGAAGCATCACTGAGCAAATACATCCAACTAAGTCACAGCTATTTTGTTCAAGGAAATACAATCCTTGGACCTCTGACAAATAAGAAAGAAAAAAAGGTAGTCCAATTGGACTTGTGATGGCAGAAATGTCTCTAGGTAAAAGTGGAGTGCAAATTATATTTTTGAAAAGGTTTAAGGCAGCCAGGATAGCAATGCAGCCTCGGGAGGACTGCAAGCTCAGTGGTTCCCATACAAAACTGCCAAAGCATTTAAATGGCTTGTCAGCAACCGCTAGTTTTGTCATCAAATCACAAGATATACAAGGACAAGCACACCCTACAATGGCCCAGTGACAGTTTCTCCTGCCATAAAATTCACTAGTGTGTGTAAGGTTTGTGTAAAAATCATGTTGCTTGTGTGTGATATTTTGTGTATTACTGTAATATTTAATTTGAAGATTAATTTATTACAATAATACAAACATTAAATACTCTATGTCTACTAATTAAGATAAAGGAATTCCGAATTGACATTAGGTGCATTGTATGTGCTTTGATTTTTCTATTTATATGATGTTTTACAAATGAGTGTTAAACCAAAAACCAAGTCATTGTCAGGGAGCACCCTGCGCTCTCACCCGCACAAGCCCCGCCAGCACGGAGCTGCTCCCCTGATTACTAACTTGGCGCACCTGACTTCCATCAGCCTCCCTCCTTTATAAGCAGCTCCTCTTCTAAGTAACGCTGTCCGTTATTGTTCTCATGGACTCAAGCTGTCAGCTCCACGCTTCCCGTTTCGCTGCCAGCTCCGCGCTACGCTTCACGCACTACAGAAACCTTCTCTACAGACTGTCTGTTCTCTCCGTATCTACTCGGATTCCGTTTCGGTGTGTGTGTGTGTTCCCTGAATTACTCGGCATCTATCATTAAAGCGCTGTTTTCTCACACTTCGGCTTCCGCCTCGTCCGCGCATAACAGAATAACGGACCGGAAAAGAGGAAAGGAAAAAAGGAAAGCGGCCGCTCACCGGGAGATGGAAGCACAAGCCAGCGCTTCATCAGACACGGTTCGGGATCTCACCGCCGCGCTCCGAGCTGCATTTCCCTCCGCCGCAGCTCGCCCCGCACCCGCGGCCGCCAGCATTCCCATGGCTCTCCCTTCCGCGTTCTCCGGTGAACCGTCTGAATGCCGCGGCTTTTTGATGCAGGTTAATCTCTTCATCGAGATGCAGCCGCAGCGTTTCCCCACCGCACGCGCTAAGATCGCGTTTCTGATCTCCTTGCTGTCCGGGAAGGCGTTAGCCTGGGCGCAATCGCTCTGGGAAGCCGCGGGACCGGTGGTGAATTCCTACACAGCTTTCACCGCGCACTTCCTGGAAGTGTTCAGCACCTCCCCCGGAGTTCTCTCCACGGTGGATCAGCTGCTCGGGTTGCGTCAGGGTGAAGATTCCATCACAAACTACAGCCTCCGTTTTCGCACCCTGGCGGCATCTTGTGGCTGGAACGAGTCAGCGCTGCTCGGCATTTATCGGCAAGGTCTGGCTCCTGATATTAAGCTTGCTATGGCCATCCACGACGATTCAATGGGGTTAGAGGATTTTATACAGAAGTCCATCAGCCTCGCACAGCGTCTGGCGGCATGCCAAATCTCGCCGCCCCTGCTCACACCACCGTTTCCAGTCACGCAACCCTCTGTGCAGACGGCTTCGGGTGCCGAGCCTATGCAACTAGGATCCCAGAGGCTGACACAGAGGGAGCGAAAAAACCGTCTGGCCACTGGTAGATGCCTGTACTGCGGAAAGCCGGGTCATCTCATCGCCGGCTGCCCTACACGCCCAGCACGCACCGCGGTGAGTTCTGTTCCTTTCCCGACAGAAATCTCTCCTTTGTCTAAACTCATGGTGACACTTCTAACACCCGCTCTTTCTCTATCGGTACGGGCGCTGGTCGACTCCGGTTCCGCAGGGAACTTCATCTCACAGGCCTGCCTCGACCAGCTACAGCTCCGCCGAGAGAGGGGCTCCCAGGACTTAGCTGTGCAGACCATCCAGGGACGCCCGCTGGGGAGAGGCTGGGTGAAGTACTGTGCCCCTGCAATGACACTACAGATCGGACTATTCCACCGGGAGGAGATTAGATTCATGGTGCTCGAGGACTCCACGGTCAGCGTGATCCTGGGAAGGCCCTGGCTCCAACAGCACGCGCCGAGGTGTTCCTGGGACCCATGCGACATCCTGGAGTGGAGTCCTCACTGCCTCCAGCACTGCCTCTCCGGACTTCCAGCCAACATCCCCCGAGCAGTAGTGGGTGCGACCCAGGTGGAAGCAGCAACCACAGACACCCAGGTGGAGCTCCCTAAGGAATATCGGGCCTTCGAGGATGTGTTCTGCGCACAGGCCGCCACACGTCTTCCCCCTCACCGGCCGTGGGACTGTGCGATCGACCTGCTTCCGGGGGTGAAGCTGCCTAAAGGCCGGATTTACCCCCTGTCAGCTTCTGAACACAAGGCCATGGAGGAATACGTCGCACAGGCCCTCCGTCAAGGGTTCATCGCCCCGTCCACTTCTCCAGCGGCTTCAAGCTTCTTCTTTGTGGGGAAGAAGGACGGTGGTCTCCGGCCCTGCATCGATTACCGGCAGCTGAATTCCCAGATCGTCCCTCTTCCTTATCCCCTGCCGCTCGTTCCGGCGGCCCTGGAAGATCTACGGGAGGCGCGGGTCTTCTCCAAGCTCGACCTACGAAGCGCCTACAATCTGGTGCGTATCAGGAAGGGGGACGAGTGGAAGACGGCCTTCATCACGCCTTCGGGACATTACGAATACCGGGTCATGCCGTACGGCCTTTCCATCTCCTCGGCCGTGTTCCAGGGGTTCATGAATGAAGTGCTCCGGCCATACCTCCAGAGGTTCGTGATGGTTTACATCGATGACATCCTTATATACTCACGGACTCTGGAGGAACACCTGGACCATGTGAAACAAGTCCTGGGAGCGCTCCGTTCACACCACCTGTACTTGAACCTCTCAAAGTGCGAGTTCCACCGCCCTCAGACCCGGTTCCTCGGTTACATCATCAGCTCCCAGGGGATTCAGATGGACGAAGGGAAGGTAAAAGCAGTGCGGGACTGGCCCGTTCCGACCACCATCAAGGAGCTCCAACGCTTCCTGGGCTTCACCAACTTTTACCGTCGGTTCATCCAGGGCTACAGCCGGGTCACCGCTCCCGTCACCTCGCTCCTCCGGGGAAAGGTATGCACCCTAAGCTGGACCCGGGAGGCTCAGGAGGCTTTCGATGAGCTCCGCGAGCGTTTCTGCCACGCCCCCGTCCTTCGCCACCCGGATCCCACACATCCCTTTATCGTCAAGGTGGACGCATCCTCGACCGGCGTAGGGGCAACCGTCTCTCAACGGACGGGCTCCCCTCCAAAGCTCCACCCGTGTGCGTACTATTCCCACAAGCTCACCCCGGCAGAGCAGAACTATGACATCGGAAACCGGGAGCTCCTGGCCATCAAACTCGCCCTGGAGGAATGGAGGCACTGGTTGGAAGGTGCTGAGCACCCTTTCACGGTCGTCACGGACCATAAGAACCTCCAGTACCTGCGGGAGGCCCGAAGACTGAACCCCAGGCAGGCTCGTTGGGCCCTGTTTTTCACCCGCTTCTGCTTCCTGGTCACCTATCGAGCGGGGGCCCAAAACGGCAAGGCGGACGCACTCTCCCGCCTGTTCGGGCCCGACGAACCCGGGGACCCGGTTCCCATCCTTCCGCCCGATCTCATCGTGGGGCCGATCGTCTGGGACTTAGATGAGGAGATCCGCACGGCCACACTCCAGGAGCCAACCCCGGAGGAGTGCCCTGAGGGGCGGGTTTATGTGCCTACCACCTGTCGACGGGAGCTAATCCAGTCGGTCCATGAGAGGTTGGGGGCAGGCCACCCTGGCGAGAAACGCACCCTCCAGCTCGTCCAAACCCAATACTGGTGGCCCGGTATGACGAGGGACGTCGCCCGCTTCGTTCAGGGGTGCACTGCATGCGCCATAGCCAAGCCAAGCATACTGCAGCCAGGACCAGGAGAGTTGGTGCCGTTTCCTGCCCTGGGCGGAGTACGCGCAAAACTCGCTTCGCCAGGAAGCTACAGGCCTCACTCCCTTCCAGTGCACGCTGGGTTTCCAACCACCGCTGTTCCCCTGGTCCGACGAGCCAAGCGACGTGCCCGCTGTGGACGCGTGGTTTCAGGAGAGCAATCGTGTCTGGGAGTCTGCACACACACACCTCCGGAGAGCAGTGCGGAATACATGAAGGCACGCCGACGCCCGTCGGCTGGAGGCGCCACGTTTCCGGCCGGGGGACCGAGTGTGGCTGTCCACCCGGGACTTACGGCTCAAGCTCCCATGCCGCAAGTTGAGTCCCCGCTTTGTCGGTCCGTTCAGGGTCGCCCGGCAGGTCAACGAGGTGACCTACCGTCTGGAGCTCCCGCCTAGGTATCGTATCCACCCAACGTTCCATGTGTCTCTGCTGAAGCCTTACCGTCCGTCTCTCTCTCTCTCTCCAGGTGGCCCCGACGCGTCCGTCCAGCCTGAGGTCGTGGACCAGCCAGGGGTCTACGCGGTCCGCGAGGTGTTGGATTCCCGACGGCGCGGGGGTCGCCTCGAGTATCTGGTCGACTGGGAGGGATACGGCCCGGAGGAACGCTCGTGGGTGGCCAGGCAGGACATTCTGGACCCGGCGCTACTGGAGGAGTTCCACGCGGCTCACCCGCGTCGCCCTGCGCCCCGAGGCAGGGGTCGGCCTCGTCGCAGGGCTCGGGCGTCTGGTGCCGCCCCTGGGGGAGGGGGTGGTGTCAGCTCTCATCCGCACAAGCCCCGCCAGCACGGAGCTGCTCCCCTGATTACTAACTTGGCGTACCTGACGTCCATCAGCCTCCCTCCTTTATAAGCAGCTCCTCTTCTAAGTAACACTGTCCGTTATTGTTCTCATGGACTCAAGCTGCCAGCTCCGCGCTACGCTTCACGCACTACAGAAACTTTCTCTACAGACTGTCTGTTCTCTCCGTATCTACTCGGATTCCGTTTCGGTGTGTGTGTGTTCCCTGAATTACTCGGCATCTATCATTAAAGCTCTGTTTTCTCACACTTCGGCTTCCGCCTCGTCCGCGCATAACAGTCATAAAGTCCATAGAACTTTTTGTAGACCTCTTTATTCAGGGTTAATGTATAAAAACATTAGAAAATCATTCAATGTTCCAGTTTTACATTTATGGCAGTTTGGCAGTTTATCCAGAGCAACTTGCAAAAATTATTCTGTTCAAACAACTGAACAGTTGATGGTTCAAAGGCTCAGCAAGGCAGCTTACGTAGTGATGCTAGGATATAAACTCAAACTGATCAGAAGTCCAACACCGTAATCACTGATTTACAGTTTCCCTATCCTCTAATGTGTCCACTATTGTAAAACATTAGTTTGCAATTGGAACTACCAGGATTATATCTAAAGTTGTTTAACCCAAAAGCTTATTTTTGTTTTGTAATATGGGTTATTGTATGCAAATTAATGGCAAATTAATTAAGTCAATCCATACAAATACATGAAGTGCAATGAAGACTACAAGCCTAAACATCTTAAATGCACAGTATATGACATGGCTATATTATTTGTAACATGCACCTAGCATTGATATTTGTCCAATACTTACTGTGCTATGTAGATAGTTTAAATATCTCACTCCGTTTGTACTGCCTTGACATAACAGGATACACACACAAGCAATACATTATTCATAACTTATACAATAAGGCATTATGTGTAAAAGATAATGAGTATGAGTTAGCTGTATACTGACTGTAAATATAAAATGGCCTTAAAATTGTACTGGAGTTCAAGGGAAGGGGTCCACTTGTACTTTTGTGATGAATTGCTGATGAATACAACAAGTGAAAATGAAGGTTTGATTAAATATACAAAGAAAGTTGGTGCAATTCTATATTCTGGTGGTAACTACACAGGATTCCCTACACAGGATAATACAGGTTCAATTTGTAATACTGTTTTTACAAGAAGCTACAAAGTGACTTAACTTCCATAAGCTTCAGGTCCCAGGTGCAGAGACAATTCACATTTTCATTTATGCAGCTGTAAATAAAGGTGCTGATGTTTGTTGGATTGAAACTTCTGTTACCAAATTACATTCTCTTTGCCAGGATTTGGTCTCTTCCCATCAATTCATTGACAGCTGGGACCTCTGTGCACTTTCTCTTCCAAGGAAATGCAGGATCAGGCATATGTTGGATGTGTATAAGTCCAGTGGTTGAGCAAGTCAGCAAGTCTTCCCATATTTGGCCATGGGTGATAATGACTCCTGTCACTTTTAATGTTGCTACAATAGGATCTTAGGAATTAAATTTCTTGATTAACCTGAAGACAGACAAATATAAATTTTTAGCTGCTGACAAAATGGCAAACATGTGAAGTGAAATGTTTTTTCTTTTCTATCATGAAGTCTCTGCCTTCTCTGTGGCAATAGGGAGCTTCGTCAGAGCAATTAGATACACTAATTTCCTTCTTAAATAGAAATAATATTGTATGCACTTCACAATTTAAATATTCTGATTTCCTTTGCTGTAGGTACAAATAGAAATATGTACCTATATTTAATGTTCATGGCATTGAGCCCCCTGTTATCAATAAATGGACAATTCCCTGGTATTAGAACCCATTTGTATTATGGTTCTTACATTAGTGAGAAGATGCAATTGAATTGGCAGAAGTGTCCCTCTACAGACTTGGGTCATCTATAGATTTGCAGAAATCCTGGAGCTGCTGAGCATAATTTATGCAGTCATAAAAAAAAATGCAACCAGACAATGGATATTGACTGAATATTGTTAACGCACCTTGATTATCCAGAAAATAGAAAATTAACAGAATGGTAGCAGAAGCTAAATATCCTGCTTTTATTTAGATTTAGGCTTATGTTATTTGTGCTTTCTGTGGTAACTACAAAGCCAATCAATGCAACTTTAATATATTGATTAACTTAATAACATAAAAAAATAAAGCAAAAACCAAAAAAACAAACAAACAAACAAACAACCAAAAAAAAAACACATACATACACACACATATATATATATATATATATATATATATATATATATATATATATAAAAATGCTATATATGCTATATAGCAGCCTCAGCCTTCTTTTGTGTGACATTGATGTCAGATTGAAAGGCTAAAGTAGCAACAAAAGTAAAAATGTATAGTACACACCCTATCCAGCCACAGAAGACTTCAGAAGACTTAACAGCGATCCTAAGTCTGGAGAGGGGCAGGTTGGAGGCACTGGGAGAGAGGTATACCAGTTGGTGACTATACATTATTTCATATACAGACAAGAGCAAAATGTATTAGTAAGTGGGGGAGATGATTCCGGTACACCACAATCCTTTTCAGAAATAGATGTAGGCAGGCAGTGCTAAAAAAGGAAACATGACTAAATGCTGTTAGTCAAAACAATTTCTGGAGTCCATATTCACAATCAGATTTCAGTTCACCAAATTCCCCAGTGAAAAAATTCTGACTTCTCAGTAGAGAATTTGAATGCCTTATTGACTCCTTCTTTTAGCCCAAGACCTGGAAATGGGTCATAGATTATTGTAGCCCTTGACCTGGATGTATTTCAAAGAGGATATAAGTTTTACACTCCAAGGAACCACAGGTGCTTCCTACATAGAAGTATTTTTAATGGTTAGGACAAAGGCCTTCAGTATAATAGCACAATTCTCACTCCTCAAAAACTATTAAAAAGTTTACCCCATAAGTATGAAAACCACAAACCTGATGATATTAATGAAAATGATAAACAAAAATTAAAGATATTACTTATCTAAAAAATAATACAGGTACATTCATAATAGAATAAACATCGGGTTAAGATGTGGCTGGAAAAATATGCAGTAATCTTTATAATGGAATCTTATAGAAATCATAAAAGCCATTGAAAATGTGATGTTAATGTACAGTAATAATTTGAAATAAAATTAATTCAGTGTGTATTGTAAACGCACAGATCTTTTCTCAAGACAACATACAGCTGTGCAGCAAAGTAATTGATTAGTGATGACACATGCCACAATGATGTTTGCCACCTGCTTTTATATTCAGATTTACGCTACACATGGGTAGGAAGTGAACTTTCTTATTCTATTGAAAGATAAAAAAAGATTTTTATTTTGTCACAAACATAGTTATATGCAAAATACAACTTGAGGTGAAAACCTGATAAACCAATCAGAAAGTGTGCATTAGATAAAAAGGGACTATAAATATAAAATATTAGAAAATCAGAAAATAAAATAAAAGAAGATATAAGACATTATTATATAATGATAAAATAGTATTAAAAAAATTGTATATTGTATAAATGGTTTATTTCTTAATTCATTATACAATATCACAGACACTTTCAAGTTTGTACTTAATAAAATGTGTCTAGAAATGTAATAATTTTAAATTGGGTTTATTGTAATCTTATGAATTACTAAATAAATGTAACTATGTGTTTCTCATTTGTTTAAACTGCTGCAACAGCACTGGGTGCCACTTCTGCTTAACAAAACATTTCATAGCTCTAGAACACCAGGTTTAATGTAGATGACACTGGTTTGATCATATATGCTGCCTTAAGAGTGCATCCACTGCAGCATTGTGCCATTGCAGTATGCATTTTGCTTACTTGAATAGCTTCTGTGAAAGGTAAAGAGTGCCATCCATTCGTTTGTCATCTTGGTGACTGATGTATTTGACCAACTCAATATATCCAAAGTGGCCCAGTATAAGATGGTAGTGTACCTCAAAACTAATAAGATGAGGTCTACATAGACAACTTGCATTAATATATTCTGTCCTCAAAATGGGACTCCATATACCTGTTATACCTCTGTGATACCTCACAGCTTCCCATCCAGTGAAGGAAGGTTTTGTGATGGGCCAGTTTAGACCAGAATATAATTCTTTGAGCTAGTTATCTGACACCTAGATAAGTGATTGTGTACATTTACAATTGTTTGGTGTGAATGGCCAATTACACTAACATGTTAAATGCTTGCAACAGAATCATATGAACAAGCAAAACGATTGCCAGTACTTTTATACCACTTATGTTCTTAACTGTTTGTTAAGCGCTGCTATAAAACAAAGCATATGTAATTACATTAGCCACAAAACACAAAGATGGGAACCTAAATACAGATGAGAAAATATTAAATCAAGTATTATATAATTCCTTATATAAAGACAGAAATGTCTGATCATGCATTATATGTTCATTTACTAGCATAAGCCCAAATGTTATATTGACTTAATGTTTTACCATGTTTTACCCCTCCTTATCTTAATTACTGTTTTCCTCCTAAATTGTTGTTTGATATAATTTCATAATAATAAACAAGCTTGTTTGTCTTTTAACAGTAGGAAAACTCACTCTAACTTTTTTCGGCCTGGAATTTAAAATTCTTTCCTACAGTGACCCAAAATATGCAAAATTTTACTTTATATAGGTGGTAGAACTTTTTGTACATTGAAGTTGTCCTGTTCAAATCAAATCAAATTTTATTCATCACATACATATACATAAAGGGTATGACATGCAGTGAAATGCTTTATACGATGGTCCGGCATGAGAGAATAGGATGGGGAAAAAGAAAAGAAGGCAGATAAATAAAGTATAAAGTATAAAAAACTATATAAAATAAAATAAAATAAAATAAAATAAATAAAATAAAATAAGAATATAAAGATATAAAAGATATATAAAGATATATGTATGTATATGAACAAAGAGAAAAAGATGTATATACAAAAAATTCCTTATTGCAGTAAACAGTGAAACAGTAAACAATGTGTAATAAAGTGTAAACAATAGACAATTTTTAGTGGTGGGTTGTCCATAAAGTGTCCGTGTGCGGTATGGTGTGGTGTAAAGGTCCGTAAAGTGTCCATGTGCAGTATGGTGTGGTATAAAATAAAAAATAAAGCGCACTGTGCTGTGCAAGTCCAGAGTTTAAAGTGTCGTGGTGCGAAAGGTGAGATATGTACAGAGAAGAAGTGTGATGATGGAGAGAGTGGGCCAGTTTTTTAGATCCTGGGTGTTTCCTGGTTTAAACACCGAATGGCCTGCGGGAAGAAGCTCCTCCTCATTCTCTCTGTGTTCGCTTTCAGGGAGCGGAAGCGTTTCCCTGAACGCAACAGAGAAAAGAGTCCATTGTTGGGATGGCTGAGGTCCTTCATAATCTTCCTAGCTCTGGTCCGGCACCGCGTGCTGTAGATGTCCTGCAGGTTAGGGAGCTCAGTGTGGATGGTACGTTCAGCTGAACGCACCACCCTCTGGAGGGCTCGTCTTTCCTGCATGGTGCTGTTCCCGAACCAGGAAGTGATGCTACCCGTCAGAACGCTCTCAATGGTGCAGGTGTAGAAAGTCTTAAGCACCTGAGAGGGAAGTTTAAAGTCCCTTAAGCGTCTCAGATGGTACAGACGCTGCCGGGCCTTCTTCACCAGGGTGTTGGTGTGACAGGACCAAGACAGATCCTGTGTGATGTGAACACCAAGGTACTGGAAACTGTCCACTCTCTCCACTGGGGTCCCGCTGATGTTTATAGGTTGGTATGACCGCTCCCGCTTTGTGCTGAAGTCCACGATCAACTCCTTAGTCTTGCTGACGTTCAGGACAAGGTTGTTCTCCTGGCACCATCTCTCCAGGTTTTTAACCTCCTGTAGGTAGGCCGTCTCATCGTTGTTAAAGATCAGACCCACCACAACAGTGTCGTCAGCAAACTTGATGATGGTGGTGGAGTTGGATGTGGCCACACAGTCATGTGTGTACATTGAGTAAAGCAGGGGGCTCAGAACACAACCCTGGGGGGCGCCAGTGCTGAGGGTGAGGGTGGATGAGGTGTGTTTTCCCACCCGTACGGCTTGTGGTCTGTCTGTCAGGAAGTTAGAGATCCATTGACACAGCGGCTGGCTGAGTCCCAGGACCTCCAACTTAGAGGTGAGTGTGGAGGGAATTATGGTGTTGGAGGGAATTATGGTGTTATATGTTATATTTCTCCTATTTATAAAATTTTAGATAAACCAGTACAGCTGAATTATATTATTAATACAGGTTATGTGTGCATTTCACAGGAAAGTAGTGATAGAGTTAAAGGGGGACCTTGACACTGTCACTGCCTGCATTCCCACCACACTTGCCCAGGTTTTTACCAAGACAGGCACCTGTTTTGTCTTTGAAGTGTCACAGTGAAATCTTGAACCAGTGAAAGAATAAAACTACATAGGCATGACCATATGTAATCATAGATACATAAGGAGATGGGAGGAGAAAATTATATTTTAATTACTCCAGGACATACAAGGCTGACATTGCAGCCACCATTTTATCAGCTTTTTAATTCCTCCACCTTCCAACCACTGTAACATTTAGCTGAAGTAAGCAAGAAGTACTGCAGAATATTATTTCTGGAGGAGCTTGGCATTTTTTGTTAACATGCTACACAGTAGTGGTGTAACTGTATACAAAATTCATGGATCGGTACATACTTAAGATTTTAAGTCACAGGTTCAATTTATTTACAGTTGGGGAAGAAATGCAAAAAATTTAATTGCTTGTCAATTTTTATTATCACAGTTTATTACTTTTAACATTTGTGAACGTCAACAGTTTACATAAAAAAAAAAAAATTTTAAATAAAATGTCTGCTTGTTTAAATAATATATAAAATTATATTTTATAAAAATATAGAAAAATAAAATTGAATGAACTAAATTAATGCAAAACACTTTTTTATTATATTGATAAAATTAAGTAATCAAATTAAATTAAATAAAATTGATTAAATTGAATTAAATAAATGGACAAATGTAATAAAAATATTTTGTTAGACCCCATTTTGGTAATAGAGATGTGTATATAAGTATGTGTGTCTGTGTGAGTGCGTGTGTGTTTTACATTTAATATTTAATGTTTTAAAGATATGTTCTACTTATTTCAGCATAACAAATGTCCTCATTCCTTCTATCCTTCATTCATTCACTCCCTCGATATGCAGAATTGTCAGGATTTTCTCCTTTTAAGAAAATTAGTGGACATGAAACCCAGCCATTAGGGAGGCACAAGCCAGTGCACTCTTAGTGCCGGTCCCAAGCCCGGGTAAATGGGGAGGGTTGCGTTAGGAAGGGCATCCAGCGTAAAACATGTGCCAAATCGAATATGCGGGTCACGATTAAGAATTTCATACCGGATCGGTCGAGGCCCGGGTTAACAACGACCGCCACAGGTATCGTTAGCCGACAGGGTACCGGTGGAAATTGGGCTACTGTTGGCCGAAGGAGGAGAAGGAGAGGAGGAAGACGTCTACAGAGACGGCAGGGAAAGGAGAAGTGTAGGAGAGTGGAGGTTCGGGTTGGTACTTTAAATGTTGGTACTATGACTGGTAAAGGGAGATTGGAGGTGGGTTTAAACTGTTCTATCATGGTGTGGATGGGAAGAGAAATGGTGTAGGGGTGATTCTGAAGGAAGAGTACAGTAAGAGTGTAGTGGAGGTGAAGAGAGTTTCTGATAGGGTGATGAACGTGAAGCTGGAAGTTGAAGGGATGATGATAAATGTCATCAGTGTCTATGCTCCACAAGTCGGCTGTGAAATGGAGGAGAAGGAAAGATTCTGGAGTGAATTAGATGAAGTGGTAGATGGTGTACCTAGAAATGAACGATTGGTGATTGGGGCAGACTTTAATGGACATGTAGGTGAAGGGAACAGAGGTGATGAGGAGGTGATGGGTAGGTATGGCCTTAAGGAGAGGAATGTGGAAGGGCAGATGGTGGTAGATTTTGCTAAAAGGATGGAAATGGCAGTGGTGAATACGTATTTTAAGAAGAAGGAGGATCATAGGGTGACCTATAAGAGTGGAGGAAGGTGCACACAGGTGGATTATGTTCTATGTAGGAGATGCAACCTGAAGGAGATTGGAGACTGTAAGGTGTTGGCATTTGACAGTGTAGCTAGACAGCATCGGATGGTGGTCTGTAGGATGGTTTTGGAGGCGAAGAAGAAGAGGAGGAGAGTAAGGACTGAAAGAAGAATAAGATGGTGGAAACTGAAGGAGGAAGACTGTAGTGTGAGGTTCAGGGAAGAGGTCAGACAAGGGCTCGGTGGTGGTGAAGAGGTGCTGAATGATTGGGAAACTACTGCAGGAGTGATAAGGGAGGTAGCTAGAAAAATACTTGGTGTGACATCTGGGAATAGAAAGGAAGACAAAGAGACATGGTGGTGGAATGAGGAAGTGCAGGAGAGCATAAGGGGAAAGAGGTTGGCAAAACAGAAGTGGGATAGACAGAGTGATAAGAAAAGTAGGTGGGAGTACAAGGAGATGTGGCAGCAGGTAAAGAGGGATGTGGCGAAAGCCAAGGAAAAGGCATATGAGGAGCTGTATGAGAGGTTGAACACTAAGGAAGGAGAAAAGGATTTGTACCGATTGGCCAGACAGAGGGACCGAGCTGGGAAGGATGTGTTGCAAGTTAAAGCAATAAAGGATGGAGATGGAAATGTGTTGACTAGTGAGGAGAGTGTGTTGAGAAGGTGGAGGGAGTATTTTGAGCAGCTGATGAATGAGGAAAATGAGAGAAAGAGAAGGTTGGATGGTGTAGAGATGGTGAAGCAGGAAGTGGATAGGATTAGTAAGGAGGAAGTGAGAGCAGCGATTAAGAGGATGAAGAGTGGAAAGTCGGTTGGACCAGATGACATACCGGTAGAAGCATGGAGATGTTTAGGAGAGATGGCAGTGGAGTTTTTAACCAGATTGTTTAACAAGATTCTGGAAGGTGAGAGGATGCCTGAGGAATGGAGAAGGAGTGTGCTGCTACCGATCTTTAAGCATAAGGGAGATGTGCAAACCTGCAGTAACTACAGGGGAATTAAGATGATCAGTCACACCATGAAGTTATGGGAATGAGTAGTGGAAGCCAGGCTGAGAGAAGAGGTGACCATCTGTGAGCAACAGTATGGTTTCATGCCGAGGAAGAGCACCACAGATGCATTATTTGCTTTGAGAATGTTGATGGAGAAGTATAGAGAAGGACAGAAGGAATTGCATTGTGTATTTGTGGATTTAGAGAAAGCGTACGACAGGGTGCCAAGAGAGGAGTTGTGGTATTGTATGAGGAAGTCAGGTGTGTCAGAGAAGTATGTGAGGGTGGTGCAGGACATGTATGAGGACAGTGTGACAGCAGTGAAGTGTGCAGTTGGAACGACAGACTGGTTCAAGGTGAAGGTTTGACTGCATCAAGGATTGGCCCTGAGCCCTTTCCTGTTTGCAGTGGTGATGGACAGGTTGACGGACAAGGTCAGACAGGAGTCTCCATGGACTATGATATTTGCGGATGATATTGTTATTTGTGGTGAGAGTAGTGAGCAGGTTGAGAAGAGCCTGGAGAGGTGGAGGTACGCGCTGGAGAGAAGGGGAATGAAAGTCAGTAGGAGTAAGACAGAGTACATGTGTGTGAATGAGAGGGAGGGCAGTGGAGTAGTGCGGTTGCAGGGAGAAGAGGTGGTGAAGGTGGAGGAGTTCAGGTACCTGGGGTCAACAGTGCAAAGTAATGGAGAGTGTGTTAGGGAAGTAAAGAAAAGAGTGCAGGCAGGGTGGAGTGGGTGGAGAAGAGTGACAGGAGTGATTTGTGATAGAAGAGTATCTGCAAGAATGAAAGGGAAAGTTTATAGGACTGTGGTGAGACCTGCGATGTTGTATGGTTTAGAGACAGTGGCAGAGAGTAAAAGACAGGAGGTGGAGCTGGAGGTAGCAGAGCTGAAGATGTTAAGGTTTTCGTTGGGAGTGACGAGGATGGACAAGATTAGAAATGAGTTTATTAGAGGGACAGCGCATGTTGGAGACAAGGTGAGAGAGGCGAGATTGAGATGGTTTGGACATGTGCAGAGGATGGACATGAGTTATATTGGTAGGAGAATGCTGAGGATGGAGCCGCCAGGCAGGAGGAAAAGAGGAAGACCAAGGAGGAGGTTTATGGATGTGGTGAGGGAAGACATGCAGGTAGTTGGTGTGAAAGAGGCAGATGTAGAGGACAGGGTGGTATGGAGACGGATGATCCGCTGTGGCGACCCCTAATGGGAGCAGCCGAAAGAAGAAGAAGAAGAAGAAGAAGTTGAAGCTGGACATGAAACGCTAAAGAATCCATAGTGCTAGTGATGTCCAGGAAGTGGCTACTATTTCGCACATGCGCAAAACAATACAGTACAAATCGTATTTTGGCACACTACAAATTGCATTGCTGGCATAGAGTGAGTAGTCACAGTGACACTGCACTAACTATAGTTTCTTATTATAACCCTAGTATTGTTGTGTATGTTTTTAAGTTTAATAATAATAAAAAAAACCCTGCACTTTAAGAGCGAGGAGGAAACAAAAATGTAAATATCCACAACTTAATGGAACTCAGATTTTAACTATGTTCCGCATGTAAAAAAGGACTGCATTCGGTACATGTGTGCAAAAATGTTTCAGTATGAATACGTGTACTGTTACACCCCTACTACAAAGTGACCTCAAAAGCTCTGGATTGAGCAGTGCAACAATCTGAATCAACAAGACCCAAATATAATAATAACTCTTATTTAATTAAGATCAAGTCATGATATCAATAACATTTTATGAGTAATTAATGCAAAAATCCAAGTGAGTCCAAAAGTGATTATGGAGGTCAAAATATTTTGTATATATATGCCGATCTTGGCTATTTGTTTTATTAGACAGTTTTTAGTGGATGCACCTGCAGGGAAAGAAGATTTTATTGACAACTATGCTACATAAGAAACATTATCTGCTCTATTTCCCGTTTTAACATTAATGTCCAATTATTAAAGTCTGTGTGTGCATTCTGCTCATTTCTGTTTGGATCCAAGATATGTTCTACTTATTTCAGCAAACTTTACCAAATGTCTTCATTCCTTCCATCCTTTATTCATTCACTCCCTCAATATGTGGAATTGTCAAGATTTTGTACTTTTAAGAGAAATTCTTGAATCTGGACATAAAACGTTTTCATGCATGCAAAAAACAAACTGAGTGCACATAGCGAGGATGTGAGTAGCCACAGTGACATTGCACTAACTCTAGTTTCTTTTTTTTTATACCTTTGAAGTTTAACCTGTTAGCCTTTGCTACAGATTTTGGTACTTTTGAAAAATGCCCTACCTAAATTTAAATGTTAACAGTTCGTGATAAATATGGGCTACATACAGAATTTAAATATCTTTAAAAAGAAGACACTTTGAGCTTTAGTGTCCATTATTCAAAGTTGATATTGCTCAAAAAGATAATAAGATATAGAAAGTTATAAATGATGAAGTACCGTGAAAATATTTTTCCTGAGTTTTTTTTTTCTTCATATATAAATACATGAAATCAGTAATGTAGCAATCCAAAAAAGTAATGCATTAAAAGCGACATGTCTCATGAGTTTATATTTTAAATTGAATGAAGATATCATGAAAAATGAGATTCTTACAAACATCTATCTGAGACTGTCTGGTTCGCCACTCCCCACCCCACCCAGCCCAAATTTTAGGACTCACAACTAAAATGCCCTACCTAAATTTAAATGTTAACAGTTCCTAATAAAAATGTGCCACATACACAATGTAGATATCTTTGGAAAGAAGACACTTTGAGCTTTACTGTCAATCATCAAAGTTGATATTGCTCAAAAAGATATTAAGGTATAGATGATGAAGTATCATGGATATACATTTCCTGCAATGAACATTATTTTTATTTTATATATAAATACATGAAATCAGTCCTGGAGCAATCCAGAAAAGTACTGGGTTGAAAGCAAATGTTAATGAGTTTAAATTTAAAATTTAATGAAGATTTTCTTGACAAATGAGATTCCTACAAACATTTATCTGAGACCTTTTCTCCCCCTTTCCCTGTTTGAGAGCCACCAGCTAAACTCAGGTGTCCATTCATACTCTATTCATACAGTCTGCATATAAATGAATAGCTGACCATTAAAGGCTATTGTTATATATGTTTGGCTATTGATATTGCGTTGGCATTCATATTGATGGCCAGGTAGCTAGACAAGCTATTGTTTTACACTCATGGCCACTCATATTGATGTCCGGCCATTCCATTCCCAACAATACACACACACACACACACACACACACACACACACACACACACACACACATAGCTGCTTTGTGCAAATCTCAGATAAAACAACTTTTTTGATTGTCCATTATTTTCTTTGTTTTCTATTTTTGTAAACAAAGCCCAGTTAGCACGAGCTGGAAACAGCTGTTTGTGCCGAACTGAGACCTGCATTCACTTTCTGGTGTCACTATGCACGTGTGCTGCTTCAAACAGTAAGAGTGTGTAAAAAGTAATACAACTATACCCACGTGGGAAATAAAATCCTCCCATATATTGTTAGAATCCTGGCTACATTTTCCATCAATCATTTTGTTTCCATAATGCTACTGGCTGAAAATAGGTTTAAAATGATAGGTGGTACATAATAAATGTCACCTGGACACCTGCCTATGGATTGTAGACTCAAGACCGAGATTTGTTCTTTTAATGTGTGGTCTGTCACCCCAGAAGGAAGCCTCTTCTGGAGCTGGCTCACAAGAAAGCCTGCAAACAGTTTGCTGAAGACAACCTGTTTAAGAGCATGAAGTGCTTCAAAAGGCTCATCCCGAGGCACATCAAGACCAGCTACCACCCTCACTGGACCCCATGCAGTTCGTGTATCGTCCAAACTGCTCCATGGACGATGCCATCTCCACGACCCTTCATCTGGCCCTCACCCACCTAGACAACAAGGACACATATGTACGAATGCTGTTCATAGACTTCAGTTCAGCATTCGACACAATCATCCCTCAGCACCTGATTGAGAAGCTGAGCTTACTGGGCCTGAACACCTCCCTCTGTAACTGGATCCTGGACTTCCTGACTGGGAGACTTCAGTCAGTCCTGATTGGAAACAGCATCTCCAGCACCACCACACTAAGCACTGGGGCACCTCAGGGCTGTGTGCTCAGTCCACGGCTGTTCACTCTGCAGACTTACGTCTGTGTAGCAATGCACAACTTGAAATACATTATCAAGTTCGCCGATGACGCAACTGTAGTGGGTCTAATCAGCAAGAACGATAAGTCAGCATACTGAGAGGAGGCGCAACAGTTAAAAGCCTGGTGTGGAGCGAACAACCTGTATCTGAATGTTCACAAACGAAAGAGATGGTTGTTGACTTCAGGAGAGCACAGAGCGACCATTCTCTACTGAACATCGATGGACCCTCCGTGGAGATCGTCAAGAGCACCAAATTCCTTGGGGTTCATTTGGCAGATAACATCATCTGGTCACTCAACACCAGCTCCATCACCAAGAAAGCCCAGCAGCGTCTCCTATCGGAAGGAGACGGACTCCATCCTGGCAAACTCTACCCAGAACTCCTGGGGGCAGCATGATGGGGGAAAGGCGTACAACCGCCACCTTGGCCACACCTGTACCAAGGCGTCCAGCCCTAGAGAACCAGAGGGGACAGTGCAATGTCTCTGGAGATGCAAACATCTGTCATAAGCGTTACGTGACGACCAGGAACTCCCAGCATGGGGCCCTGAAACAAGATCTCTTCACATATCTAAGGCACGTAGGGCTCACAGAGTGACCTTCATCATACAGAGTGACTTGCCCTTCCGAGAAAACCCTTTGGGCTCTGAGCCACCACTGAAGGGGTCTCATGTTCAGGAGGCCAAGTGTAAAAAACACATTGCCATCAGACCCGGCAGTCTTCTCAGTGCTTCACAGTGAGTGACTGGCCTTACCTTACTCTCTTGATGGGCGTGAGGATGGATTCAACATGAGCGGGTCCAGTGTCCAAATTTACATGATGTGAGATCCAATTTGGCGCTGGTACGTCTCTAGATCGTTCGGGATGTTTGCGGGGTCGGCATCTACTTCTTTAAAGGTCCACAATCTTCTTGAGGTGGGACGTGACTGGGGCTGGTGCAACCTCAGGATGCCTCGTGATGGGTAGAGAAAGAGAAGCATTGGAGAGGAATTAGCGTAGCTGCTGTTCATGATATTAACAAGCACAAGTTGATAATGTGCATTTGATCAGATGTAAAGGAGCACAAGTTTATGATATGTGATGTGTGTTTTGTGTAGACTTTGCTAAAAAGATAAGTTTTTAATCTGCACTTAAACTGGGAGAGTGTGTCTGAGCCACGTACACTGTCAGGAAGACTATTCCAAAGTTTAGGAGCTAAATGTGAGAATGCTCTACCATCTTCAGTGGACTTTGCTATTCAACGAACTACTAGAAGTCCTGAGTTTTGAGATCTCGTGTTAGAAGACTGGAAAGATACATGGGAGCTGAACCATTTGGGGGCATTAAGTAAGTAGCAGTAGTTTGTAGTCTATTCAAAACTTAACAGGTAGCCAGTGTAGGGATGATAAGATTGGGGTTATATGATCATATTTTCTTGAACTTGTGAGAACTCTTGCTGCCGCATTCTGAACTAACTGAAGCTTGTTTATTAATGATGCAGGACATCCACCTAGTAATGCATTCCCATGCCTTCTGATAATATTTCGAAAGGGAAGCATGTATATTGTGAAAAGTAAGGGTCCTAGAACTAAACCTTGTGGCACCCCATAATTTACTAGCATTAGCCTGGATAGTTTTCCATTTAAGTCTACGAAATGGTAACGATCGGACAGGTAGGATTTAAACCAGCTTAATGCCTGTCCCTGAATGCCAATGTAATTCTGTAAGCGATCTAGGAGCAGATCATGGTCTATAATGTCGAATGCAGCACTAAGATCTAGTAAAACTAACAGCGAGATGAAGCCTTGGTCTGAAGCTAAAAACAGGTCATTAGTGATTTTAACTAAGGCAGTTTATGTGGTTTGATGGGGCCTAAAACCTGACTGAAACTCTTCAAAGATATTGTTCTCTTGCAAGTGGGAACATAACTGGGCAGCGACAATCTTTTCTAAAACCTGAGTTTGCTCAGGTGTTCAGCTCTAGCAGCTTTTAAGCATGAGCCCCGTCAGACTGGTCGTGGGGGAGGTGTAGCAACCATTTATAGTGCCTCTCTTTAATGTTAGTCAGAGACAAGGATTCAGTTTTAAATCATTTGAAGTGCTCATTCTTAAATTTGTACTTTCAGACATGCATAGAAAACTCGCTCTGGTCACCGTGTACAGACCCCCAGGGCCCTGCGCTGATTTTCTTCAAGAGTTTGCTTGTTTTCTTTCAGACCTCTTGATCAATTTTGATAAAGTGCTGCTTTAACGTGGTGAAACACGGCTAATCTGCTCTACCGGTAGTGTGTACAGTATGAGATAATGGTCCGTGATGTCATCACTCTGAGGTAAAATATCTATATCAGTGACGTCTGCTCCATGGGATATTATTAAGTCTGATTGTGTGATTAAAACGATGAGTTAGTCTGGTGATGTTTTGTTTAACCCCAAAAGAGTTTAATAAGTCGACAAATGATAATCCTAGGGCATCGTTTGCATCATCTACATGAATATTAAAATCTCCTACAAGCAGCACTTTATCAAAATTTATCAAGAGGTCTGTAAGAAAACAAGCAAACTCTTGAAGAAAATCTCTGTAGGGCCCTAGGGGTCTGTACATGGTGGCCAGAGTAAGAGATAGTAGGGGTGTTCTATGTATGTCTGAAAGTACAACTTTAAGAACGGGCACTTCAAATAATTTAAACCTGAATGCTAACCTCTAACTAACATTAAGAAGGGCACTATAAATGGTAGCTACACCACCCCTACGACGAGTCTGATGGGGCTAATGCTTATAAGCATATTCTGATGGTGTAGACCCGTTTAGACCCATATAATCATTTGGTTTAATCCTCGTGACCATCTGTGAGCAACAGTATGGTTTTATGCCAAGGAAGAGCACCACAGATGCATTATTTGCTTTGAGAATGTTGATGGAGAAGTATAGAGAAGGACAGAAGGAGTTGCATTGAGTATTTGTGGATTTAGAGAAAGCGTACGACAGGGTGCTGAAAGAGAAGTTGTGGTATTGTATGAGGAAGTCAGGTGTGTCAGAGAAGTATGTGAGGGTGGTGCAGGACATGTATGGGGACAGTGTGACAGCAGTGAAGTGTGCAGTAGAAAAGACAGACTGGTTCAAGGTGGATGTTAGAGTGCATCAAGGATCAGCTCTGAGCCCTTGTTTGCAGAGTTGATGGACAGGTTGACGGATAAGGTCAGACAGGAGTCTCCATGGACCATGATGTTTGCGGATGATATTGTTATTTGTGGTAAGAGTAGGGAGTAGGTTGAGAAGAGCCTGGAGAGGTGGAGATATGCGCTGGAGAGAAGGGGAATGAAAATCAGTAGGAGTAAGATGGTGCGGTTGCAGGGAGAAGAGGTGGAGAAGGTAGACGAGTTCAGGTACCTGGAATCAATGGTGCAAAGTAATGGAGAGTGTTTTAGAGAAGTGAAGAAAAGAGTACAGGCAGGGTGGAGTGGGTGGAGAAGAGTGACAGAAGTGATTTGTGGTAGAAGGGTATCTGCGAGGGTGAAAGGTAAAGTTTATAGGGCTGTGGTGAGACCTGCGATGTTGTATGGTTTAGAGACAGTGGCATTGAGTAAAAGACAGGAGGTAGAGCTGGAGGTAGCAGAGCTGAAGATGTTGAGGTTTTTGTTGGGCGTGATGACGTGGACAGGATTAGAAATGAGTTTATTAGAGGGACAGAGCATGTAGGACATTTTAGAGACAAGGTGAGGGAAGCTCGATTGAGATGGTTTGGACATGTGCAGAGGAGGGACATGGGGTATATCGGTAGGAGAATGCTGAGGGTGGAGTCACCAGGAAGGAGGAAAAAAAGGCCAAAGAGGAGGTTTATGGATGTGGTGAGGGAAGATATGCAGATGGTTGGGGTGAAAGAGGCAGATGTAGAGGACAGGGGGTATGGAAACAGATGATCCGCTGTGGCGACCCCTAATGGGAGAAGCCGATAGCAGAAGAGAGACTGCATTTTTGCATACTTTTAGACAAACCTGAAAATTCCAGTATATTTAATCTGCACTCAAAAAAAATAAATGTGGCTGCATTTGGTCCAAAGAATGTAACTATGTTTAAATTAAATAATGCACTAAAGTTTGTGTATTAAAATTAAAAGTCTTGTTGACAAAATAAAAAAATTTTAATATTTCAGTTTTACACAACTAATTTAAGTAAAACGAATGAAGTAGAGTTGTGTTGCTTTTGCAGTACCGCGCTTTGGTAATATCTGCACATGCGCAGATGAAAAGCATATTCAACGCGAACTTTTCAGCTCTGTTTTTGATCGGCGCCATTTGATAGTAATCAATTTAAACAAAGTTCACAGTGCAAAAAGAGAAAACAAGCGAAGATTTTTCCTTATGGACACAGCCAGGTGAGATTTAACTTTTTTATGTATATATATATATATATATTGAGGATGTCATTAGGTGAGGTTGGTTAATCGCGCATAATCTCATGTTTTCTATGGTATTTTCATGATGTTACCGTATTCCTTGTGTGGTTTTCACCTTCATGTTAGTTACGTTCTTGTTTTTCTCTTTAATGTCATTTATATTTGTTGAAATGTGATTTAAATTCGCTTACACAAAGATGCAAATGATTTATTACATTGATAGGAAGACTTTCTCGATTTATGTGTAAACGGATTGTTCTGTGCAAATCCGTTTACACAAGTTGTATCAAGTTTTTACTATCAACTTTTCAAAACGATTCAATAATTTAGTCTTTATAAATAGTGTCGTTCATTCTTAAGTTTAAGTAAAAATTTTAACTTTGGAAGCCCCAAAGAAAACATATAACAATAAACATATTGATATGTTTTCAGCATGCTTTTGCATACCAGATTTCATAAGCAAAAAAAAAAAAATAAAAAAAAAATCACTGGTGAATAAACAATCAATATTTTATTTGATTCTTATTATTAGGGTAAAAAGTGAGTACACCCTGAGTGATAACAGCTGCACATGGTGTAAACATGCAAAGCCACATTCATCCTATTCATTCATTTGTCCTATTCATCATGTTCATGTTTTTGTCTGCTTACCAGGACCATATAAATTTGTATATCTTGTATTAGACAAGATAAAATTTGGTGTTTCGAGTACAATTCTCTCATACTGACTATTGGATTTTCCACATGGCACCTCATGACAAAGAAAACTCTGAGGATTTGAGAATTAGAATTGTTGCTCTCCACAATGTTGTACAAAGGCTGTACAAAGATTCGGTAACACCCTAAAACTGAGTTACAGTAAAGAGGTTTTCCAAGGCGGGTTCTACTTGAAATAGGCCTCGCAAGGTACCATCAAAGAAGTCGAGACCTTGCACTGTGCGTCAGGTGCAGAATTGCTGCAGCATTGCTTTAGAGGTTGCAAAAGCGGAAGCTACGCCGCACACTGCAACAAGTCGGTTTGCAGGCCATCGTCCCAGAAGGAGCCTCTTCTGAAGCTGCTCACAAGAAAACCCACAAACAGTTTGCTGAAGACAACCTGTCCAAGAGCATGAATTACTGGAACCATGTCCTGTTGTCTGATGAGACTAAGATAAACTTTTTTGGCTCAGATGGTGTCCAGCATGTGTGGCGACACCTAGTGAGAAGTACAAAGAAAATTGTGTCTTGCCTACAGTCAACCATGGTAGTGGTAGCATCATGAGCTGTGGTTCATCGAGAGAAACCAACATGTACTGTGACATTTTGCTGCACCTGACGCACAGTGCGTGGACTCGACTTCTTTGATGGACCTTTGCGAGGCCTATTCCGAGTAGAACCCATCTTGGAAAACCCATGTACTGTAACTCAATTTCAGAGTGTTACCGAATCTGCGACCTGGATAGTTCGCGACTTTTCATTTGTAACCGGACAAAGAGTAACTCGCAAAAAGTGAGTGGCTCGAAAGTTTGGAGTAACTATATATACTAAAATGTTAACATGATTCATACTGTTTTAATGAGTGCTACGTTATAGCACCATCATATTCAGCACCAGAGTTGCGTTTTTGCACCTGCAACAATTGAAACAACTCTGACATCAAAGATTATTGTGCATCTTTTCCATAGCAGAGATTGGAAAATTCTCCTGATTTAGGACCATTTTTGGTTTTCTTGTACTGGTTGCTAGGACTTTTGTAAAAACATCACAGTGGGATAATCTGTATGATGCTACTTAAAGTTTTAGATGTACAGTAAAGCACTAACTAATGCTCATTTTACATTGTTCAGAATGTCCCCATCAAGAAAAAAACGTCAATGCATCCTGAAAGCCCTTACTGTCTACCTGAATGAAGACCATCAAACCTTGTGAAGGAGTATATGGTAAACCATTTAAATTTTTTAAAAACTTATTGTATGTTTCTCTGCAACCAACCCCTCCTCTCACCCTTGATCTGTTGGTAATTCTCTTTTTATACTTGATATATTTAGTATGTCGAACATGATGTCGTTGCAACCTTGATGTGCAACACCACCCTGGAAATCTATGTCATTGTACATGAAGGAGTAAATGCTACAGACCCTTATGAAGATGTTGGCATCATCATTGAAGGCGGCCACGTATTTGAAAACCTGAACAATGTGGCAAATGCATGTTCTGTGATACTTGGTCTAATTTATGCATTGAACTTGGCTTACCCACAAAATCTGAGATACTCTTTTGAAGTATTTCAAAAGTTATTTATGGAACTAGATGCAAACAAGCATTCAAACAAGGTCCAGGTCCCGAAAAATAAACTCTTGTCATAAGGCAGGACATACTGTATGTTTTCTCCATAAAGTCTTGCTGTTTGCTGTAGTAGTACTTTTGTTTCAGTACTGACCATGTTCATTCTTTGCAATGTTGGTCTTGCATTGAATAACTGATGCATTGTTGGCTTTTTTTTTTTTTCAGTTTGGGTTGTGGGCAATTTATATTTGTAATTATTAATTAAGATACAAAGGTTTGAGATTACAATAACTATATTGTGACTATCAGTGTGAAAGTGCAAAGCTCTCAACAATAGCCAGTGAAGCAAAATTTCAACAAATCTAAAATTAACTATAATAAAGTCTTTAGAATAAACTGGAAACCAGAATGTTTTTTTCTCCAGCAACTGTTTGGAATTAACAGCTAATACAGCTTGATTTATTTTTTAGTTTGAAATCAATATGTGGAAAGTCACTAACAGTAAATTGTATTACTCTGCATTATCTGTCATGAGTTTCTAAAACAACTTGGTAATCTGTTACCCAGTAGACCCTACTGTTTATCTGTTACTGTAGAACCAGGATGAACTGGTGTATATCATTTATTATTTACTAGCACCAAATGAGAACAAACCACCAAGAATAAAAAACATCATCAGTCCTGAATTATTTTTCCATTAATATTATGACATCAGATTAACTATACAGTACTGTACAGAGGCTCTTTATCATTGCTAAAGTTTTGAATGCATTAAAGCCACAAAGCAATGATTTTGTCAGAAAACAGCTAATAAAAATTAGTTATAGAGGAAGGAGAATTGTATTTAGACCCATTTTGAAAATAGTTATAAATAGTTATTAAAATCTCATTGCAGTGGCAGCTTCTGGGTGGATTAAATTTTAAATATTGTTCAGTGAGTTTAAGTTCATTGCAGATCATTGAAAGGGACTTGATAATATAGAAAACCTGATTTTCTACAACTTGGGATGCTTGTGCTTCACAGTGAGGAACTGGATGTGTTTATGTGCACAATGTACATTTTACTTGTTTTTACTGTTCTCTTTTTTTGTCAATATCAATGTTTTCATGTCATTGGATCTAAGACTGACAAACATCAGCAAATCAGCATTGGTATATCATTTTCGAGATTTTGGGATTGTTCACTATAACACAATTTGAAAAAAAGAATAAAACTGTGCTTAACTGGGTTATGTAAAAGTGCTAATGAAATGCAGTGGCAGGCCGTGTATTTGGTACCTGGGCCTTTAGTGAGGACTTACTGGACTTAATCCACCTCCTAATAGCACCACTATCACGTCGTGATTATAGAAGCCATCAATACTATACAAAAACACAATATAACAATGCATGGCATTACAGAGAGAGAGAGAGAGAGAGAGAGAGAGAGAGGCATTTCACATATGGAGGGTGAATACCGTGTTACTAAAGCAAGAAACGCAGTTAAGACAACTCCAAACCCCTACACTACAACCGCAACTGTGCCACCTACATCATTTGGAGCAGTTCAGAATCAATATTTGTCTAATAACATGACAAAAACATTAAAAATGTAAATAAAATACAACCTACTCACCACAGATGCAAACTCATAATTTGCACCGCTCCTCAGAGGCTGTAAGCCAGTGGTACAGCTCGTATTCACTGGTCTGAAAGCGGCGAACAAACACTTTCCCGGGCTGAGACAAACTATCTAGCTTTGGGGTTGGCCGACCTCTCCTAGCCGTCTAGCTTTTCTTCTAAATGTATTTTTAAGTATCTCAGAGACCAAATAAAATTCTCTTCCTCCGAAGGCATAAAAAAGTCTCAGATGTATTCATGTGTGCAGAGCTACACACGTGTTTTGCCAGTCGAACTTGGCTTTACCAGTTTCCCTCTGACCAACCAATCAGAGGACGGAAAAATGCTGACGCTATTTTTGGCCACCTAGCTGGCCCTTTGAGGAGAATATGAAATCTGATTGGTTAAAGAAACAGAGCTATTTCTTAAGAAGACAACGGTAAAAAAAAAACGCCAGCAGAACAGACTTTGCAGGCCCTGGGCAGATTAGATTGACATGGCAGCACATAGAGGCTGAAATCTGATTGGACAAAAAAATCTAACACGCATGTACACGTACTGGAAGCAGTGCAGCCATGAGAAACACTACGAAATGAAGAGAATATATTGTTGGGAATAAATGTATACAATTTTATAGAACAAATATTAGAATTTAGGTTGTAAATGTAGGTCAGTGATTCTGATAATGTCTTTAGGCCAGCAGATAAGGCTTTGTTTCTTTTTCTTTTGTTTTCATTGGGACCAGTAGCCCAGAAATATTTTTGCCTAAACCCAAATGTAGCATTAAGCCATGTATCCCACCAAGTCTACCTGTTGGTGACGTCACTGATGTGTTGATTTATGGTAGGTAAACAAATATGGTCTGGATGGACGTAATTTATTGGCTCCAGGTCTCTCCTTTGCAAATAATGTAAATATATTACTGGGATAGCTTTCTGTCATATCAGAATTATTACTAAAATAAGAAATATGATGTGATCACATGATGCAAAAATAGTTCATACATTTTTTTTAATCTAGGTTGGACTATTGTAATGCCTTACAGTCTGGATGTTCTAGTAAATGCATAAATAAGCACAGGTTGATCCAGAGAGCAGCAGCAAGAGTCCTTACCAGAATGAGAGAATATGACCACATCACCCATGTTTTATCCACTCTACATTGGATCCCCAATCAAATCTTGCATTGTTCATTGCAAATGCTACTGCTGACATAAAAAGCACAGAATGGTCTCGCTTTTTTGGACGCTTTTGGACCTTTTTGGACATTTTGGATGCTGTTGTCCCCCAACTCTCACACATTTACTCATCTTTGTTGAAGATCGTGTGGCAGGCCATTTATATTCCAGAGATCCATCTGTCTGTGCTAACTTCTACCTCTCAATTTAGTTATGCTGTCAAAGCTAGTCCTGCTGTATTCCCTACTTGCACCCTGATCATAATGCACAGTGACCTTAACTATTATGTAAAAATAAGGATGTCTAATAATGCATGTTTTTCTCTATCCCCCTGTTGCCTGTTTGCCCATCTGGTTCCAAGGTTTCTTATTCATACCATCTCAGGGAAGAGCAATGAAATAAGTAAAAAGAGAATGATCCCAGGAAGGGAAGAATAGTGGATTGATTTTTCCAACTACTGTTAACTGTTTACTGTTTGTTCATGATTTTCTAATAATAATAAGTGTTCATGAACTATGCTTACATGGTCATAGATTATCCCTTTCATGCATAGAGCTGCATTTTGTTCATTGAGCACATTCTGGCTTGCAACAATGCAGTACCCTTCCAGGTTTTAATTTATGTCCATATGTGCCATGTGCATCCTTGTTTTGATTGATGTCATGTCTCAGTATTGTCCTCTTATTTGTTGTTTTCTACATGTCTTCATTTGTACTCAGACATTTTCTTTTAAACTTGTAATTAATTTGTGGGTAGATACTCGTGTGTCTGTTTCCTTTGCTTCTGTAACATATAACATCACACCTTTCTGTTAGATTCAACATTGCAATAGAAGTACATTGTTTTTTGCTACAAATTTGCATCGATTATTATATATAATAATAATAATAATTATATATTATATATATATATATATATATATATATATATATATATATATATAAATCTTTAGTAAAATCTTTAGTAAAAAATAATAGTTTGTGATAATAAAACAATAGTTTTTAGACTGGTTTTATTTTATTTTTTAGTATTTTTACATTATACGCAGTGATGCACAGAATGAGCACAATGTATCATTAGAACATCTGATCACTGGTCAAAGATAGGAAAGGCAGTCTGATTCAGACATTTTGTCGGTAACTATGTTATCAGAATGGCCATATCTCACTAACTGCATGCTGCTTGGTGAAGACTAAAGATCTGATCACCCATAACAACCATTATAGCTCGTTTTAAGTTAGCCAAGGTGAAAACAGTGTAACTGCAGCATTAAACATTGATATTTATGCCAGTGAAGAATACAGTTTAAATCCACTTTGGTCATTTCTTGACCAAAACAGAAATTAGAGATTATTGTGACAAATTCAAATTATGTACCATAATTAATATAAAGTAAGATTTTATACCAGCTGTCATTATAATAGCTAATATATTCAGTCTGCTCTTTACTTCCTTTTGTATTATACGGGGCTCAGTGATGACACAACGTACTGGAAGTACTGATTTGTATCAGATGAAATTTGATTATAAGGAGGAGACATTTTCAGAAGCATTATTTAAAGAAAGAGTCAATTTAAAACATAAAAGAAAAAGCATGAGTATCCCATCTCTGAATTTGATACATTTCTATAATCATGTCCTAATTAAGTACATATAAATGAAAAAGTAATCTAAGGTGGCAACAAAAAAATCACAACAGGTTCCAATATGGAGTCTTTTTTTTTTTTTTTTCAGAATGTCAGAAAATCTAACCATTGTGGTCTGATTGCACTGAGAGGCACTGCAATAGCATAAATTGCTAAAAATGCCCATACACAAAAAGCTGTAATGCATTGTCTTTTCTGACAGCTTTTAATTATAGCCAGCATTAACATTTTAAGCAATTTGTGCTGAAGCAGCTCTTTGTAGGATTAGACTAGACTTTAGTTCCACTTCAGGAACTCAAGCTGCCTCAACAATGCTTTGGAAACGCTTCCGCTTTGCCCATGCTCTGAATTACATGTGTAATGAGTCAAATGGAAAGCGCGGCATCACCAGTGGAGTGATGTAATGACCAGGAAGCTATAAAAAGCACATGGAGTGAAACTGGCATAAGCTTAAAATAAGCTTAAAATATATATGTAAGGAAAAAAATAATAAAGAAAAAAATAAAAGCGACTAATAAGTCTAACATTATTTTCAGCCATGTGTTCCTCCTTGCCCCTGCATTATTACGGTGGGGATACGCACAGCCTATGTGTCGCTTGCCTGGAAATGGAGCATGCTAGGCTGGTTCTCGAGGGAAGACAACTGCAGAAACAGCACTCTTTGAGAAGGGTGCTCCCACTCCTCGTGTCTCTGGCTCTGCTCTCGCTGAAGTAAAGCATTGTTAGAGAACCTGGGGTAAGAAAGCTCACCCATCCAGCAAACACTACAAGCTCTTTCTGCAACCCGCATCAATACCTCCATGCCGGGGTTTACACTTTTTTCCTGAACTGCACACCGAGGTATCCAGGTCATGTGTTAAGCCTTTTCAGCTTCAAAGAAAAAGAGTGGTTATGAGACAATGACCCGGTTTGAAGAGACACTGGCTGGCTATTTGTCCCCAGGTGCTGCGTCATCCCTAAAGACTACGGCACTGCCCACCAAGCCCCTTCATAATACCCTAGTGGGCAAAGCTTACACCTCAACAGGTCATGCTGCAGACTGTTGGCCCACCATGGCTGTGCTACAGACCTATTAGGCAGACCTGCTGTTAGAGCTAGACATTGAAGAGACCTTGGGCGGTCAGGAGATTTGTGAGCTCCACTGGGCTTCCGACCTAGTTCTTCAGGCTACTAAAAAGACCGATAGGGTCATTGGCCAGTCCATGGCTTCCCTGGTGTCCACAAAAAGGCATCTATGGCTGTTCTCCTGGTCGCTCCCCTGGTGCCAACTTGCCTCTTGGGCGATGCGGTCAGCGCTGTTGTCGATTGGTTTCAGGAGGCTAAAAAGCTGTTGGCAGCGTTCCATCGCTTCCTCCCACATCACTCACATGGGGCTGCTTGGCAGGCACAGTCCCAGCCACAACCCAGGCAGAGCGTTGTTTCTCACACATTAGGCCAAAGCCTTGGAAGGTGACGGATCTGAGGACTGTCATTGTCAATAGGAAGGCTTCGGCCAAGAGATCCTGATATAGGACCTTCTGGGGATTCCGCCAGGAAGGGGTGTCACGCCCTCACTTAACCCAACCACTTTCAGTGCTTCAGGGCATCCTCTCAGGAGGCCCCTAGAGCTGCACCAGGACATTGCTCTGGCTCTAGGTTTACCAAAGATCAGTCTCAAGAGACTGATTCCCCTAAAAGACTATCTGACAGCCTGGCATTCTCTCTCAAGGAAGGAGGCCATCGAGGTGGTCCATCCATCAGACAGAGAGTCCGGGTTCTACAGCCGGTACTTCATAGTTTCCACAAAGGATGGAAGAATCTAAGTAAAGTCCTCCGTATGGACAACATGTCGGTGGTTTCCTACATCAACCACAAGGGGGGGGTCTGCAATCTTGCCTCCTGTACAAGCTGGCACATCTGATCCTCCTGTGGAACCAGAGGAAGCTGCTCTCCTTGAGGGCAGTGTATATCCTAGGCCACTTAAATGAGGCAGCAGATGCCCTCTAGAGACAAGGGCAGAGGTGGTGGAGCAAATTTAGGGGAGTTTTTACAGAGCACAGGTGGACCTGTTTGCGATTAAAGAGATATTGCACTGTCCCTTCTGGTTCTCCATGACACCCCCAGACCCTCTATGGCTGACACTACTCCATCCCAAAAGGGAAAGGCATAAAGGCACGGCCGAGACAGCACCTGTACACCTTTCCCCCTGTCGTGCTGCTTCCAGGAGATCTACAGAGAGTTTGCCAGGATGGAGTCTGTTTACTTCTGGTGGCCCCACGGTGGCCAGGCAGGTAGCTTCTCTCTCAGGCAGGGGGCACAGTATGTCATTCCTGCCCAGAGCTGTGGAGGCTGTGGTTGTGGCCCCTGAGGGAGCACAGCTCCTAGCCTCTGGTCTCTTCACCAAGGTGGTAGAGACCATCCTCCAATCCAGATCTCTTCTCCCAAGACGGCCTCTCTTCGGTACTTCAGGGCGAATTAGCACCCATGGACATTCCTGATTCCCTTGAGGAGCTAATCAAACTAGCCATGCACCTTGACAATCGGATCCGTGAACGAGAGTTCAGACACCGTGCCTCACAAGAAGCCGGGTATGATCCCACTCGGCAAGAAGGTCCTTGGCAGACAAAACACCACCTACCTGACCCAGAGCTTATGCAGTTAGGCAATGCCAGTCTGGTGCCTCGGGAACGAGAGCATCGTCTGAGAGAACGTTGCTGTTTCTACTGTGGGACACCCGGTCACTTTCGTGCCTCATGCCCAGAGATTTTGGGAAGCGCTAGGCCCGCCATAGCCGGGAGAAAGCTGTGGCAGGGCCTGCAGGTTTCTCCTCATGCTCAGCACAAGGAGTGTCTTTGATGGTTAAAGTGAACTGGTCGCAAAAGCCACTTCAAGTACTGGTTTTGGTAGGTTCGGGGCCTGCAGGTAATTTCAAGGACCTCGCCTGGGCCAGGAGCCACCAGATTCTCTTCGAACCCTTCCCAGTGCCACAAGTTATCATGGGTCTGGATGGGCAACCTCTAGGACCAGAAAGAGTACTTTACCAGACACCACCTCTACAACTCACCATATACCAACATCACAAAACCCTTCAACCCACACGTTCCCCTCATTCTTGGCTACCCCTGGCCGGTCCTCCATAACCCGCTCATCGATTCATCTAAAGGCACCATCTATAAGTGTGGTCTCCAGTGTGAGGGTACCTGCCTTATCAAGAAGCATGAGGCAGTTGGACCAGAGAAGTCGAAGCCCATCAACCTATGCTGAATCCCTCCCTCAGAGCTGTTTTTACTAAAGACCGGGCTACCACGTTTCCCCACATCGCCCCTATGACTGTGCCATAGATCTTCCTCCCGTCACCACAGAAAGGGGATCTATGGACGAAGATATCAAGTATGCTCTGGTGGCGGGCTTTATTTCTCTTTACCTGCTGGAGCCGGGGGTTATTTTTGTTGGAAAGAAGGATAGGGCAGTCCCCTGCCAGAGGGGGTCAGAAAACAAGGTACATCCTTGCGCCTTCTTCTCAAGAAAGCTTGCCCTTGCTGAGCAGAACTACGCTGTGGGGGACAACGGGATCCCACTTCCGGGATCACGGTCGGCTTGTGAAATATGCGCTCATTGGTGTTCTCTCCATTTCTTCAATAAATATTCTATTTTGCATTTCCACGTTTGTTTCTTCTCTGCATGTAAATCCTCGGCCCCGCCCATAGCATATCTCCAGAGTGTTAGATACTCACTCTGCTGACCCCGGTTTGAGCCCTGGTCATAAAAGTTACATACATAACCTGGAGATGTTCCCATGTTCATCAAACCATATGTGAACTTAAACCTCTTGCCAGTTTACCAGTAGTCATTCTTTGTACCACCTTTGGTAGGTTCTAACCACTGCACACAAGGAAATCCCCACAAAACCGGGCGTAGAAGTCGTTCAGCGCATCTGGGAGGGAGGCGTCACGGTCACAAGCAGGTGATGTTGTCTTGTAATTCGTGATCGGCTGGATGCCCTGCCACATTCGCGTGTGCGCTCTTCGCCTCTCTGATGGCACGGGACAGTTTGGCCCTTGCTGTTTTTAAGGCCGCCTTGTCCCCTGTTCTGAAGGCAGAGTCTCTTTGTTTCAGCAGCACACGCACATTTGCAGTCATCCACGGCTTCTGGTTGGAGCGTGTAGTGATGGTCTTGGAGATGGTCACATCATCAACGTACTTGCTGATGTAGCTGGTCACTGATGATGTGTACTCCTCCAAGTTGATGGAATCGCCGTTGGTTGCAGCCTCTCTAAACATGTCCCAGTCAGTGCACTCAAAACAGTCCTAAGGAGCAGAAGTAGCTCCTTCTGGCCAGGTTTTCACCTGTTTCAGAACCGGTTTAAAGGCGTCTGATGAGCGGTCTGTATGCTGGAATTAACATAACAGAGCAGTGGTCTGAGTATCCGAGATGGGGCGGGGCTCCGCACGATACGCGCCGGGGATGTTTGTGTAAACAAGATCCAGCGTGTTCGCTCCTCTCGTTGCAAAGTCCACATGCTGATGGAGTTTAGGAAGCACAGTCCTGAGATTCACATGGTTGAAATCTAAACAATCCGTCGGGGTGAGCATTCTGCAGGTCGCTAATAGCGCCGTAGAGTTCACTCAGTGCCTCCTTAGCATTAGCACTGGGAGGAATGAACACTCCGACAATGAAAACAGTGGTGAATTCCCGTGGTAAATAAAATGGTCTACATCTAACAGTCACAAACTCCACTAGCGATGAGCAGTAGCGTGAGACAAGCACAGAGTTCTTACACCATTCCGTGTTGATATAAACACACACGCCACCACCGCGAGTCTTACCGCACAGAGCTGCGTTTCTGTCGGCTCAAAACAAGGTTAGCCTGTCTAGCTGGATGGCGGCTTCCGGAACTCTGTCGCTGAGCCACGTCTCCGTGAAAACAAAGACGCAGCAGTCTCTAAACTCTCGCCGTGTGGTTCGCTGGAGTCAGATGTAATCCAGTTTATTGTCCAGGGAGCAGACGTTTGAAAGAAAAATGGACGGGAGAGCCGGCCGGCTAGGGTTAGCATTTAGCCTAGCACGGACACCCGCCCACTTGCCGCGCTTCCGCGTCCTCAAGCAGCGCTTCTGACGTCCCCTCTCCCGGCCACCGGCATCAGGTGACACCGAGGGCTGGGGGCCTGGTCTTTGTGGCGGAGGTCGCAGCAAGCCGAGGTCGCAAAGGTTATTGATGACATAATCATGCAGATTATTGGTTGCATGATGCCTGTACCGTAGTAGTGTCTGGTGGTCATACACATGAACACAGCTGACTCTGGTGTCCATGTATTGTGGAAGGTCCAGCTAAATATGGTGAAAGCACCATTTTTGGATCCGGAGAGGACGCTGCAAGCTACTGCCGCGCCGCCATCTTGGATCTTCTATGTTTTACATGTTGGACAAATATAACAAATCTCCCATATACCAACACCTGTCATGATTTGTGCCATTATCTCTTTAATAGAAAAGAAAAGAAAAAGTGAAAAATATAGTATAATTAGTTTAGTTGCATATATGTTTAATAGTTTTGAGTTGACATTGCAGTTCTCTATTTTTATTTTTCTAGACACGAAGTATGTATAAAATGTTTAATTTTTCAGGCACAAAAGAGGGTGTATGTATCACTTCATATTCAGCCTGCTATTCTAAAAGGGGGTCCCTCTACAGACTTCTCCACATTACTTTTGCAGTATATCATCTCAATCTCTGACTATCACTTGCTGGATGATTACTGCCTTCCTAGGGTCATAGCCCACTTATTATTTCAATCTTCATAGATACAGCGACATGCTCCAATAAGTCCCCAATTGGGGAATAGGATCTCTTTTGCATTTTAACAATGGTCAGTTTCCCATGATTCCTTTTGAAGGTGACAAAAAGAATGAAAACAGACTTGAAAACAGCAGAAAATAAAACTTTCTGTGTCATAACTGATTCTTTTGGAACTTAATACAAGTACCTTAAGAAAATATTTATGAATTCTGGGTGGAGAATAATTTATATGATTGACACAAAGCCTGCAGAGAAGTCATATAGTCTTTCAATAAAAAGGGTAATTGTATCTCTTCTTTCTCATTGTGTTTAAACTCAGTCGATAACATGGACATCTGGCTTAAAGCTGAAAGGGGCCAACCACTTTAAAAAATTGAGTGGATAATAATAGAAGCGTTCCCTCCAATCAAATCATCTAGTGACAAAAGACCTTTAAGCAACCATTCAGTGTACAATTGCCCCATATTTCTCTTTTTCTAGTATTCCCCTCAAAATGTTTGGTGTCCAAAGTTACTCCATAGCACTATTGTTTCAGTGGATGTATTTATTTATTATGATATAGTAAACAGCTATATTTAGTTTAAAATATTAAGCCTCTGTTCAGTGATATTTTTTATTTAATTAGTTTTATACAGACATTAATCATAATTCTTGTTATAATTTACTTCATTCAAATTTTGAAATCTATATTCATTCATGAATTAAACTATTGGGGTTTAGTTTTACTAAAGTAATGCTGCTGACTAAGTATTATTAAATACATTCTTGGCTGTACATAACATAAATGCACTGAGAATGCTTCTGAAGCGATCTTGTTCCATTGACAGGTTGTACTCTATAGTGCAAAGATCTTTAGTTTTGTTCAAAAAGGGCCAGTGTGGCTGCATGTTTTCATTCCAATCCAGAAAAGGTCACACCTGATTCCACTTGTTTAATCAGTTCATCTTCATCTCCAATTAAATTTCAACTACTGTTTGGCTGGAATGAAATCAGCACTTTGTGGAAAAGATTTTAAACATCTGGCATAGAAAATAGTGCACCAGTGACAAATTGAATCTCGGTTTTCAATCCACATTACATTTGATTATACATTTCTGTTGGGAATTAATTTATGCCATCTAATTTGTTCACATATTTTAAAAGAGAAACTTAACAATAACAGAAACAGATTTTAGTAGGAAATAGTCAAGTCTAAAAACATCCAAGTCAGTGATTTTATTTATTTATTTTTTTATAATTATTTTTAATGGGTCACACATATACTCTGTTACTTATATTGTAATCAACTTTAATGTTTGCTTTCAAACATCTAGCTCAAATATATATGTTGTCAATTTGACGTCTGTTAACAAAAATAATTTTTTAAAGCATGTGTGTAATCACTAAGTGGGGTAATCACAAAGCTACAAAATTCCTCTAAAGCGTGACCCAACACTGTGTGATTCAGATTCAATTTCAAAACATGTGTATTCTACTAAATCAGTGAATGTTTAGCAATTTCCATAGTTTTTCCAAACAATTAAATACAACCCAATAGTTAAATGTCAATTGGAATGGTCTTAATGACATTTGCTGAATTAAACACTTCATCCCATAGGTCTGATTAACAGAATCTGTAAGATAGAGAAATAAATCATGGCTCTAGCAGTGGTGTCTTTCCTCAGCTTCAGAATCAGCTTCAGTAGTTGACATCTGTCTTGTGAGGTAATAATTGTCCAGCTCATTGGTTGTAATTTTCTGCTTCATATGTACAGTACTTATAAGTGAATGTCATTACCGGCAGCTTACTTTCACTGTATGGCAAATACATAGTCATAATATTGTAGATGGCATTATTATGGAGTGGTCATATTACTATAATTAAGAACTTCATAAGCTATGAAACTTTCTTTGTTGGGATCATATATGCCTGACATCTAGTGTGTTTAACTACTACATAATGTCTGGAAATAAATATCAATTTGTGTTAAAATAATATGAAACAGCAGGTTGTACTTCATTTTTGTTGTTGTTTTTTCTTTTCTTTTTCTTTTTTTGCACAGAAAAAAAAACTTCTTACAATTATAAAAAATCATCATTGGTAATCCATCATTTTATTGAGTTTAGCAAAACAAAACCAATCCTCTCTCTCTCTCTCTCTCTCTCTCTCTCTCTCTCTCTCTCTCTCTCTTTTATACACTTTCTTGCCGTTCATTGAATGGCAGGTAATGTGCTGTCAGCAGCATCAGTACTCAAGTGGGCCTGACAGGATATTCTATCCTCCCACCTTTGCTTCTACTTTTTCTTACTATGTCTGGGGGTGCAGGGCCTCAGGGTCTGTCGCCCATGGCTTTCCTCCTGGCCAGGTGACATTCTAAAAAACACCCCTTAATTAGAGGCATCACTTTCTACTGTCCAATTGCTGCTGTATGGACTCCAAAACTGCCAGTGACACCTCAGTGTATTCACATGAAACAATGAGAAAAATGCTGTGGCTTGCACTTAGACCAAGTACAGTGGCCAAGAAGTGCAAAGCACATTAACAAATCCGAAAACAAAATAACAAATGCAAAAACAAAATAACAAATCCAAAAACAAAATAACAATTCCGAAAACACATGAACAAATCCGAAAACACAACGACAATTCAGGCAAACCGGAAAAGGTAGGTATAGTTTGTGAATGGAACACTTACCGATCATTGGACGAGACACCGGTCATTCAAGATATACAGGAAGTATGAAATCTTATAACTTTGTTTCTTGTACATGTGTAAAGTTCTCCGTTTACTTTACAGTTTTTCTCAATCGATTTGGTACATTTCTCCAAACTCAGGTAACAGCTCTCAAAACAGTTAACACAGTGATCAGTACACTTTGTAATTGTCCTAAACAGATAGTAAATTCTCCTTCATTTCATACAAATCACAAATCAAAAGCATCATTTTCTCAAAACACTGTGCACAAAAATCCCTAATTTTATCACAGCAGTTCATACAGCCAACCAAATCTTTAATATATCAGGAAAAACATTTGTAACTTTTTCATTGTTCTTCACAAAGATCACAAGCATTTTTGTACCATTTTCAAAACACAACAAACAAAACTCTGTGAATTGTAAAATAGTCAGTTGCACACCTTATGTCTTCAATTAACGCCAAATTGTTATCTGATGAGTTAGTAATCCACTCAACACAGAAAAAGCCAATTTCCTAATTGTTCACACAGCTGTCTTACGTAATTACAACAACTACAAAAGGGGAAGAGAAGAAGAACAAAGAAGACAAATGAGGAGATACAGTAAGACAAAAAAAAGAAGTATGAGCAGTGGAAACAGAAGAGGTTTAAGAGTGAGAGGTGGTGGCCAGGGTAGAGGGAGAAGAGGAAGAGGAGATAGAGAAAGAGGAGATAGAGAAAGAGAAAGAAGAGCTGAAGATGTAGGAGGAAGAGCTGAAGATGTAGGAGGAAGAGCGAGAAGAGCTGAGGATGTAGGAAGAGGAGAAGAGGTTGAAGAGATGGATAGATTGGAGGGCAATGGTATAGTGGAAAGAGAAAATATAAGAAGAGATGGACAGGGAGGAAGAGGAGGGCAAAGAGGAAGAGGAGGGCAAGGTGTAAGAGGAGGGAGGAGAGGTAGATTGAGGGTAGGGTACACGAGTGTTTCAAATGAAATCAGAGCCACACTTATTGACCATGTCATAAATCATGGTCTCTCACTGAGAGAAGCTGGCCAGAGAGTTCAGCCCAATATAAACAGATCCACAGTGGCTTCAATTATCCGTACATTTCAGAGGGAAAACCGGTAAGTAACTATATCATTCTACTTTTACAATGAGAGTCCATGTAGTCTTGTTTGACATAGGTCTAGATCTCTACAGTAAATGTTCCTGCTTGTCCAAACCTTTTTCAGAATTGAAGTTAGAGAACATTCAGGTGGACGAACAAGACTTTTTTCAGTTGAACAAGAGCATGCCATTGTTGACATGGTTGTCCAGAACACCACCCTCCGCCTCAAAGAAATTCAGCAAAGAATAACACAGGACAATCAACTGTTCCACAATATCCACCAATGCAGTCTCTCCACAATTGACCATGTTCTAAGAAGAAATGCTATCCGAATGAAGCAAGTATACAAAGTGCCCTTTGAGAGGAACTCTGTTAGAGTGAAGGAGTTGCGATTCCACTTTGTTCAAGTATGTGCAACCCAATTACTGCAATTTTACTGTCAACTCAAAGATATATTTTTCCTGAATTTTAAGTATGTGTCCATAAACTATTCCATACTACTATATGTGAAAAGATTTAGGCATATCTATGTATACTGCTGCTTCAAAGTGTGAACTCAAACTTCAGCAACAATTTCACAGTAGTATTGACTTCAATCAATGCCATTACTGTAAAACACAAATTTACTATATTTTACCTTGTGTTCTTTTTATTTTAGAGAATCTTGGAGTTGGATAGCAGTGCAACTCATTATGAGTACCTGTATATTGATGAAGCAGGCTTCAAACTTCAAAAAAAAAGGAGAAGAGGGAGAAATGTGATTGGCCATCGTGCTACAGGCAATGTCCCTGGACAACGAGGAGGCAACACTCTCTGTGCAGCAATTTCTACAACTGGTGTTGTGGCACACAATGCTGTCTTGGGACCATACAACACAGCAAGGCTCCTACATTTTTTAAACCTCCTCAATGAAATCCTCTTTCTGCAGGGTGATCAGGAGCAAATGGTGCAGAATTTTGTTTGGGACAATGTCCAATTCCACCATTCAGCACTAGTGCGAGAGTGGTTTGAGAATCACCCACAATTCAGGATGATGTTTCTTCCACCATATTCTCCTTTCCTGAATCCAATTGAGGAATTCTTCACCTCCTGGAGATGGACAGTACATGATCGCAACCCTTACAACCAAGTAAGTCTTCTTCAAGCGATGGAAGAGGCCTGTGGAGATATTGGGGCACAAGCATGTCAAGGATGGATACAGCATTCAAGGCGTTTTTTTTCCACGATACATGACTCGTGAAAATATTTTCTGTGATGTTGATGAAATTCTCTGGCCAGATGTAACTGAGAGGCATGATCAATAAAATAATTGATTCAATGAATGCAGTACATTTATCACTTTATTTTTTATTTACCTATGTACTTATTTGCATATATATATATATATATATATATATATATATATATATATATAT
>JAAIIK010000021.1:5830309-5865496 GCA_014706435.1 Silurus glanis
TTATTTATATATATATATATATATATATATATATATATATATATATATATATATATATATATATATATATATATATGATATATGTCGTATTTTTTCTACAACTGCATCAGGGCCTATGTAGAAAAGTTACCTCACTCTTTTGGCATTTAATGTAATTGACTGCCATAAAGAGCAGGAAACAGCAAAGAAAATTAATATCTTCTGCTCTTTCTGTGCCTTGAGCACTGTAGGCAAAATTATCACGTAAGCTACTTCCATTTTTAAAACACCATGGTAAATGACCCAATAATGCTACAAAAGAATAAAATAGACAAACAGACAGACTCATCATAAGGCACGTCAAGACCCAGCTTCCACTCTCACTAGACTCCATGCAGTTAGCGTATCGTCCAAACTGCTCCATGGACGATGCCATCTCCACGACCCTTCATCTGGCCCTCACCCACCTGGACAACAATGACTCATATGTACGAATGCTGTTCATAGGCTTCAGCTCAGCATTCAACACAATCATCCCTCAGCACCTGATTGACAAGCTGAGCCTACTGGGCTGAACACCTCCCTGTAACTGGATGCTGGACTTCCTGACTGAGAGACCTCAGTCAGTCTGGATCGGAAACAGCATCTCCAGCAAAACCACACTGTGCACTGGGGCACCTTAGGGCTGTGTGCTCAGTCCACTGCTGTTCACTCTGCTGACTTACTACTGTGTAGCAATGCACAGTTCGAATTCCATCATCAAGTTCGCCAATGACACAACCGTGGTGGGTCTCAACAGCGAGCAACCTTTCTCTGAATGTTGACAAAATGAAAGAGATGGTTGTTGACTTCAGGAGAGCACAGAGCGACTATTCTCCACTAATCATCGATAGGTTCTCTGTGGAGATCGTCAAGAGCACCAAATTCCCTGATGTTTATCTGGCAGAGAACTTCACTTGGTCACTTAACACCAGCTCCATCCCCAAGAAAGCACAGCAGCGTCTCTACTTCCTGAGAAGGCTGAGGAAAGCCCATCTCCCTCCCCTCATCCTAACCACGTTTTACAGAGAGACTATTGAGAGCATCTTGAGCAGCTGCATTACTGCCTGGTTTGGAAACTGCACCGTCTCGGATCGCAAGACCCTACAGAGGATAGTGAGGACAGCTGAGAAGATCATCGGAGTCTCTCACAGTCAGACTGTGCAACAGTTTCTTCCCTCAAGCCATCAGGTTCCTCAGCACTGAACTGAACTAAAACTCACGTGTGCACACACACACACACACACACACACACACACACACACACACTTAACTGTGTGACTGATCTGTACAGCCTGGACTCAACACACAATTGTATTTACTTCACACATCCATGTCTTCAGCACCACCCATATTATATCACTTCATTATTACAAACTGTTTACATGCTGTGTTTTTTCATGCTGTTGCATCTTTTTGACTGCTGCTATTGCTGTTTCACACAAATACTTTTGTTTATATTTTGTTAAATTACAAGGTACACTCCTGTACTCAGTTCTCTTTTACACACCGCACTGCGTAATATACAGTAAGTTTACTGGCGGCGCTATTTTGTGTTTTGTGTATTTGTCCTACACTGTCTTGTGTTGTCTTGCACTGTCCGTCTTGCACTGTTTGCACAGGTTGCACACGATGCACTTTATGTGGAGAGGACACCTACTACTTCTTAGCTCTATGTTTTCTGTTATGTAGCTTTATGTTGTTTAATGTAGCACCAGGGTTCTGGAGGAATGTTGTTTAATTTTACTGTGTACTGCGTCAGCTATATATGGTTGAAATGACAATAAAAAGCTTCTTTACTTGACTTGACATAAGAAACCCTTGCAAAAAAAAAAAAAAAAAAAATATATATATATATATATATATATAAGTTTGTGGTGAATAGCAAGTTGCTTCTTCATTACAAAAAGCAGATTAGGTGTTACAAAATTAACTTACTAATTTAAAAGGTTTAGTAAAAGTGGGTCATGTTTGACAAGCAGTGTATACATGTTGTTGATCAGTCCAAACCAATTACATCTTAAGTTATAGTAAAGATAGATCTTTTCATCAGGATTATGCATTAAAATATGCTAGGCTATAAAAGTTTATATGTGCGACAACAAACAAATACTGTTTATATTTGCAACTATTTATACAGTATATCTCTGAACTTATTACACTATGAGAGCCCTTGAGACAAATGACACATTGACACAAGTTGGCTGGGTGTAATAAACTAAACCACCTTACTATACCAGTCTTCTGTACTGCTGAATACCTACTCAATAACAGTACACTTACAAAATACACTTAAAAATATACATTCACATATTAAATATGTACATCTACAGATTGAGAATGTCTAGTCATTTGCCATATTCACAAGTAAGCAGTTAAATTTTCACAGGTATGGAAATGTTATAAATTCAGAGGCTATTACTATACTGTCCATATGCTATGCTCCCTGAACAGGTATAGGGCACTCAATCTGCCATCTGCACTCTAATTGCTTAGCCTGTCATTGATGGTTATACTTCATTCTCTAGCTTTAAGAACAGATGGGTCTTAATTCCAGTCAAGTCCAATTCCACTATCGACAGTGCTCCAAGTATGTACATCATATTGCATGGAATATCCTTGGGGATTTTTAGCTGGTTTGTTAGATAGAAGGCTTTGCTTTATTTTAAACTGAAACTCTAAAAATTTTACAGTACAAATCTGTTGACCGTGGATTGCATAGCTGCAAACCACTTGCATTTTGACTACCCTAAGGATCTGGAACAGTATGCTGAAGCATTAACATAAACTGGCAGCTGGAAGATTTCTAGTGCTTTTTTCCCTTGGATTCCAAAATAAAAATAAATTGGCAGCAAAACAACAGCGCCAGTAAAATACGTTTTTAATTGTAGCCCAATGTCCATTGGCATGGTCAGGGGGTAAAAACCTAAAACTTAAGACAAACATATGTGCAGATTTTCAGCTTTCCTGCTGTTCAGCTTCAGCTTCACTCATTTCATGGTCACTGACACTAAAGACACAGATACTGAAGCAACACAGGATTCCTGCTAAACAATGTCCCATCCCATCATACCCAAACCATAATGCAGATTGGTGATCTTTCTGGCAAGGGACTTTCTTGCTTCTGATAGAATTGGAAGTTAACCACAGGCATGTGGGGCCCAGTCAGTTCAAAATAATGCAATGCCAGATACCCAGCAGTTAACAGAACAGTGTCATCCTTCATGCGGTGGAGTACAAGGCATTTTCACTATGTAGTACTGCAGAGTTTAGTAATCTTAACTTAAACAGAGAGTTCCTGCTGTACAGCACCTAACAATCTCCCTTTCCACATCCTGTGACAAAACAACAACCAGCTGTCCATCTACAACACAAAGGAGGGAGAGAAATCAGGGAAGTAAAGCACTGCTCTGAGCACTGGACCAGATATGAATCTCGCTTTTTAATGAGACCAGTCAGCAGGATGGTGAGGTCCAAATAATTAGGCACAAACCTATGATAATATCCCACCACATGAATTGACTTACCACCTAGTTGTTATTTGTCTGCAAACAGACTACAATTCCTTCTGTTATTAATTTGGGAATGAACCTTCCCATGGCCTAAATGAAAGCCCAGAAACTGTGCCATAACTATCCAATTTCACACTTCGCTAAGTTTGCTTTGGGGTCGGCCTCTCTAAAGGACTTTAGGACCAATCGCATATGCTGCAGCCAATTATTACTATAAATAAGTAGATAATAGATAAAAGAATATAAACAGTCAAACACAATAGAACATTTAGAAAAACCTGCATGGAATAGAAACAAGAGAAAGAAAATAATCTTTCTGTTGAACAAGTATATTTGCTAGTGGTCCTTAATTAAATCCTTGGTTAAATCGTAAAAAAAGATAAAATGTAAATAAAAAACATAATAAAATTATTTAGCAAATCTCACAAATCAACAGAACAATAGATCATATAAAGCATATAAAAAATTTAACTGAGGAAATTTACCATTTTAAGGAAAAATATTGCATAATTACAAATTTATTGGCTGCAACATGTCTCAAAAAAGTTAGGACAGGGGTATATTTACTATGGAGTAACATCATCTTTTCTTTTAACAACAGTCTGTATACATCTGAGAATTAAGTAGACCTATTGCTGGGGTTTTGGTGAGGAATGTTGGCCTATTTATGTCTGATACAGAATGCTAGCTGCTCAACAGACATGGGTCTTGTCTATTTTTTGTTTCATGATGCACCAAATAAAATATATATTCTATGACCTATTGTGAATAAAATATAGGTTTATGAGATTTGCAAATTATTGCATTGTTTGTTTTTTTGTTTTTTGTTTTTCGGGGGGGGGGATATACTGAACAAAATTATAAACGCAACACTTTTGTTTCTGCCCCCATTGTTCATGAGCTGATCTTAAAGGTCTAAGACTTTTCTATGTACACAAAAGGCCAATTTCTCTCAAATATTGTTTATATATCTGTCTAAATCTGTTTTAGTGAGCACTTTTCCTTTGCCGAGATAATCCATTCACCTCACAGATGTGGCATGTCAAGATGCTGATTAGACAGCATGATTTTTGCACAGGTGTGCCTTAGGCTGGCCACAATAAAAAGCCACTCTAAAATGTGCACCAGAGCTGTTGCCCATGAATTGAATGTTCATTTTTCTACCATAAGCCGTCTTTAAAGACGTTTTAGAGAATTTGGCAGTACATCCAACCGGCCTCACAACCACAGACCATGTGTAACCACACCAGTGCAGGACCTCCACATCCAGCATCTTCACCGCCAAGATTGTCTGAGACCAGCACCCCGGACAGCTGCTGCAACAATTGGTTTGCATTACGAAATAATTTATGCTCAAATTGTCAGAAACTGTCTCAGGGAAGCTCATCTCCATGCTCGTAGGTCTCATCGGGGTCTTGACCTGACTGCAGTTCCTCGTTGTAACCGATTCGAGTGGGCAAATGCTCACATTCGATGGCGTCTGGCACTTTGGAGAGATGTTATTTTCACGGATGAATCCCGGTTTTCACTATACAGAGCAAAATGCACGAGGCAAATAGTGGCCACACCAGATACTGACTTGTTTTCAGACCCACCAGACCCCCCAATGCAGTAAAACTGCACATGTTAGAGTGGCCTTTTATTGTGGCCAGCCTAAAGCACACCTGTGCAATAATCATGCTGTCTAATCAGTATCTTGATATGTCACACCTGTGAGGTGAAAGGAGAAGAGCTACCTAACACGGATTTAGACAGATTTGTGAACAATATTTAAGATAAATTGGCCTTTTGTGTACATAGAAAAAGTCTTAAATCTTTGAGACAGCTCATGAAAAATGGGGGTAAAAACAAAAGTGTTGCATTTATAATTTTGTTCAGTATAGATATCACTTTATTCATCCCAAAGGGAAATTCATACAATGCTTATATAAACCTGAGCTATACCCAGCCTATGCAGAAGCTTGTCAATATTAGATATACATTGAAAGAACTTTGGATATCCCAGCCCCACTTGTCTCTTTCTGCCCTTCACCCTTCACATGAACTCATGGCCATCCTCTCCATGCACACAAATGACAAAGTGAGAAATTATGAGCTTTATGTAAAACACAGACTGCTGTTAAGAAATGTCAGAATTGAGATATTGCAGTCTTTTTTTTGACCATAGACATTAGACTTAAGACCTTAGTACTTAGCTTCCAGATTAAAGAATAAATATAAGTAGGACATCAGACATAGAGCACAGATGTGCCATATTAATCAACATTTAAACTACAGCTAAACTATGTCGCATTAACTTTCCCTGTTAGAAAAACTATTTTGTTAATCAATAAATAAATCAATTAATGTATAATATTACAATTTATGTCAGTTGATGTGTCGGAAGCAGTAAAATAGGTAAGTGTAAGGAGTAGACTGATTGACAACAGGCAAATAGTAATGGCTAGAGCATAGCAAGTGCTTAAATTAGTTACTATTTCCTTCCTGGCAGCTAAACTAAGTCTGGTCTGTTAACAGTCTGACCTTTTTTTTCCACAGAAATGTCACCCACTCACTGTTAATTTTTTTCCAAAATTCAGTGTAAACTCTAAAGACTAACATGGATGAAAATCCCAGGAGACCAGCAGGTTTTAAAATACTCAAACCAGCCATCTAGTATCAATATCCAAGTAACAGAGATCACATTTCATTCTTGTGTTGTGCTGCTGCCAAATGATTGGCAAATTTGAAAAATGCCTGAATGTGCAACTGTTCTCTTCTTGCAAATAAATTGTATTGTGTGTGAATATGACAACTATGTAACTGAATTCTGTGAACAGTTAACAATTACTAACAATTATTAATATCCCATTCCAGGTTTATTCTCAGCATTTATGTTATGTCTTTCATTCTTTTGGGAATGCTTTCTACTGGTTTTTTAAACATGGATTTGCTGCTTCAGCAACAAGAAAATTTGTTAAGTAAGGCACTCGCTCAATGAAGAGGAATTTGATTCCAGCACAAGAGACACCCTGCAACTGGCTCTCAGGGAAATGTGGCAGATGGACGTGCCTTGCAGTTTCAAATAGTTAATATGTTTATAAAGCCTACAGAGACACTTTTTGTTTGAACGCACTTGTTTAGTTTTTTTTTTTAATTTTAGGTTGTAACCTCAGCATACATAAATTAAAGATCCTTATAACTAGCCAAATATGATTTAGAATAAAATAGAATCTGCCATTCTTCTGTGTAAAGAAATGTGTTTAGTTGACCTCTATGTTTTAATTTGTTAGCTCTGCCTTGTCAATCTCTATGTGAACAAGTGTCATGGGATCTCTAAGACAATGTCATTAGAAACCAATTACCTAATGTATTTGTTTTGTAATTAGCAATGTTTTGCTTCACAAGATCCTATAGTGGGTGGGGCTTGAGGTCATCACTAATTCTTGAGTAAGGAAGGCTGATACTTTGCGAGTATAGACCTAAAATAACATGAATGCATTCTCTAATCCAGCACTTCATTGGCAGCAGGCCCAAATGATGACTAGTTTTCCTGGGTAGTTTTTGAAGGGTTAAATTGTACACATCTGGGAGAGTGGATTGTGTTAACCACACTTAAAGCTATGCAGAGACAAGCGATTGCATATTACTTCCATTGCTAGCTGGGTGTCCCACACATGACACTATAGATTTCCATAGAACAGCACTGGTGACCACCAGCACAACACATTTCAGGCATCAAGCCAAAACAGGTGTTGACCTGCTCATGTTCATCATATTAGATAGAATGCTTGCTATTGAGGTCAATTTTGATTGAGATGTCTGTCCTAATCCTTTTTAAATGTTAAGGATCTGTGATAAAATGCTTGTATGTGAATTCTATTATTTAAAGAACTTTGCAACAGTAACAAGAAGGACTGTCAAAGCTAGATTAGAAGGGTTTAGGTTCTTACAAGTTAGCAGGCTAAATGTTGAACATTGTGGTTTAACTATATAATCATTGTTGTCATTATAAGCTGTGCAGAACACCCAGACACATATATAGTATGATAGTGCACCTTCATTGAAGAAATGAGAAGTTGGAGATGTAGAAGCCAGTCAGTGGCATGGTATACAGTAAGTGTCTGAATCATCAAGTCTATAATGGCCTGTAGGTCATTAATTAATCCAAGTGAAACTTAATTTACATATTTCAGCTGATCATATTCAGTGTTGTTTTCAAACAGAAAACCACTCAGCTGGCTAACTATAAGGTCATATACTTTCTTTCTCATACTCATAGTTCTGATTACACTGACCCACCATCCTGTCTTCATTAGCTGCTTTAACACATCACCATAGTATTTTTTTTACAGAAGCATATACAAAAAAATGCAACAAAAAAAGGGTGCCAGGTTGCTAAGTTAAAATGCAGTGGGTAGGCTGAGATACAATATAATAACATAGATAATATTTTGACTTCTGTCGGCAGCCACAGAGTCTGTGCAAACAAACAAGTCACTATAGGCATGCAGAGTAGACTGCACAGTCTGGAATATAACCCTTAGTATATACCACTATACAACATTATTTTAGCCTACTTAATTTTAAGTACATTTTACCTAGAGTTAAATATGCAAATATAATTTTTTTTTTTTTTTTTTTTTTACAGGCTTAAGGGGTGAAGTCAGACAAATACAAACCCTAAAATGTGTACAATGCCTAGATTAAGGTTACAGGCACCAATCTCTGGTGCCAGGCCTAAGAGTAGTGTGCATTGGTGAAGTGGTCACCCAAATAGCCATTCATGGGCAAATCTTGTGTGATTACAACTTGTGAGGTGCTGATTTGGGATCAGATACCATGCCAGTCAGGGTGGCAAACATATAAATGAGTTTGAGAAAGTGTATACTTTTTTAATGAAATCTGGCTTTGTGAATGTAAAATGTCACCTGGATGCAAGTTCCAGCTGCCCTCACCAATAGCATTATAATATTTGCATTTGTGATGTATTTAGCTTTATTAGGCTGTGAATTATACTTTATCAATGTAATAGATAATGCATCAAATGTGTTAATAAAATCTAGAATGATAAATAATTTATATATTAGTTACATATACATATACTAATCTAAAAATATGCTCTGCTCCCCCTTAAGGGCAGACTGATCAGAGAATAACATCTGCGGTGCTGGAGCAATTTGGGTGCATTTTAAATATCACGATGTGATGTCATACACTAATTGGCAGCATAGCGCCGTTTGAAGTAGAACACACCTACTCACTGTCTGGTTCCCTTTCAGGAACTTAAGCTGCGTCAACAGCTCTTTGGTAAATGGTTCTGCGTGTCCACGATTTGAATCACGTGTGTATTGGTCCAGCAAAAATGCACAACACAGTTTATGTGTAGCTTGCCTGGGAGCGGAGCATGCTCAGTCGGCTCTCGAGGGAGTCGACTGCTCTAATTTACATTTACATTTACATTTGTGGCATTTAGCAGACGCCCTTATGAAGAGCGACGTACAAAAGTGCTGTAATTGTGGCCGCATGTCCATGGAAAGGTCCATGGAGCATCTTCTCTGAGAGATGGGTGCTTTTGCTCCTTGCGGTTCTGGACCCATTTCCGCTGAGCCGCGAGAAAATGGACGCTAGCAAAACCTTAGATGCCCCAGTCCTGTTCGAGGAGCTTTTGGAGGTGGTGACTCGTGCTGTTGCCAAGTTAGGTATTGCTTGGCCGGACAAAAAACAGAAACAGCATCTGCCAAACAAGCTGGACAGGTGCTTTTTGCAATCTACGTTACTAATCTAATCTAATGTCTGCCTTTTTTCCAGACCTGCACACTGAGGGCTACTCAGTAGTACCCACTGGCCATTAATACGATCATCTCCCTACGCTCACAGATGTGACCTCTGACACGTTTCCATCTCCTGCGAAACATTATATAAACACCGAAGGACAATGTTTCAGGATGCGAAAAAGCAATCGTCCGTGTTCCAGTGCTACCTCCCTTGTCGCTCCCCATGGGGTTGCTCGGCGGGTGTAGCCCCAGTCCAGAACAAGTTGGCACCGTGAAGCCCAGAGACAGAGCATTGCCACTCGTACTCCCCCTGCCAAGGACCCTGGGTTGTGCTCTAGGCCAAAGCCCAAGGAGCTGACAGATCTGAGGACCATCCTCTTCAATAAGAGGACTAAGGCGTGCACCTCAGTATACAGTGCCCATGCCTCCTCTGTGACCCAGGAGGTTGGCCCTGCCACAAATTGTATTTCAGGGCACTGCGATCTCTAGCAAGTGTCTCTCTCAGCTTCTGCCTGGGAATGTAGCGGATGGGGGAGGCTTGCCGCCTGTCAGAAGGTCCCTAAAGCAGCTGCAGGGCACCGCCCCAGCCACTTTAGGCATACCAGAAATCAGTCTTGAGGGACTGGTTCCCTTAAGAGACTATCTAGCAGCCTGGAAACTCCTGCCGGACGTGTCTCAATGGGTCCTGTGCACTGTAGAGAGCGGCTACTCGATTCAGTTTGGTCTCGTCCCCCCCGGTTTAACAGGGTGTGTCCCAATCTGGTGGGTCTCTGGTTATGGAAAAGGTAGTACACACTCTCTTAAGTAAGGAATCCATCGAGATTATGGTAGACAGAGAGTCCGGATTCTACAACCAGTAATTCATAGTTCCAAAAAAGGATGGGGGGGGGGGGCTGTTGCGTCCTATTTTGGATCTACATCAGCTGAACCGCTCACTATTGAGGATGCTCTTCCACATATCTATGCTTCCCTCACAGAAAAAGTTCCTGAGGTTTGCTTTCGGGGCCAAAACTTACCAATATCAGAGTGCTTTGTGAACAAACAGAAGCTGGCGCTCGCCTCACTCAATGTTCGTTGTTGATGCAGCGTCTTGTTCCCTCGGGGAACCAGGGTTCCCTTTCAGGAACTCAAACTGCGTAGAAACGCTTTGGGGACACGCCTGAGTGTTTTACGCTCTGAAATAATGTGTGTAATCAGTCAAAAATTGGACACTGGCTATCACGTGACTGATGTCACGACCAGGAAGTATAAAATGGACATGGAGTGAGGCAAGCGCCAGCTACTGTTTGTCCATGAAGCGCTCTGTGTGTATGTGTTGAATTGTCTGTCAATTGTTTGTCAGAAAAGAAATAAAATAAAATAAATAAAAAAGTCCTGGGAGCGGAGCACCCTAAGTCAGTTCTCGAGAGAGCCGGCTGCATGTCAATGCCATCGCTTTGCTCCCTAGCAGCACTCTCCGAGGAGAGAGCTTGCGCTCCTTGCGGTTCTGCCGCGACACGGCAGTTCCTGGGGCTCGCAAATGAACCTCGCAGAGGGTTTTGAGATGGGTTTGTCCCTTTCTCCAACCTCACCTGCTTGGTCCAGCACTCACTTACAGACTCGGAAGCACGCCTTATGGCGTTTTTTTTCCCCCTGCAATTAGTTCCGCCTCTCTTCCTCTGAGGAGGAGGGTGGGCACGATTTACGAGCTAGGCTTGAGGAGCTATGGAGTTGGGGGTCGGTTCACGAGGGATCTGACTGCACGCATTCTGTGCATTTTTGATGCAGAATCTCTGCACATTCTGTGCATGATCTGCGCATATTGCACCGTGCTCATTGTGCCGCACACATTCTGCTCGCATTTTTATGCGATCGCTTCACTCCTGGACAGCACTCCTTGAGGGGGGTGCTCTAACTCCTCATTGTAAAAAAATAAAATAAATTATAAAATAAATTACAAAATAAATGTAAAATTAATAATAATAAGCCAGTAAGCAACATAACTTGGCCGGCTCACGATCAGATCATAGGCCCTCCATCCAGTAAGCTGGACGAGCTCTCTGACACCAGGTCGCAACCTCCATGTCGGGGTCTCCCATTCTTTCCAGACCTGCACACTGAGGTGTCATGGTCATGAGCGAAGCCCCTTCAGCTCCTTTCAACGGTTTTGGAGCGATGCTGCAGGTTGAAGAGATGCAGTGAGTGACAGTGAGAGACTGTCTTTCTCTGACCTTCCTGACAGCCATTAGGGTGGCCACATTGCGGGCAGGGGCACTGAAGCACTGAGGGTGGCACAGTTAACGGACCAGGTCCCTGAGGGGGCCGGGACAAGGCAGGCACTGGATAGAGAGGTGCAGCATGCCCCTCCATGGCAGGATCCCCAGAAAGTCCCGTGTCAAAACCCTTTCGTCGAAGCCTTCCTGTTAAAAATGACAGTCCTCGGAGGTTTTGATGCCGAGCGGCACGCAGGATCCCTCACATGGGGAGAGGGAGTCGGTGGGAGGTGGAGGGTTGCGGTTGGAGCTGCGCGGCATGGAAGGTACAACTGGAACGCCGCCACCTGTTTCTTATTCTCCTGAAACCTTTCAACCACTGAGCTTACAGAGTCGCCGAAGAGGCCAGAAGAGGTTAGTGGGGCGTCCAGCAATATGGCCCTGTCTCTATTAGACATCTCTGACAGAGTGGGTCACAGATGCCTTTCTGTGGCCACCAGGGCAGCTATAGACCAGACAATGGCCCTAACGGTCACTTTAGTGGCTCTGAGTGCCAGATCCTCGGAGGAAGAGAGTTGGAGCTGCATGCGCTTGTCGCAGAGGGAAGAATCCGCCGAAAGGCATGCTTCCAAAGACTGCGAGCGAGCGCTGGACCGAGCAGGTGAGGTTGGAGATAGGGACAAGCCAGCCTCGAAACCCTCTGCAAGGTCCAGCAATGAACTTCAGGAGCTGGCACGGCGGTCTGCCTCAGCAAAAGGGAGGCCAGCCCCGTGAGGAGCTAGGGCACCCTCCTCAGAAAGTGCCCAGCGGGAGCGGAGCGAGCACATAGACATGCGAGCACAATGAACACAGTCGGCTCCCTCGAGAACCGACTTAACATGCTCCGCTCCCAAGCAAGCGACACACAAGATATTTGGTAAATGGTTACTTGCATTGGCGTTGTTGCTGCACAAGAGTCCGAAAGCAGTAGACAAAGAAGATTTTTGATTAGTCCGTTAGGAGGAAGTTCTTGGGCAGTTACCTACATACTTCCTATGTAGGTAAAGCTGCCAGAAGATCTGTCTTAAATGAGGGTTTGAGTCACAATTTGTGGTTGTTCAAGACATTTAAAGGTCCTCTAGCCACACCCATCTTTGGTGGAATGGCCAATACTAGGCATGAACATTTTAGAGGGAGAAACCTTCTTTGTTTCCATTTGTGGCCCATTTACATGTTTATGGCTGGTCTGAAGAACTGATGAAGTTTTATCCAAATTGTATTAAAGACAGTACGGTACACTTAATGATCATATAACATGTCCCATTATTTGAGAAATAGAGAGCAGATCATTTTTATATCAAGGACGAAAGGAAAAGACAGCATTAAGGCAGAGATACATTGATACACCTGGACATAAGCCTTTAAAGCATGACTAAGGTAATACAGAGTTATATGCTAGGTTGATATGATATGATAAGGGAGAAAACATACAACACATGCATATATCATACAGAGTTTGGAACACTTTACTATTGCCTAAATAAAGAAAATGTCCTTAGGTGTGTGTGCTTGTGTGGTGGGGTACGTCACACTCAGACATACTGGAGCCGAGTTTAGAGTGTGAACTGCCTTATCATTTGAATGTCCCTTTGAAGTTGCCTGGAGAGACCAGAGACTGTCTGTTTATCGCCTTTGTGAAGATAATTGGACGTAAGACACCACAATATATCTGTAGACTGGGAGGCCGTGATTGATATGCAGATGTTAAAGGTTAAAAGGGGTGTCTGGGACATGAGATTCAGCTAATCAACAAATGATCTAAACTAGATGCTACATGCCTAATATATGTATGTAATCTTTTTAATATATGTACTGTATGTGTACACTATTTTACACTATTTGGATAGGAATATAGGCTTTTATATTACTGTAGGCTATTTTATTCACTGTTAGATTTTTATCATGTCCAAACAAAACTTAATTCTTAGAGAGGTTTCCCATGCGATCTACGATGCTCGTGGTGCCTTTTCTGATATCAGGGAGAATCACCCACACACAGAAATGGAACAAATGATCTTCTTTGCATTAATGCAGGTAACAGACAAGTATATATACACATTGGAAAGAAAGCCTGACCTAAAGCTGTTTCCTGTTTGGATAAGAAGTTATACTAGCCAGAGATGTGTGAGCCCAGATAAAGACTTCCTGTATACCTTACGTATTAACATCGTAAATATTCTATAGACACTAAACAGACAAAGGAATCAGTTATTTAAACTGCAAATGAAAAGATAAAGACAACACAAAAACAACAGATTCATTTCATTCCGTATCTACATGCATATAATCCTTCATCATTACCACTCCAATCGAGGCCTTTATGGCCTGTCTCATCATTGTCATCAAACATGGCAACATACAAAGTACAATCCCAACAATCAATACAAGAATCAATTCTAAAACAAAGTAGTGTTCAACACTCGTAAATAAATTCTTAATCTTCTCAAAAAAACTGTCAGCAGTTATTTCATGTTCTCCAAGACATCATAAGACAATTGTTTCTCAGTACTTGTTCAATATGTCTATAAGCAGTATTATCAGGTATATATACGTAACAGTTTCCTCTCTCTGAATAATGTATTCAAAGAGAATAAGGAAAATTCTGAGTGTAATTACAACTATGCACAAGTCAAACATGAATGCAACACTAGCTTGGTTGTTTTAGCTACATCAGCAATACAGTATAATGCATTTATAGCCTGTATGACTTTAGCTATGCTAATTGGTAATGCCCATGGTAATGCGTCACCAACACTATTAAAGCTAGTTTAGGCAGAGCAATTTTTCCATCTACATCTCTAATGATACCAGCAGAATCTGATTTACATTGTTTAGAAGCCCAATACTTTATGTCCTCCTCAGTAGGCTGACTCTGCAGTATTTTTAGGTCAATATCTGGTATATTAGAGATATTTGTCATCATTGAGATCTCAGGGTTTTTATATATTGTGTCCAAATCTACTGGTTGTTTTGCTGCTTCCTTGCTACTTTATCCGCTAACATGTTTCCCTGAATTTCCTCATAATTACCTGCGGCATGTCCTTTAACTTTAACTATGGCCACTTTGGCAGGGAGTTTAACAGCATTTAAAAGGTCACCTATGAGATTACATTTTGCTATGGGCTTTTCATCAGCTGTTTTAAAGTGTCTTTGTTTCTATGTTTTAGCAAAATCATGCACAATACCATAAGCATACTTAGAATCAGTGTATATAGTCACTACTTTACCTTGAGACAACAAACATGCTCTTGTAAGTGCCACCAACTCTGCAGCTTGTGCAGATGTGTATGGTAATGATTTAGCTTCAACTATTTCATCAGGTAAACTTACAAACGTATATCCACATAAATACACACCAGAAGGTTTTGAACATGAACCATCTACATATAGGCAATCCCCCTCCTCCAGGGCCGTATCTTGAAAAGATCGGGCCTACAAGAGGTCTCTTGTTCAATGTGCTTAAGATTAACAATCATGTGCGTCATCAAAAGCATCTAAATCGATAAAGCCTAGCAGATCACGCAGCGATACTACAGCTGAATGTGACCGAGAAGAGGCTTAATGGTCAAGTTTTCTGTTGCCAAGAGTATGGTTTCATAACCAGATCTACGTTGTGCTGTCATATGTTGTGTGTTGAGGTTGTGTAAAATAGCTGTTACCTGATGTAAGGTGTACAGTGTGTACAGAAGTGACAGCACCATTTTCTCAGCATCCCGGACCATCAGAGCCGCAACAGCCACTGCACGCAAGCACGAAGGCATCCTTTGTGCTATGTTGTCTAAAGATTTGGAAAGATACGCAACAGGGCGATATCTGTCACCGTGTTCCTGGGCTAGAATCCCCGCAGCCGTGCCACCACGTTCGTGCACATAAAGGTGAAAAGCCTTCACATAATTTGGGAGACCTAAAGCTGGAGCAGACTGTATAGCCTTCTTGAGGGCAGTAATACTGTCAATCATTTCATGAGTCCACAGAGTGAGATGTGATGGATACTCAGTCAGTCCTGTAACAAGGATGCCATCTGCGTATTGAAGGATGCAGGTTGTTTCTGGCAGGTGGATATCGGCCAATGTTCTGTGCACTACAACCGAGAATATGGCTGGAGAGTCAGCAAAACCCTGAGGAAGACGGGTCCGGGTGAATTGACGTCCCCTATAGGTAAATGCGAAAAGCGGCTGCATCTCTGAGGCCAAAGGGACACTGAAAAAGGCAGAACAAAGATCAATCACAGAAAAAAATCTGTGAGTTTCTGGTATAGAGTTAACAATGGTAGCTACATCAGGCCAAAGGAGCTAACGGAATAACTATTTTATTAAGCTCTCTTACTGTAAATCTTGTGTTAGCCTCCAGCATTTTTTAATCTGCCTTCAAGACTGGATTAATCAGTGTGTTATAAGGTGAATGTGTCTCGATCAAAACACCTTATGACAATAAATTGTCAATAACTGGAGCAATGCCAACATTCTTCTCTTTTGACAATGGATATTGTTTAACATAAACCGGATGGTGTGTTTTTACATTTACATTTACATTTGCGGCATCAGACGCCCTTATCCAGAGCGACGTACAAAAGTGCTTTGAGTCTCTAGTAATGAATAAATCTACACTGGTACGCAAGATTACAAACTTAATATAAATATAACTCTTGAATTCTACAAACTTGGATGGTGTGTTTTCATGAGTGCATGATACGGTTTTACCTGGATTAAACCTGCTCGTCTTTGTGAGAGGCCTATAATTTAGGGTTAACTTCACCTAAATTTGGTTCATCAGGCAGGACTCCTGTACTATCACAGAAGAAATCTTCCGGATGTGGCTGTGGCTTAGTTGAGAGCATGAGGACAGAAGGAAAAGACAGTGAAACATTGGTTTCAAAAAACAGAATCTCCATTTCCATTTTATGCATCATATCTCTTCCTAAAATGTTTAAAGGTGAGTTTGGAATTATTGTAAAGCTATGATAAAAATGTGTACCAGTCGGTTTTACCACAGGCAAAGAGTTATAGGACATGAAATTGGAACTCTATTTATTCCCTAATAGATGAACTTCCCCTTTCTCCTAGGACCTCCTCCTTGAGTTTTGTGCTAAGGCTGGTATGCACCACTTCCTGTTGCAGTGAAGAGCATAACGGGTTAACAAAACCTTGAGCAAAGCAGAAACCTCTAGCAGCATCTAAATCTCTTGGAAAAAGTATCTAGATGTCTCACAATTTCACTGTATCATGCCGGCAGTAAGCAAGAGATAACCCAACTTCTTTAAACAGGGGGATCGTAGTCTTCAAACAAAAAAGGTAATCCAGTATCTCCAATTGGATCACAAATTTTGTAAGATAGGAGAAAAAATAGACTATAAAGCCAAAACAAAATTGTAGTCTTTCCAAAATTTCTTTTTTTTTTACTTTTTTTTTTTAATCAATTAATGAATTTATTTATCTATTTTTTTCGGGCATATAAAAATGATCGTGGATTGTTTTGGATACTTCAGACAGTATCGCCTATATTAGACAGACCGTAAAAAACGTCTTCTAATCTTGCATCTTAACGTCTAAGGTGAGGAAAACTTTTTCACGACAGATTCATCCCACCAAAGGAAATTGTTATCATTAATTAAACAATTAATGCATAACCAATACACGAACACACATGCAGCCCTATTGGCTGGCAAATGGGACAATCCCCGCAAGCAAGGAATTATCTTAAAACTTACCTTGATGCGTGATATTGCCGGAAAGTCTCGCTTCTGACACCAAAACTGTTCGATTTTTATCATGCCCAAACAAAACTTAATTCTTGGAAAGGTTTCCTATGCAATCTATGATGCTTGTGGTGCCTTTTCTGATATCAGGGAAGAATCACACAGCACACAAAAATGGAGCAAATGATCTTCGTTTTAATGCAGGTAACAAACAAGTATATATACACATTGGAAAGAAAGCCTGACCCAAAGCTGTTTCCTGTTTGAATAAGAAAACATACTAGCCAGAGATGTGTGAGACTTCCTGTATTCCTTACGTATTAACATCGTAAATATTCTATAGACACTGAACAGACAAAGGAATGTGTGTGAACCAGTGTGAGAACCGTCTTTACACTAACATTTCTATGTTGCATATTGACAAATGATTTAATTAAGTCCTTTACATCTGCCTTTTTCAAACTAACTACAGTACATGCATGTCTTCCCTCACCACCTCCATAAACCTCCTCCTTGGCCTTCCTCTTTTACTCCTTCCTGGTTGCTCCATCCTCAGCATTCTGCCTATATACCCCATTCCCCTTCTCTTCACATGTCCAAACCATCTCAATTGCACCTCCCTCACCCTGTCTCCAAATACCACAGTATTATAAACTTTTCTTTTCACTCTTGCAGATACTCTATCACAAATCACTCCTGCCACTTTTCTCCACCCACTCCACCCTGCATGTACTCTTTTCTTCACTTCTCTAACAAACTCTCTATTATTTTGCACTGCTAACCCCAGCTACTTAAACTTCTCCAACTTCATCACCTCTTCTTTCTGCAACAGCACCCCACTCTACTGGCCTCCCTCTCATTCACACACATGTACTCTGTCTTACTCCTACTGCTTTTCATTCCCCTTCTCTCCAGCACATACTTCTTCCTCTCCAGGCTCTTCTCAACCTGCTCCCTACTCTCGCCACAAATCACAATATCACCCGCAAACATCGTAGTTCATGAAGATTCCTGTCCAGCCTATCCATCAACCTGTCCACCACCACTGCAAACAGAAAAGGGCTCAGAGCCGTTTATGCGATCCCACCTCCACCTTGAACCAGTCTGTCGTTACTACTGCACACTTCACTGCTGTCACACTGTCCTCCTACATGTCCTGCACCACCCTTACATACTTCTCTGCCACACCTGACTTCCACAATACCACAACTCCTCTCTTGGCCACACACTTTCTTTAGATCCACAAACATACAATGCAAGTCTTTCTGACCTTCTCAATACTTCTCCATCAACATTCTCCAAACAAATATTGTGTCTGTAATGCTCTTCTTTGGCATGAAACCATGTGACTAATCAACTTTATTTCCCTGTAGTTACTGTAGTTAAAAATTGGAACCAGCAAACTCCTTCTTCATTCCTCAGGCATCCTCTCACCTTCCAGAATTTTGTTACATTATTGTTAAAAACTCTACTGCCATGTCTCCTAAACATCCTAAACATCTCCACTCTTCTACTGGTACATCATCTGGGCCAACCGACTTTCCACTTTCCATCCTCTTAATAGCTGCTTTTAATTCTTTCTTACTAATCCTATCCACTTCCTGCTTCACTATCTCCTCATCATCCAACCTTTTCTCTCTCTCATTTCCTCTCTCATTATTTTTGCATTAGCTGCTCAAAATACTCCCTCTACCTTCTCAACACACTCTCCACACTAGTAAATACATTTCCATCTGCATCCCTTATTGCTCTAACTTGCAGCACATCCTTCCCTTCTCAGCCCCTCTGTCTCGGCAATCGGTACAAATCCTTTTCTCCTTCCTTAGTGTTTGATACAGCTTCTTGTATGCCGTTTCCTTTGCTTTTGCCACATCTCACTTCACCTGCTGCCGCATCTTCTTGTACTCCTGCCTACTTTGCTAATTTCTCTGCTGATCCCAATTTCCTGCACTTCCTCATTTCACCACCACGTCTCTTTGTCTTTCTTTCTCTTTCCAGATGTCACACCAAGTACTTTCCTAGCTGCTCGCTTATCACTTCTGCAGTAGTTGTCCAATCATCCATCACCTCTTTACCACCACCGAGCCTCTGTCTGACCTCTTCTCTGAATCTCACACTACAGTCTTCCTCTTTCAGTTTCCTCCATCTTATTCTTTTTTCAGTCCTCACTCTCTTCCTCTTCTTCTTCACTCCTTTGAACTTTCAGCTTCATGTTCATCACCCTACTTCATCACTCATAACGTACTCTTCTTTCAGGATTACCCCTACACCATTTCTCTTTCCATCCACACCAAACAGTTTAAACCCACCTCTAATGTTCCTGGCCTTACTTCCCTTCCACTTGGTCTACTGAACACACAACATATCTACCGTTCTCTGCTCTACCACAGCAATACCTGTGGTGGTCGTGGTAAACCCGGGCCTCAACCGATCCGGTATAAAATTTAGGTTTGTTATTCACATTTATGATTTGGCACATTTTTCGCTGAATGCCTTTCCTAATGCAACCCTCTCCATTTATCTGGGCTTGGGACCGGCACTAAAAGTGCACTGGCTTGTGCAACCCTAATGGCTGGGTTGTCAGAAACAACCACAATTACCTATGGTATTGTCAGTGGTGGGCAGTCTGGGCCAGCAAAGCCTTCCCTGCTAGCCTAAACACTATCAGAAGCACTGACCTACATTTATAACCTAAATTCTAATATTTGTTTCATGAAATGTGATTAATTTATTCCCAACAGTCTAGTCTCTTAGGGTGTTTTCACACCTAGTTCGTTTGAGCCCTCCAAACGCTCTCGGAGCGGTTCGGTGTGTATATGTGAACAAACCAAGTGATCTCAGACCCCTTAAAAGGACCCAGAAGCGAACCATACTCAGACCACCTCCGTTCGTTTGTGGGTCCGTTTGTGGTTCGATTTGTTTGTGACATGTGAAAGCAATGAGGTCCCGGTCCGCTTTGCGTTTCGTTTCGCCAAATGTCCCTGGAGGCTTGCCATACCTGCAGCCGTGTTCCGTCACTGCTGAAACACAAAACTTTTCGACATGGCAGGTCGCGGAGTCGTGTGGTCTTATGAAGAAAGCTGTGCACTTATTTATATTTGGAAAGAGGATGGCATTAAACGCCAACTATTCTCAACACATAAAAACATAAAAGTATTTCTTCTGTTTTCTCAAAAACTGAAGGAAAGGGGCTACAACAGAACAGCACTACAATGTCGCGTAAAAAGTGAAAAAACTACGACAGAAGTACATGAGCACACGTGATAACATTTCACAGAATTCTGGGTTCTGAGTTCTTATGAGGTTGAGGTGTGAACACGAAAGGGTCTGAGATCACTTCAATACTAAAGAGGACCAAAAAGAGAACTGGGTTCTCTTTTGAGTCTTTTATATTGTGAACACAAAAGGGACTGAGGTCATATTTGCTTAGATCACTTTCTGGTTCACTTTAAGTGAACTGGGTTTGGTTCTTTTAAAACGAACTATATGTGAAAACACCCTTAATTTCTAAGTGTTTCTCTTGGCTGCATTGCTTCCATTATGTGGATGTGGATGTTAGATTTTTTGTCCAATCAGATTTCAGCCTCTATGTGCTGCCATGTCAATCTAATCTGCCCAGAGCCGTCACACTCAGTAGTGCTGGCCTTTGTACCTTAAGCTGTATTAGCAATGGATCTGTTTCTTTAACCAAATAGATTTCAATAGAATAACAGAATAACGTCAGCATTTTTTTGTCCTCTGATTGGTTGATCAGAGGGAAACTGTTACAGGCAAGTTCGACTAGCAAAACATCTCTGTAGCGCTCTGCACACATTAATACATCTGAGGCTTTTTAATGCCCACAATAGCTGATGGAGGAAGAGAAATTGATTTGGTCTTGGACATAATTAAAAATCCATTTTCAAGAAAAGCTAGACATCGTATGAAGAGATCGGCCAACCCTGAAGCTAGCTAGCTTGTCTCAGCCTGGAAAAAGGTTTGTTCGCCACTTCCAGACCAGTGGCTACGAGCGGTACCACTGGCTTACAGCCTCTGGTGAGTAGGTTGTATTTTATTTACATTAAAATTTTTATGTTTTGTCATGTTAGACAAATATTGATTCTGAACTGCTCCAAATGATGTACGTGGCACAGTTGTGGTTGTAGTGTAGAGGTTTGGAGTTGTCTTAACTGGGTTTCTTGCTTTAGTAAAAATGGTATTCATCCTCTATATGCGAAATGCCGAGTCCAGCACCTTCTGAACCGAGTACACCGAGGGTTGGTCCAGCACCTCCGGGGGAGAAGCGTCCTCTGCTTCTGTTAGGAGACGAGAAGTAGGAGGTGTGAACATTTTTAACAGGGACATATGGAATGTACGTATTCTGTACCGTGGGGGCAAGTCTAGCTGATAGGCCACCTCGTTGGCCTCCATCCGCCGTGCAGCCACGTACCTCCGAGTGCTGCGGAGGGCCCGTTGTAATTGGGTGTGTGCTGACTTCCACACACGCACGCTTTCCTGGAACCAATAGTCCATGGCCAGGACATGGGAAGGTTCGTCCGACCATGGGAACAAGGGGGGCTGAAAACCAAGCACACATTGGAAAGGAGTAAGCCCGGTGGTGTCCTGACGTAAAGAGTTTTGCGCATACTCCACCTGGTCCCGATGGCAATAGGTCCTAAGGTATTGACTGAGCTCTTGGATCTTCCGTTCGGATTGCCCGTTGGATTGGGTGTGATACCCGGAAGACAGGTTGACTGATACTCCTAAGAGACGGAAGAAGGCTCTCCACACGTGGGACATGAACTGTGAGCTGCGGTCGGATACGATCTCTTATGGGAGGCCGAAGTTCCGGAACACGTGGTGGAACAGGGCCTCGGCGGTTTCCAGAGCTGTGGGTTGGCCCCTTAAGGGGATAAGGCGGCAGGCCTTAAAGAACCGGTCCACCACTACTAGGATGCAGGTGTGACCCTCCGACCGTGATAAGTCCGTGACAAAGTCAATCCCCAGATGGGACCATGGTCGGTTTGGGACAGGGAAGGGCAGATGGCATGGAGTCTTTGCTCTGGCCCAGACCGCAAAGCCCCGAACATACTGGGCGTTCTCGTGGTTCATCCCCGGCCACCAGTAGCAAGCTTGGGCGAGGAGGATGGTGCGTTTCCTCCTGGGGTGGCCCAAGCCGTGGACCTCATGAACCGCCTTGATAAGAGCAGGCCGACACGAGGCTGGTACAAACGTGCGCCCCTCAGGGCATCCCGCAGGGACTGATCCCTGGCGGGTGGCGGTGCGGATTTCCTAATCGAGATACCAAACTATAGGGCTGAGAATCAACTTGGTAGATATGATGGGCTCTGGTCCCTTGGGTTCTTCCGGGCCATAAAGGTGGGAGAGGCCGTCCGCTTTACCGTTTTTCGAGCCGGGTCGGTATGTGATCTGGTATTGGAACCGGGTGAAGAACAAAGCCCATGCGCCTGCCTCAGCCTCTTGGCCTCGCGGAGATATTGGAGGTTTTTGTGGTCTGTGATCACAGTGAAAGGATGCGAGGCCCCCTCTAGTCAGTGTCTCCACTCCTCCAAGGCCAGTTTGATGGCTAGAAGCTCCCTATTGCCGATGTCGTAGTTCTGTTCTGCAGCGGATAGCTTCCTGGAGAAGTAGGTGCAGGGGTGCAGGCGTGCGGGATCCCCCGCCTGCTGCAACAGGGTGGCTCCGACACCGGTGAAGGAAGCATCCACCTCAACAATGAACGGGAGTTGGGGGTTGAATGGTGTAGCAGAGGAGCCATGCAGAACCTTCTGCGCAGTTTGTCAAAGGCTTCCTCTGCTTCCGGGGTCCAGGTGGGTGTCTTGGCTTTCACTCGGAGGAGTGAGGTGAGAGGGGCTGTAACCAGGCTGAACCCCCGTATGAACCACCGATAGAAGTTAGTAAACCCCAGGGAGCGTTGGAGTTCCTTCACCGACGTGGGAGGTGGCCACTCTCGGACTGCCTTGACCTTCTTCTCATCCATCCAGTTCCCCACCGCATTAATGACGTACCCCAAGAATTGTACCTCCTCACGGTTGAACTCACATTTGGGAAGGTTCAGGTACAGATGGTGTTTTCTTAGCAGCCTTAAGACCTGGATCACATGGTCATGATGTTCCTGAGTTGTCTGGGAGAAGATTAGGATGTCATCGATGTCGATTATGTCGGACTTCTCAAGCAAGGGCCGGAACACCTCGTTCATGAAACCTTGGAAGACGGCTAGGGAGATGGACAGATCATACGGCATGACCCTGTACTCGTAGTGACCGGCAGGAGTTATGAAGGCGTTCTTCCACTCGTCCCCTTCACGGATCCATACGAGGTTATAGGCGCTCCGTAGGTCCAGTTTGGTGAAGACCCGGGCTTCACGTAGAACTTCCAGTGCGGCGGGGACCAATGGGAGTGGATATGGCAGAGGGACGATCTGAGCGTTGAGGTTCCGGTAATCTATGCATGGTCCCCCATCCTTCTTCCCCACACAGAAAAAGCTGGAGGCTGCAGGGGAGTTAGATGGGACTATGAACCCCTGCTGTAGAGCTTGCTGGATGTACTCCTCCATGGCTGTTCGCTCTGGAGTGGAAAGGTGGTACCCTCTTTGTAACTTCGCATCCAGAACAAGGTCAATGGCGCAGTCCCAAGGCCGGTAGGGGGGCAGCTGGGTGGCGGGTTGCTCACTGAACACATCCGCAAAGGCCTGATATTTCACTGGAATCTTCACCTAAATGGGTTTGGGAGCCTCCTCCACGTGTGTGGCTGCCAGGACCATGGATGTTTGAGGAGGAGAAGGAAGGCGGGTGAGACAGCGTTCCTTACACTTTGGGCTCCACACCAGGATGTCACAGGGGTCCCACGAGCACCTGGGGGCGTGTTTAGTTAGCCAGGGCCGGCCTGGGATTACGCTCGTTGTCGAATTCTCCAGGACCAAGAAACAGATCTCCTCCCAGTGGAAGAGTTTGGATGGCTAGTTCTCGTGTCCCTCTCTTCCGGTGAAGCTGGAGCTGGTCCAAGCAGGTCTGGGAGATGAAGTTCCCCGCGGAGCCGGAGTCGACTAGGGCAAAAAACGAGATGGAAAGAGCAGGGGTTAATAGGGTGACTGTGAGCTTGGACAAACAGGAAATGTCATTGGGGAGCTCTACGGTACTCACCGCGGGGCGTCGAGGTTGAGTGGGACATTGAGTGATGAGATGATTACGATTCCCACAGTAGCGACAAACCCCTGCTGCAAGGCGACGTTCTCTCTCTCTCTCTTAGATAGTCTCTGGACTGGCAAGCAGTGAGGCATTGTGAGATCCGGATAGAACATTGAATAAAGGCCTCCAGGCCAAACATATCATCGTATATAGCCATGGCCTGTCGTATGTCCTGATTTAATCCCAACCGATATGCTCCTAGGAGCGCCACCTCGTTCCAGCCGCTAGTGGCCGCTAGTGTGCGAAACCGGAGGCTGTAATCTGCGATGTTATCCTTGCCTTGCCGTAAACTCAGGAGTTGGTCAGCGGTGGAGTGCATGCCGGTGGTGCTGCTGAAAACCTCCGCAAAGTGGTTCGTGAATAATGCGTAGGATGTCACGGCCGTACTCTCCGAGCTCCAGAGAGCTCTCGCCCATGCTAGCACTCTCCCCGAGAGGAGAGAGATGAGAAACGCCACATTCGCTCGGCCCGACGGGAATTTATGCGGCTGCATTTCTATATACAGCGTCACCTGGAGAAGGAAGCCATGACACTCAGCCACTTCGCTGGAAAAGGCGGATGGAAGAGCCATCGGGCTGCCAGAGGACGAGGCCGGAGTTTGATTTGTTACGGCTGGGGCGAAGGCTTCACGGAGGGCAGCGGTGAGCTCCTTGACCGTGTCTGAATGCACGCTTGGCTGCGGATCCATAGCAGGTATTCCTGTTTACTACTCCGACTGTATAGGTCCGTTTTTCTGTCAGGCTGACAAACACAGGCGGAAACCAAAGTCTGTTTTACAAGTTTAATGAAGTAGAACAGCACAAAACCGAACCAGGGTAAATTTCGGGGATAATATCCGTATGGTGATCAGGAAGGCAGGAGTTAGATTCCGAACCAGGAAAGTCACTAGAAACCAGGAAGTCCTATGGGAACGCTAGAGACGCGGGATCCGTAAGGTGCCAGGGAAAAGGTGAGATCCTCAAGGAAAGCGAGATGAGTCCTTGGGTGTTCTGCCATCATAATCTGAGAGAACGGACATGGAAGGAAGGGAGAGGGGCCTTAAGTAAGACCTGGGCTGATGATTTTCTATAATTGTGACGTGATATTGGTGGTATAAAGACGTGGATTAATTCAGGTAAATCCTCAATGAAGGCCCAGGTACCAAATGCCCGGCCCGCCACTGGGTATTGTAGCGAAGGAATTTCAGCCAATGGCATTAATCAGGTTGTCATCTTTGATATGTCCTTGTTCAGCTCTTGGGCTGGGTGAAACCAAATTCAGCACAGGTATGGTGTGGCCTGGCTCGTGAGAGAAAATGTAGGATTATGAGTCATTTTACTAGGCTGACCTGTCCAAAGCACTGATTCGGTTTCACTGATTTGAAAGGGATGGAAAGTGTCCAAAAAAACATTAAACTTTTTTTTTCCTATTGCCCTACTGCTGTGTATCTTAAATTACTTGTGTATCTGGTTTGTAGAGATAGGCTCTTATCTGTTATTGAGAGGTGGGCTGAGGTGGGCTGTGTCTAGTATCCAGCAGAGTGGCTCATCTCATGGCTGAAGTGTGTCTCCACATCATTGGTGCATTGGTGCATCATTGGAGCACTAACCACTTTAGCTCTTGCTAAAGCTATTGCACTGAAATACACTACTCCTATACACACTTTGGTCATAGAAATTACACAATGGGTTTTTCCATTGTCATTGTTTTTAGGTCAAGCATTATTTTGGTTGACATAATTGAGTACTTTAGTATTATTTAGTTTGATTACTCAACATCGCATTTCTCTGCATTTTTTGTCAATAGTTGCAAAACCTTATGAGCCACATTCAACCATGGCAAAAAGCTGAAATTAACATTAACAGTATCTGTATTCAGTTTATATTTATTTTAAAGATATGAGGGTCAGCATATATAAATTCATGCATATATAATAAAAATGATATATCTTTATGACACCATTTTAAATGTAGCCATGAAGATTTGGAACTATACCATTTTCATTTATTACTTCTCATAAATCACTAGAGTATATCAAAGTGAACTTACACTGCCCACATTCCAAAATCTCAAACGAAATCAAATCAAATTTTATTTGTCACATACACATTTATAGAGTACGACATAGTGAAATGCTTGTTATAACTTTCCAACATGTAAATATGTAAATAAAATAGAACATATGTATAATATTTTATATACTCAAAAAAAATTTTAGTATAAGTATAATAAATATAATTTATATGTCTGGCTAATTTAATGCACAATCCTAAAATGGAAATTGACTTTCTGTTTAAAGCTGACTCTAACATAATTTCTAAACAGAGATGTGCACATCAATCAACTCTACATATCGTGTCATGTGAAAATGAATGTGCACCTTTTTTAAATTCTATGGTTTTTATGTATCAAGACATAAAATACATCTTGTCCTTATCAACTCTTGGATAAATGCAACTAAATACACCTCTAGTGCTTCCATAGGATTTAAGTAGCTGCCACGTACTGCTAATTAAATGCCCTTGACTTATTTAACCATCAGCAAGTGTGACCATCTTTCTATATAATCCCAAGTTATAGCAGTTTGCTGGTCTGGAGCATTCAGGTGTTTGTTAACATAATGTCAAGGTAGAAAAACATCAGCAATGATCTTATAGAAACAATTGTTGCTGTCCATCAATCCGAGAAAGGGCATAGGGCTATTTTCAAAGAGTTTAAAGTCCAACATTTTACAGTGAGGAACATTATTGACAAGTGGAAAACATTTGAGACAGTTGCCAATCTTCCCAGGAGTGGACGTCAGCAATTTCACCCCAAGGTCAGACTGAGCAACTGAGAGAAATTGCAAAAAACCCAAGAGTTACATCTGAGACTCTCTGCAGGCCACAGTTAGTATGTTAGATGTTAAAGTTCATGACAGAAAAATTAGACAAAGAATCTCTCTAAAAATAGAACATTAGGAGCACAGCTTCGGTTTGCAGAGTTGCATCTGAACAAATCACTTCTGGACTACTGGAACAAAGTCCTTTGAACAGATGCAGAGATGGGAAATAAAGTACAAATACTTCTGTGCTATACTTAAGTAGATTTTTTTCTGGTATCGGCACTTTACTTCATTATTTATTTTTTTCGGACAGCTTTTTACTTTCACTAATTACATTTTTTACACAAATACCATACTATTTTTTTAATTTTCAAACCAGGTTTGTTACTTTAGTTTTAATCTATTTCTCATTGCGTGGCTTTTTTAGCCCATCAACCTATTTCTTGTCAATGCACGGCTTTTTCAACCTACCACTGGTGTATTATTTTCTTACTATCACACACCACAGATATAGGCTAGCCTGAGAATCTTAAAACAAAGGCAGAAAGCAACAAGAAGTATGGCTAACGTGAATGACACAGTGATTAAAAACATGACTGAGAATTTGGTGGTTGTTCAGTCTCGATACATTAATTAGATAACAATATTTTTTATTCTTTTATAATTATATATTAATATAATGTGAGGTCTAGTTACCAGGCTGACACTATACAGTTAGTAGTAATGGCTACTTTTTACTTTAGTAAATTGCAGAGCCTATACTTCGTTACTTTAACTTGAGAGAAAAAGTAGAGTCAGTACTTCAACTTTTACCAGAGTCTTTTAAAACAAGAGTATGTATACTTCTACATGTGTAAAGGTTGAGTGTACTATTGCCATCTCTGGCCAAATAAGACAAAAGTGGAGATGTTTGACCATAATGCACATTGCCATGTTTGGAGAGAACCAAACAGAGCATATTAGCAAATACATCTCATAACAACTGTCATGCACAGTGGTGGAGGGGTGATGATTTTGGCTTGTTTTGCAGCCACAGGACCTGGGCAACTTGCAGTCATTTAGTTGGCCATGAATTGCTCTGTATACCAAAGTATTCTAAAGTCAAATATGAGGCCATCTGTCTGGCAGCTAAAGCTTGGCCAAAACTGGGTCATGCAACAGGACAATGAGCTCAAGCACAAGAAAAAATCTACAACAGAATGGCTGAAAAAGAATAGAATCAAGGTAATGGCCCAGTCAAAATCCAGACCTCAACCCAACTAAAATGCTGTGGCAGGACCTTAAGAGAGCTAAACAAATGCTCACAAACCTCATTGAACTAAAGCTACAGTGTAAAAAAGAGTGAGACAATTCCTGCACAATGATCTGAGAGACTGATAAAGTCATAAAGTCAGTATGTCACTCTGGACAAGGGCGTCTGCTAAATGCCACAAATGTAAATGTATTGAATCATAAGGTGTACTTTTTTTCACACTTTAATTTTTTTCCATTTCAGCTTGAATCTTGTAAAAAAATTCTAATAATGGCATTGTGTAATACATCAGATGAGTTTTTATTATGTCCTATTAAGTAAAAGCAAAGGATTCAAATAGGGTGAACTTTTAATTTCACTCAACTGTATAGAACCTATTATAATAACAATTGATTCTATAGTACCTTTATGCACCTTATGATTAAAAGCTAAGATGCTTAAATTTTTCCCCCTAACTCTCTACATCAGTGGCAGGCAAAAAACAATATTATTCTAAAGCATGGTGTTCCAGAGTGCCTGTAAAAATAATAATAATAATAATAATAATAATAATAATAATAATAATAATTCACAGTCAGATTTGGAGCCTTTTTTGTACCATGTAACAAGATCACTGGTTCCGTGCTGGAAGAAAGACAGACAATAGTTCACAAAGTAGAGCTTTCTTTATTTTACTTTCCTTTCCAGTACTTACGCCGGGGCTCCCACACTCTCAAGTTTCCAAACACCTTTCCTCAGCATCTGCCCGAACCCACTCGTGGATCTCTAACCCTAACCATTTCCTTGGCACCCGCCCACGCTTCTTCGTGGACCGGCATGCCTTCTTTTTGATGTTCGCCCAAACACATTTGCGGACCGCCACACCTTTCTCTCAGCTTCTGCCTATGCTCAGTCAGTGTTCAGAGACCCTTCCGCTTTCCTCTGCTTGGTGTCTCTCTCCCCCTAAAGCGGTGTCTTTCTCGTTTTTATTGGCATCACCAGACTGAAACAGAGCAAACTTCAGTAGTCTAATCTGCTACAGGTGTAGTCTTACCACTTGTTTCATCCGGCTCTGCCACATATCACCAATGCCTGACTCAGGCCAGGAAATTGTCTGGCCAGAGCTGACCAGAAGCACCAGAGGCACAAGCTGTTGGGAAGTGGCCATGCTAATGAGCAGTAAAAAAAAAAAAAAGATGCCACCACTGCCAAGCGGCAATCAAAACAAGTTTAAAACAGAGCGCGCTCTACCCTGCTTGCTGTGTGATTGACCAGTTAAGTTTGTATCTGCTCGTAAATAAAAAGGAATGGTTGATTTTGCAAAACGTAGTTAAGTGCAAAATAAGATATTTTACTTTAAAATGTAGTAAAGTTAACGATAAAGTCTCCCCAAACGAAAACACTTGAGTAAAGTACAGATACGTGAAAAAACTACTTAAGTACAGTAGTGAATTATATTTACTTCTTTACTGTGCACCACTGCTTATCATCAGCTACAGGTGTAGGCGCTCGTTTTGTCTGTCTCCGACCCACACTCGCAAACCGCTGCCAAATACAATATGACATCTTAAGAAATTAAAACATCATTATACTTTAGCCTTACAAATTTAGTCTAGATCTACATCAGGCCCATGGTAGTTATTTTGCAAGCTAACATTAAGTAGTTGGCTCACCTTTTAGGTCCTGTGCTATGCTCTGATTCTGTTGAACGAGCACAGTTACACTGTTGTATAAGGGATCAGGTCGGTGATGCATGGACAGACCCATACAAGATTAGAGACAGAGGTGACAGAGCAAGCTATCCAGCTACCCCAGATAAAGTACTTTTTAAAGGTAGTTCTTGTTTTGTGCTTTCACATAGAACTTAGGAATGTCAGTCATGTTGATGCGCATTTAATACAGAGAAAAAACTCTAATACTTATTGAAATGTATATGATGATAGATATTTGATGCTTAGGCACTTATCCAGGGCCTTTGGATTTTATCCCAAACCATAGTAATCATTGATAGGCGACAGAAACATGACTGTAGAAGCATATTTGAACAAGACAGTGATTTCATACTTTCAAATTAACAAAGAAGTATTTGCAGGAACACCGAAGGAATGGTTTGCAATGTTTGTATCATATTTATCTGATCATTTTTAACAATGAACATTTTTTTACAAAACCATTTCATGATTGCACCTTCCATTAACTTGTCAGTTTAACAAAAGGAGGATTAAAAAGCCCCAAATCAAAATGTTGTCACTTGTACGTATACAAAGATATAACATATCACAGATTCCAAAATAAATTACTGTATATCTCCAGTATCCAAGACTATAATAGCATAGACACCACCACCACCAAAAAATTAAAAATTAATTAAAAAATCATAAGCACAACATTCATTGACAAAAAACATCTAAGTTAGAAAATTGGATAATGTAATGATGAGGAATGATATCAAATTCTATTGTATTAGAGAGATTCTAGAGATATTCATAGATATTCATGTATTCTAGAGATCCATAATCTAGCAGCGTGGTGTGCCAACAACAACCTGACTCTCAACGCCACAAAGACCAAAGAGCTCATTGTGGACTTTCAGAAATCCAACAGCAGGAGACATCTACCTGTCAGCATCAATGGAACTGAGGTAGAACGAGTCTCCAGCTTTAAGTTCCTGGGAGTTCACATCTCTGAGGATCTGACATGGCAGCAGAACACTTCAGCTCTGGTTAAAAAAGCACAACAGCACCTGTACTTCTTGAGAAGTCTCAAGAAATCTCATCTGTCCGCGGGGATTTTAACGAGCTTCTACCACTGCATCATTGAGAGCATCCTGACCAACTCCATCACTGTATGGTACGGAGGCTCTACTGTGAGTGAACGAAAAGCCCTGCAAAGGGTGGTCAAAACCGCCCAACGCATCACTGGCACCCAACTACCTGCCATTGAACACCTTCACCACAGCAGATGTCTGCGCAGAGCTCACAACATTATCAAGGACTCTTCACATCCCAGTCATAAACTGTTTATCCTCCTTCCATCACGAAGGAGATACAGGAACTTGCGCACCAGAACCAGCAGGTTCAGGGACAGCTTTTTTCCATCCACCGTCACACTACTGAACTCTACACTACACCGCTAAATCACTACAAAACAAACACAAAACAAAACACTGTATATAACCTCTGTACTATACATGTACATATTACATAGTATATCTTTTACTCCTCATTACATCTGCACTATATTTATCTATGTATCTTTATATCATTACTGTACATTCTGCCCAACATTTCATTCATTTGTGTATATAACCTGTGTGTATATATATATTTACATATATATATGTGTATATATATATATATTTACATATATATATATGTGTGTGTGCCCCTCCTTGAACTGCCACCTTAACGTGGTGGAGGGGTTTGAGTACCCGAATGACCCTAGGAGCTATGTTGTCCGGGGCTATATGCCCCTGGTAGGGTCTCCCAAGGCAAACAGGTCCTAGGCGACGGGTCAGACTAAGAGCGGTTCAAAAAACCCTTATGAGAAAAAACAGATCAAGGACCGTGACGTCGCCCGGTATGGCGCAGCCGGGGCCCCACCCTGGAGCCAGGCCCGGGGTTGGGGCTCGTATGCGAGCGCCTGGTGGCCGGGCCTTCCCCCATGGGGTCCGGCCGGGCTCAGCCCGAAGGAGCGACGTGGGGCCGCCTTCCAGTGGGCTCACCACCTGCAGGAGGGACCGTAAGGGGTCGGTGCTGAGAGGATCGGGCAGCAGTCGAAGGCGGGGGCCTCGACAACCCGATCCCTGGACACGGAAGCTAGCCCTAGGGACGTGGAATGTCACCTCGCTGGCGGGGAAGGAGCCTGAGAAGGAGCCTGAGCGTGAGGTTGAGAGGTTCCGACTAGAGATAGTCGGGATCACCTCTACGCACGGCTTGGGCTCTGGAACCACACTCCTCGAGAGAGGATGGACTCTTCACCACTCTGGAGTTGCCCATGGTGAAAGGCGGCGGGCTGGTGTGGGTTTGCTTATAGCCCCCCAGCTCAGCCGCCATGTGTTGGAGTTTACCCCGGTGAATGAGAGGGTCGTTTCCCTGCGCCTACGGGTCGGGGATAGGTCTCTCACTGTCGTGTGTGCCTACGGGCCAAACGGCAGTGTAGAGTACCCGGCCTTCTTGGGGTCTCTGGGAGGGGTGCTGGACAGTGCTCCGACTGGGGACTCCGTCGTTCTACTGGGAGACTTCAATGCCCACGTGGGCAGCGACAGTGATACCTGGAGGGGCGTGATTGGGAGGAACGGCCCCCCTGATCTGAACCCGAGCGGTGTTCAGTTATTGGACTTCTGTGCTAGTTACAGTTTGTCCATAACGAACACCATGTTCAAGCATAAGGGTGTCCATCAGTGCACGTGGCACCAGGACACCCTAGGCCGTAGGTCGATGATCGACTTTGTGGTCGTTTCATCTGACCTGCGGCCGTATGTCTTGGACACTCGGGTAAAGAGAGGGGCGGAGCTGTCAACTGATCACCACCTGGTGGTGAGTTGGATCCGATGGCGGGGGAGGAAGCTGGACAGACTCGGCAGACCCAAGCGTACTGTGAGGGTCTGCTGGGAACGTTTGGCCGAGTCTCCTGTCAGAGAGATCTTCAACTCCCACCTCCGGCGGAGCTTTGACCGGATCCCGAGGGAGGCCGGAGATATTGAGTCCGAGTGGACCATGTTCTCCACCTCCATTGTCGAAGCGGCCGCTCGGAGCTGTGGCCGTAAGGTCTCCGGTGCCTGTCGAGGCGGCAATCCCCGAACCCGGTGGTGGAAACCGGAAGTAAGGGATGCTGTCAAACTGAAGAAGGAGTCCTATCGGGCCTGGTTGGCTTGTGGGACTCCTGAGGCAGCTGACAGGTACCGGCAGGCCAAGCGAACTGCAGCCCGGGTGGTTGTGGAGGCAAAAACTCGGGCCTGGGAGGAGTTCGGTGAGGCCATGGAGAAGGACTATCGGCTGGCCTCGAAGAGATTCTGGCAAACAGTCCGGCGCCTCAGGAGAGGGAAGCAGTGCCCTACCAATGCTGTTTACAGTGGAGGTGGGGAGCTGTTGACCTCAACTGGGGATGTCGTTGGACGGTGGAAAGAATACTTCGAGGATCTCCTCAATCCCGCCGTCACGTCTTCCATTGAGGAAGCAGAGGCTGAGGGCTCAGAGGTGGACTCGTCCATCACCCAAGCTGAAGTCACCGAGGTAGTAAAGAAACTCCTCGGTGGCAAGGCACCGGGGGGGGATGAGATCCGCCCTGAGTACCTCAAGTCTCTGGATGTTGTGGGGCTGTCTTGGCTGACACGCCTCTGCAGCATCGCGTGGCGGTCGGGGACAGTGCCTCTGGAATGGCAGACCGGGGTGGTGGTCCCTCTTTTTAAGAAGGGGGACCGGAGGGTGTGTTCCAACTATAGGGGGATCACACTTCTCAGCCTACCTGGGAAAGTCTATGCCAGGGTACTGGAGAGGAGAATACGGCCGATAGTAGAACCTCAGATTCAGGAGGAACAGTGTGGTTTTCGTCCAGGCCGTGGAACACTGGACCAGCTCTATACCCTCTACAGGGTGCTGGAGGGTTCATGGGAGTTTGCCCAACCAGTCCACATGTGTTTTGTGGATTTGGAAAAGGCATTCGACTGTGTCCCTCGCGGCGGCCTGTGGAGGGTGCTCCCGGAGTATGGGGTCCGGGGCCCTTTACTAAGGGCTGTCCGGTCCCTGTACGACCGAAGCAGGAGCTTGGTTCGCATTGCCGGCAGTAAGTCAGACTTGTTCCCGGTGCATGTTGGACTCCGGCAGGGCTGCCCTTTGTCACCGGTTCTGTTCATAATTTTTATGGACAGAATTTCTAGGCGCAGCCAGGGGCCGGAGGGTGTCCGGTTTGGTGACAACACGATTTCGTCTCTGCTCTTTGCAGATGATGTTGTCGTGTTGGCTTCATCAGACCAGGACCTTCAGCACGCACTGGGACGGTTTGCAGCCGAGTGTGAAGCGGCTGGGATGAGAATCAGCACCTCCAAATCCGAGGCCATGGTCCTCAGTCGGAAAAGGGTGGCTTGCCCACTTCAGGTTGGTGGAGAGTTCCTGCCGCAAGTGGAGGAGTTTAAGTATCTTGGGGTTTTGTTCACGAGTGAGGGAAGGGTGGAACGGGAGATTGACAGACGGATCGGTGCATCTTCTGCAGTAATGCGGTCGATGTACCGGTCTGTCGTGGTAAAGAAAGAGCTGAGCCGCAAGGCGAAACTCTCGATTTACCGGTCAATCTACGTTCCTACTCTCACCTATGGTCATGAGCTCTGGGTCATGACCGAAAGGACAAGATCCCGGATACAGGCGGCCGAAATGAGCTTTCTCCGCAGGGTGGCTGGGCGATCCCTTAGAGATAGGGTGAGAAGCTCGGTCACTCGGGAGGAGCTCAGAGTAGAGCCGCTGCTCCTCCACATCGAGAGGGGTCAGCTGAGGTGGCTCGGGCATCTGTTCCGGATGCCTCCTGGACGCCTTCCTGGGAAGGTGTTCCGGGCGCGTCCCACTGGGAGGAGACCCCGGGGAAGACCTAGGACACGCTGGAGAGACTATGTCTCCCGGCTGGCCTGGGAACGCCTCGGTGTCCCCCCGGAAGAGCTGGAAGAAGTGTCTAGGGAGAGGGAAGTCTGGGCATCTCTGCTTAGACTGCTGCCCCCGCGACCCGGCCTCGGATAAGCGGGAGAAGATGGTATGGTATGGTATAT
>JAAIIK010000021.1:5875496-5893076 GCA_014706435.1 Silurus glanis
ACCATAGGTAAACATAGAAGCACAAAAGTGTGCTATGCGATGGAACATGCAAACAGAGTAAATCCCTGAAATAACCCCTCGAAAGGCACTACCTACTCTCCGAGTCCCTAACAACATAGTCCTTTTACATTATTCCAGCCACTGTGGACAATATGTCCCCACTGTCCATGCATTTGGAAGTACGTGTTGTCTATTTCATGAAACAAGGAAGAGCTTGCTGGGGTCAGGTTTTGGAATAGGCTTGGTCGGTCACTCTTTTTTTAGTCTTTGGCATAAGTAGGTTGTAAAGGGTGGTTGCAAAGTCTACAGTTGTGGTAAGCTGGTGGAGGGAGGGTGACTCCCCCATCTCAGACTGGGGCTTTACCTGGGAGGCTACCCTGTTAAGCTCTGTTTAAAGCTTGACTTAAGCGGCTTCATTGACAACCTTTGGCTGGAGCTTGGGTTGGGCGTCTACCTCATTGGTCGCATTAGAACAGACAGGTCTTGGGAGGTTTACCTCAGGGTGGAGCTTATTGTGGATGGTGGCTACAACTGCCACTTTGGTAAACTTGGCAACTGAGGTCACCATGTTGACCTCAGGATGGAGCTCACTGTAAATAATGGCTATGTCTACTGCTTCTGTGAGCTGAAGTTGAAGCTCCTTGTGAGCTCTGAATGCCCCATTCACCTCTGTGTGGAACTTGACTTGAGAGGCTGCCCTGCCAATCTCTGGCCAGAGCTTGGGTTTGGAGGCTGCCTCATTGGTCTCACTGGGCAAAGATAGGTCTTTGGAGGTTGCTTTGTTGACTTTAGGCTCAGACAGGTCTTGGGAGACCTTGGGAGGCCCTTGCATGAATAGAACAGAGAGATTACCATGTCAATCTCTGGCATGGAGCTGGGTTGAGAGGGCCTCCTCATGAGCCCCTGGCATGAGCAAGGTTTGGGAGATCCTCTTGTCAGCCTTGTGCTGGTGCATTTATTCCGTGTTTGCCACATCAGCTCCTTCAGTGAGCTTAGCTGCTGGGGTTACCAGGTTGACCACAGGGTAAGCTCTGCACCTGAGGTCACAATGTTGACCTCAGGAAGAAGTTCATTTTGGATGATGGCTATGTCCCCTGCTTCAGTAAGCTTGACAGCAAAGGTTTCCATGTTGACCTTGAGTTGGAGTTCTTTGTGAACTTTGTGTTTCCTTCCCTCATAGAACACATGGAATGGTACAGCAGGCTCATCTGTCAGGGTATTCTTTCCAAAAAATTATTTAGATCATGCATAGATCATGCTATACTGGCAGTTCTCTACTCTGTTATATGGTACCTAATGGCTGTAGTATGAGGGTATATTTATCCAGTGCTATTTTGTTAAAGCTTATTTTATCTGATTCAGTGCATAATTGATTTATCCCACAACAAAACCTTATAAATAAGGTATGAAAACCCTAATTTCTACTATCTTCATGAGTGTATTGTGTTACCTGCATTACATACTATTAGTTACCATTCTATTTCTACTTTTCTAACCACTAAAGGAAAAGGAAAAATGTGGACTAACCAGAAAAGGTATTTAGAAACAATTACCTACCCTTATAGAAACTAGCATATATAGTATCTAACAAAAAATAAGTACAAACCTCACATTGCAGCAACCATTTTATTATAGGTTCTCAGGGGACAATACTATAGAAATGAAAATTGCATATACTTTAGAGTAGCCAAACTGAGTAGCCAAACTGCTGTATGGTCTGAGCACTAACAAGTGGACCTTCTGCTTCTGCAGCCTCTAAAGCAATTCTGACAACACTCATTTGTCTGTTTTTTTTTTTTAAGCCAGCTTCTGCACCTGACGCAAAGCACAATCTTTGATCGACCCTTGTGAGACCTGTTCCTAGTGGAACCCGTCTTGAAAACCCTCTGTGTGACCCTGGTCACTGTACTGTAACTCAGTTTCAGGGTGTTACTGATCTTCTTATAGCCTAGGCCATCTTTGTGGAGACCAACAAATCTAATTCTCAAATTTTCAGAGAGTTATTTGCCATGAGGTGCCATGTTAAAAATCCAGTGGCCAGTATGAGAGAATTGTACTAAAAGCACCAAATTTTAACTGGGATAATAACACACATTTGATATGTGTACATGTATACACAACTTTGTATGGTCCTATCAAGCAAACAAACACATGAACATTATGAATCAGACATGTGGCTTTGCATGGTTCAACAATGTACAGCTGTTATCGGGGTGTACTCACTTTTGTTGCCAGCTGTTTTGATAATAATGGCTGTTACTTATACTTAAAAAGAACATATTCATTTTTTATCACCACATTATCTTTGTAAAGCTGCTTTGAGACAATGTTCATTGTTAAAAGCGCTATACAAATAAAAAATAATTGAATTGAATTTAATTGAATAAAAGCCTACTTGACCTGACTGGACTGGACTGGACTGGACTGGACTGGACTGGAATCTGCTAAATGTAAAAATATAAGCTTGAATTGGCCTTAACAAGAGATCATTGGTCAGGAAATTTGCAAGAATTAAACTGTAGCTCTCTCTATGCTTTGTTGATAAAGAGACCCTTGATAGGTTGCACCAGGTGTGGGAGGTAATCGGTGATAATTAATTATAAATCTTCTAAGAAAACAGAACACCTAGAAGATATTTTTTGGAAATTCTGGACACTATGACAAGTTAATATATATGTTAATTTTACATAAAACATGTAATTGCTATCATTATTTTACCTTTATGTTAAAGAAGAACACTTTAGAAGATTTCCTTATTTCTAGCAATGTCTTTAAACAGATCACTGCAGCAAAGTTAAATGAGTAAATAGGGGCACACAAGGTCACATAGGTGCATTTTATTAATTCTTGCTAATGTTCTGCACAGAAATTTTATGGACAATGATGATGTCAGCCATCCAGTGTGCCAGTCTCTGCCTAGACACCAAACACCAGTTTATCTTCTATTTTGTGAGATTGACAATTGAAATGCTAATAAAATGACCAGCATCTGGCCTAAATAGCACCATTGTGCAGGAATTAGGAACAGCAAGGTTATCAACTTCATAGACTAGAACAGTATCAAACAGTATCAATACAGCAATGTCAGAAATTGTGGGTTTTAGCAAAAAAGGTCTCCTTAAAAACTTTCTTAGGCACACTTTGTTTCAGTTCATCATTCTATGGCTATCAGACACAAAAAGTGTTCCAGGTAGAGACAATATAGTACTATAATATACAACGAACAATTAATATTGCTTGCCACAATTCTTCACTGTCTTCCTCATTTATCTTGGCTTTTCAGTGCCCCTGTGGCAATTTACTTGCCTCTCCACATCCTTGTCCTAGTCACATTGAAAGAAGAAAATGTGCTAAGAATTGTTAAGGAAAAGGGGAAACAAATGAATTACATGCAGTGCCATTGCAAGTGTGGGATTTTGCTAAAATAGATTTTTTTTCTACGTTCATAGTAGAAAACATACATACTGTTCAACGATATAAATAATGTGAATTATTTTTATTGGACTTTAATTGCAGGAGTACAAAAAAACAGTAAATCGCATTATCTTTAGTTCTTTGTGGAAACACTTGTTATACTGCTCTTCTTATTTAAGAACACCCCACCTTCTCTTTCCCACTTTTTACTTCAATTTCTTACTCACTATAACTTTCATAATGAACAAAAAAGAAAATGCATTTGTATATTGCAGGTGTTTTAAAATTTTTATAGTTCTGAATTCATTCTCAGCATAAGGGCTCAAGACATCTTGGTTTAAGTTATAATAATAATAATAATAATAATAATAATAATAATAATAATAATAACATATCTAAATGTAGATGTCATACATTTATATTGTTTTAAATGTATCACTGCATTCATTTTTATTATGTTTGTTTTTGTTATTGCTAATAAAGCCAGACTCACTGTAACAAACTATTATTAAGCATTCATAAGACCAAGGTGTCTAATTACACATTAATATATTAAAAGAAATATGGTTAACAAAATAAAAATGTACTAAAAATTTTAAATAAAAAAGATTAAATAAACATTTTGCTTGACAAATAGAAGCTTTTAAAATATTTATGAGAATAAAATTACAATATTTACACACTATAATAAATTTTATACTATTTTTTCTCCACTTTGTTTTATATTAGTGCATTAAATTCATATTTAGAAATGATTATTAACTATTTAAATTAATATTTATAATTTATGTTATAATGATTACCCAGCATTCTCTCAGAATAATTGATCATATACAGGGCATTCAGAATATATTCAGACTCCTTTCACTTTATTTTATTTTATTTTTCACTTTATTTTATTTTATGTTGCAGCCTGATACTATCATTCAAATTAATTTCCTTTTCTCTGTAATCTATACTCAGTACCCCATAATATTTCCAAACAGAATGTTTGGAAATATATAAAAATGGAGAACTGATATATCACATGTAAATTAAGTATTCAGACCCTTTGCAACAACACTATTAGCTCAGGTGCCAAGTCACAAAACACCACAACACAAAATTAGCTCAGGTGCCTGATTTCTCTTGATCGTTGCTGACATGTTTCTACACCTTGATTGGAGTTTACCTATGGTAAATTCAATTGATTGTAAATGATTAGGAAAGGCACACGACTCTCTACAGAAGGCCTCACAGTTTACAATGCATATTAGAGCAAAATTTATAAAATGAGGTCAAAGAACTGCCTGCTGAGCTCAGAGACAGGATTGTTGCAAGGCACATATCTGGAGAATACTGCGAAAACATTTCTGTTGCACTCAAGATTCCCATAAACACAGTGGCCTCCAATTCTCAAATGGAATAAGTCCATATTGGTCAAACTGAACAATCATGGGGAAAGGGCCTTTGCAAGAGAGGTGACCATGAACCTGATGGTCACTCTGACTAAGCTCTAGAAATCCTGTGTGGAGATGAGCCAAAGTCCCAGAAGCACAACCATCACTGCAAGCCCTCCACTGATCTGTGTTTTATGGCAGAATGGCTGGACAGAAGCCTCTCCTCCGTGCAAAACATAAAAGCCTGCTTGGAAACTGCGAGGAATAAGATTCTCTGGTCTGAGAAACCCAAGATTGAAAGGTTTGCCAAAATTCTAAATGTTATATCTGGAGGAAACTAGGCACCATCCAAACAGTGAAGCATATTAGTGGCAGCATCATTTACAGAGCAAAGTACAGCGATATCCTCAATAAAATCTGCTCCATAGCACTAAGGACCTCAGTCTGGGCAAAAGGTTCACCTTCCAACATGACAACGACCCTAAGCACACAGGCAAGACAACAAAGGAATGGCTTAGGACATCTCTGTGAGTGTCCTAGAGTGGCCATGCCAGAGACCTGACTTGAATTCTACTGAACATCTCTGGAGAGACCTGTGAATAGTTGTCCACCGACGGCCCCCAACCAGAACATCCCCAATCCAGGTGTGCAAAGCTGTTTGCATCATACCCAAAAAGACTCAAGGCTGTAATTGGCTGTAGTTTTTAATTTTCAATAAATTTACAAATCAGTTCTAGAATTGATATCACTTTGTCATTATGGAGTAATGAGAGTAGATTAATGGGAAAAAAAAATATGAATGATCATAGTAGCAGTCTGCAACATGACAAAACTGGAAAAAAAAATTGAAGGGGGTCTAAAGGGGGTCTGTAGCTTGTTTTTATATGGAATTGTAATATTTTCCTCCTTTGCTCCATAATATGATGGCAAATTGTACCAAGAAAGTACTGTCATGTGACTCCAAATATATGTGAATATATACATTACACGTGCACTACAATTTTGATGCTACATCATAAATAACTTTGTCTTTACATCAGACACTAAAAGCCCCTCTGAAACATTCCCTCTGAGAATTGTTTCACCTGTATTTTGTTTTCTTTTTCTTGCTCATATTTTTTTTACTTTATTTTTATATTTCTATCCTTGACAGGCAGACATAGGTGTGTGGAGATAAAACTACTTTTGCCTTATCTGGGCCTCTCATGTTTCAACCTCTGTTGCACTGTTACCATTACTCGCCCCCGTCATGTGAAGTGAATGCTCCAGAAATCAATACACTTGAGAGCTGGTTAGAGCTCCTTCATCTTTGGAAGTTGATGATTTGAATGGATGAATAATTCATCCTTTTAGAAAGCAGCCAGGGAGGAGATGGTGAAAGAAGTACTTCACCTTATCGCTCTTCATCTTAGAGACTGTGCAGTAATGCAATTCTGAACATTTAGCACTTAATGGTGTGGCGGCGAAGGAACATGATCTCGGCTCATTAGGGCCATCTTTAACCGTCACACACAAAGACAGTGTCCCCTCATTCCAATGTAAGGACACTAGTAGGGGACATGAAACATGAGTATAGAGAGAAAAGACTATTGTTTAAAGCCTGAATGTGGCTTTAGGGAGCAGGCCTAATGGGTATTTTTGTGTGAACTGTAAACACACATCTGATTGCTTCCAAAACAAAACACTTCATTAGTCAGAGGAGCTCTAACAAATGGCTTCAATGTACATTGTATGCAGCCCCTTTCTATCTTTTTTAATGAATAATATAGATCTACTGCTGATGTAAGAAGTATTCAAATTAAGAAAATTACTCTCTTACTGGATTTTCACTTAATGGACAAAAATAGGGCCAGTTCTTGGCAATACAGCATAAATTAAACGAAGCCACAAAATTTTATGCTAAGAAAAAAAAAATTTCTTATATTGGTCCACAATTATGCATGTGACCCTATCTTTACTTCTGAGTGATTGTGCCTCTCTAAGATGCTCTTTTTATACCCAATCATGTTACTGACCTGTTGCCAATTAACCTATGTAAATGCAAAACTATAAATGGTTTATGGTTTATGGCTGAACTTTCCTCACGATGTGTTTTAAAAAGTACAGCTTTGAAGGTTGTAGCTCAGAACAACATTGAGGTTTGAAGTGAAGGTTGCTTTAATCCAAATATGTTAGGTCCGGCCTTGAACTTTGATGATCATAGAGAAATGAACAGTGATTACTGTGTATCATTTACAATAATTGACAGGCAGTTTAATCTGTGATGATCCCTGGGAAAATGTTCCCTGATGAACAATTAAACAGGTTCACTGGGCTGTGTTACATATGCACAATGGCTTTTTAATGAGCCTGGTCCAAACATTATGCTTGTTTTTCCACCATCACAATAGAGTATTGTAATCTCAATAAGCAAAAGATCCAGAAATTATTGCATTCTATCTGAATGTCAGGTGTCTACTGTAATATCAGTACAAGTTTTTCAAGTTAACACATAAAAGAGGTTAACTCTTTTATAGAAGGTATATGAACTCTTGTTAATGGAACTCAAGGTGCCTTCTGTTTTGTATGGGTAAAAAAAAGTTTCCTATGGGATAAAAAAAGAGATTCCGCTTCCTATTGAATTTTTAGACCATACCAGTTGCTTTACCATGCATGCTTTCGGCCTTGTTAGTACGTCCTTTGCTAGACCGTACGTGCCAGGGGGATTTGGCTTTGGAGGCAGTGCATGGAACGGCCTGACGTGATGAGATGTGCTACAGTGAGCAGGGAAATGAAGATCACTGCGGAGGAGAGGTGGGGAGGATGGTGCTCATTTCTCACTCACCACTCTTTCTTTTTCCCTGCTTCCCCTCCCCAAAACCTCTTTATAATCTACCCCAATCGGAAAAGTCATCACTGTATTCGGTGGAGCGACATGGACTTATTCACCATCAACCCTACTGCCTTTGCTTCTTTTTTCCCAGCCTTCTGACTTTAATCTGTGAAGCTCAGCGTGTTCATGTTTTTTCACAAAATAAACAACCTTTAATAAAAACTTGGCTGCATTTGCCCTTCTATCATTTTGCACGATATCACTATTTGAAGACTGGAGTGCCTTAGAGACCTGTGACTGAAAAAAAAAGAAATAATTTTTCATTCATTGAGCATATCCAAGGGATGTAAATAGTGTGATGATTGGGCTGTCACACATTTGTAAGGGATCAGGCCATGAGAGAGTCAGCTAACGTTTCCTATTGAAATGTGCCTATTCTAGAAGGAAATGGGAAATGATCATCAGAGATGACAGATAACTAAAGTGCTCATTAAGATTTTAACACATTCTCAAGTGAGGATGATGCAAGCATCCAAGGCCAAGTTTGCAAGGCATTATCTAGGCTGTGATCATATGACTCTCAGGAAGAGGATGTCAAGTCACGGAAACTTTGATGGCGGAAGCTTATTTTTGTGCCGTCGCAGACACATGATACCATCCATAACTCTGATTATAATGCAGAACATGAGTTTATAAGACATTGCAGGGTTCTCTATAAAATTTTGACTGGACATTATCAGGAATTTAGGATATTTAATAAAGTTCTAACTTAAAATACAGTGCTAGTTTGCAGGGGACAACATTCATGATTCCACTCAAGTCTCCACCAGTGAGTGAACAGTTAATTATCTCAACTCTAAAGAATAAACATTCGGTGTCACCCAGATGAGGAGAGCTTACTTTTTGAATCTTGTTCATTTCCCTGAAACCATCCTAGGGAGTTTTTCCTTGCCACTGTCAGACTGGCTTGTTCAGATATAAACTTAGAGACTCTTCTTCTTCTTCTTTCGGCTGCTCCTATTAGGGGTCGCCACAGCGGATCATCCGTCTCCATACCACCCTGTCCTCTACATCTGCCTCTTTCACACCAACTACCTGCATGTCTTCCCTCACCACACCCATAAACCTCCTCCTTGGTCTTCCTCTTTTCCTCCTGCCTGGTGGCTCCATCCTCAGCGTTCTCCTACCAATATAACTCATGTCCCTCCTCTGCACATGTCCAAACCATCTCAATCTCGCCTCCCTCACCTTGTCACCAAAACGTCCAACATGCGCTGTCCCTCTAATAAACTCATTTCTAATCTTGTCCATCCTCGTCACTCCCAACGAAAACCTTAACATCTTCAGCTCTGCTACCTCCAGCTCCGCCTCCTGTCTTTTACTCACTGCCACTGTCTCTAAACCATACAACAGCAGATACTCTTCTATCACAAATCACTCCTGTCACTCTTCTCCACCCACTCCACCCTGCCTGCACTCTTTTCTTTACTTCCCTAACACACTATCCATTACTCTGCACTGTTGACTCCAGGTACCTGAACTCCTCCACCTTCACCACCTCTTCTCCCTGCAACCGCACCACTCCACTGCCCTCCCTCTCATTCACACACATGTACGCTGTCTTACTCCTACTGACTTTCATTCCCCTTCTCGCCAGCGCGTACCTCCACCTCTCTAGGCTCTTCTCAACCTGCTCACTACTCTCACCACAAATAACAATATCATCCGCAAACATCATAGTCCATGGAGACTCCTGTCTGACCTCGTCCGTCAACCTGTCCATCACCACTGCAAACAGGAAAGGGCTCAGGGCCGATCTTTGATGCAGTCCAACCTTCACCTTGAACCAGTCTGTCGTTCCTACTGCACACTTCACTGCTGTCACACTGTCCTCATACACCTGACACACCTGACTTCCTCATACAGTACCACAGCTCCTCTCTCGGCACCCTGTTGTACGCTTTCTCTAAATCCACAAATACACAATGCAATTCCTTCTGTCCTTCTCTATACTTCTCCATCAACATTCTCAAAGCAAATAATGCGTCTGTGGTGCTCTTCCTCGGCATGAAACCATACTGTTGCTCACAGATGGTCACCTCTTCTCTCAGCCTGGCTTCCACTACTCTTTCCCATAACTTCATGGTGTGACTGATCAACTTAATTCCCCTGTAGTTACTGCAGGTCTGCACATCTCCCTTATGATTAAAGATCGGTACCAGCACACTCCTTCTCCATTCCTCAGGCATCCTCTCACCTTCCAGAATCTTGTTAAACAATCTGGTTAAAAACTCCACTGCTATCTCTCCTAAACATCTCCATGCTTCTACCGGTATGTCATCTGGTCCAACCGACTTTCCACTCTTCATCCTCTTAATCGTTGCTCTCACTTCCTCCTTACTAATCCTATCCACTTCCTGCTTCACAATCTCCACATCATCCAACCTTCTCTCTCTCTCATTTTCCTCATTCATCAGCTGCTCAAAATACTCCCTCCACCTTCTCAACACACTCTCCTCACTAGTCAACACATTTCCATCTCCATCCTTTATTGCTCTAACTTGCAACACATCCTTCCCAGCTCGGTCCCTCTGTCTGGCCAATCGGTACAAATCCTTTTCTCCTTCCTTAGTGTTCAACCTCTCATACAGCTCCTCATATGCCTTTTCCTTGGCTTTCACCACATCCCTCTTTACCTGCTGCCGCATCTCCTTGTACTCCCGCCTACTTTTCTCATCACTCTGTCTATCCCACTTCTGTTTTGCCAACCTCTTTCCCCTTATGCTCTCCTGCACTTCCTCATTCCACCACCACGTCTCTTTGTCTTCCTTTCACACCAAGACCATTTGTCTTCCCAGATGTCACACCAAGTACTTTTCTAGCTGCCTCCCTCATCACTCCTGCAGTAGTTTCCCAATCATTCAGCACCTCTTCACCACCACCGAGCCCCTGTCTGACCTCTTCCCTGAACCTCACATTACAGTCTTCCTCCTTCAGTTTCCACCATCTTATTCTTCTTTCAGTCCTTACTCTCCTCCTCTTCTTCTTCGCCTCCAAAACCATCCTACAGACCACCATCCGATGCTGTCTAGCTACACTGTCCCCTGCCAACACCTTACAGTCTCCAATCTCCTTCAGGTTGCATCTCCTACATAGAACATAATCCACCTGTGTGCACCTTCCTCCACTCTTATAGGTCACCCTATGATCCTCCTTCTTCTTAAAATACGTATTCACCACTGCCATTTCCATCCTTTTAGCAAAATCTACCACCATCTGCCCTTCCACATTCCTCTCCTTAAGGCCATACCTACCCATCACCTCCTCATCACCTCTGTTCCCTTCACCTATATGTCCATTAAAGTCTACCCCAATCACCAATCGTTCATTTCTAGGTACACCATCTACCACTTCATCTAATTCACTCCAGAATCTTTCCTTCTCCTCCATTTCACAGCCGACTTGTGGAGCATAGGCACTGATGACATTTATCATCATCCCTTCAACTTCCAGCTTCACGTTCATCACCCTATCAGAAACTCTCTTCACCTCCACTACACTCTTACTGTACTCTTCTTTCAGAATCACCCCTACACCATTTCTCTTTCCATCCACACCATGATAGAACAGTTTAAACCCACCTCCAATGTTCCTGGCCTTACTCCCTTTCCACTTGGTCTCCTGAACACACAACATATCTACCTTTCTCCTCTCCATCATATCAGCTATCTCTCTCCCTTTACCAGTCATAGTACCAACATTTAAAGTACCAACCCGAACCTCCACTCTCCTACACTTCTCCTTTCCCTGTCTTCTCTGTAGACGTCTTCCTCCTCTCCTTCTCCTTCTTCGGCCAACAGTAGCCCAATTTCCACCGGTACCCTGTCGGCTAACGATACCTGTGGCGGTCGTTGTTAACCCGGGCCTCGACCGGTAAAATGATCCGGTATGAAATTCTTAATCGTGACCCACATATTCGATTTGGCACATGTTTTACGCTGGATGCCCTTCCTAACGCAACCCTCCCCATTTATCCGGGCTTGGGACCGGCACTAAGAGTGCACTGGCTTGTGCCTCCCTAATGGCTGGGATATAAACTTAGAGACTAATTTATGAATAAAAGCTTTATATTCTAATCGATTTATTTTTTTAAAGTTGCTTTATACATTGTTAAAAAAAAGCTATACAAATAAAACTAAACTGAAATTTATTGAATATGAGTGATATTTGAATGAGTCCAAATACTTAATGCTATTTTAAATTTCAGATGTCTGCTAGTTCATTCTCTCTTTGCTAAACGTGACTGGAAATAATTTGAACATTATAAATAAATACCTCACAAAACTCCTGGTATACAAAGACAGGTTAGGCAGTTTACATTGATAAATAATCCATGCTAGCTTTGGTCCTTTGCCAATAGATTTCTTGTGGAAAATTTTAGAAGATATGAGGCACAGGGGGTTGTGTCACCTTATAAAGCAAGCAACTTGCTAATGACTTTTTCAGGAGCTAATTTTCTGCATTGAGGCACAGCCCATAAAAGGAGGTTATTTCATCCATCCAGGGATAGATAGAGATTTAACTGCCTTCTCTGTTTATTGTTTTCTACTGCAGAATTTTTATAAATTGTACACAGGATGCACATTTCTGGGATACTAGCATTGTGATTTATATTGCCCCTTGACATAGTGGCTCTCAAAAAATAGTTTGAATCAGAAAAATGGAATGTAGTAGAAAGCCGATTGACAGGAACAGTTGTGTGACATTAATGAGTTGACAGTGCAATTTGCATGTTGTCTAGAATATAAGGATTATTTAATCCAGCACTAACCTGTGTTTATAAGAGCAGGTTATTCTCGGAATGCTGAGGCATGTTCTACCACTTTTTAATGTCTATTCTTCTCCCTATCAGTTTTATTATTTTATATCATTACTGTATATAATTGTATTTTATGTAACTATACAACAATCATTTTCATCATGTGTTTAATAAGTATGTAAAGAAGGAGGCACAGAAATAAGCACAGCTTGATTCAGCCTTAAATATGCCTGTGTCTGAAAATACTAAGGCTGTAGCTCATCTTGCAAACTGCACTGGGGACCAACTGCTACATGCACACTGCTAGGAGCTCAAATTGGGGTTTAAAAGCTGCAGTAAAGTGGTGGAAAAGGTCGGGAATAAAACCACCAAAAAGCTTTGGATTGAATTTTGAATTTTAACAAAAGAAAAAGACAACCAAACAAAGAGAAAAAGATTTATACAGTGATAGGTTTGATTATTTTAGATGATTAGATTAGATTAGATTAGATTAGATTAGATTAGATTAGATGATTTAAATTTATTGTCATTGTGCAGAGAACAAATACAGAGCCAATGAAATAAAGTACTGTAAAAAGAACAAGATAGTACGGTACAGTAACATTTCCCAGACTTTCCTTTGCCAACTGTGAGATCAACCCCATGGTCTCGATTCACTTTACAGAAAGTCAATAAAAGGCATCCTTGTAAGGTTTTTAAACCATTTGAACTGACTATTCTAGTTTTTGACCATTAGAAATTAAGATGGTTAATGACGACATGCTCAAAGACTGTTCCTCACATAGTTATGCTTGTTCCATGGAGGTCTGACACATTTACTGTGACTCAATGACCTATGATGTTCCTGAGAATCAATTGCTATTGCTGCCTGCTGAAGAATAGCTTACATATTGTTGTGAGATTGTCATGGATTGTTCTACACAGATACACTGAGGACTACTACCCTGAGGACACACACGCTTAATCCATCATCTAGTGAACAATTTAGCTTATATATATTACACATTTAAAATTAATAATAATATAATATTATACAACAATAAACAATAATAATGCTAATGAAATCGAAAAAGTTCATTATGCTACGGTATATAGCTGTGGAATGGTAATGACTCATAATATTAGTATGTATGTATTAGTAAAGTATGTATGCTCCTAGGCGCCGCCCAAGTGGCAGCCTGTTGCAGCAGCTCCCGTTATTGCAATACGTACTTTTTCCTCATTTGTATTTATACATTGTGTTGCGTATATACTTTTATACTATAGTATGTCTATTCGTCTATTCTTTTATATATTTGCATTAATTTTTAATTTTTTCATGCTACTGTAACAAAGAAATTTCCCCACTGTGGGACGAATAAAGGTTTATCTTATCTTATCTTATCTTATCTTATCTTATCTTATCTTATCTTATTACTATACAATGTAAACCAGTAGAGAATGGTTCCCATTTGAGTCCCTCTCGAAGTTTCTATCTCTTTTTTTTTTAGTCTCCCTATAATTGTCAAATTTTAAAATACTAAATAAATAATTGAACTGAAATGAAAGCTGTAATTGCATTTTTTTAATTGATTCCTAAATCGTCGCAGTACAAATTAACTTGGTTTATGATACTGTATACTGATATGTACAGTATATTGATTAAGTAATTTGATTGTTATATCCCCAAATAAAGTCTCTGTGGGCATTAAGGGTTTAACCACTGACTGGATATACATGGAAAACAGGATATCCTTTTAACACTCACGGAGCCTCATTTATCAATCTTTTAGAAAGAATTTTCAGTTGCAGGTTAATGACACCACTTATTTTTGTATAGTGACACCTACAAACTTCCCTAAAATGTGTTCATACAGCTGACAACAATGATCAGCATAAAGGCAATAATATTCAAATATTAAATATATAATATTAAAATATTAAGAAATTGTTAAATGTTCCATCAGTTGAGGCATTAGTTTATGGCCTAAGGCTATGTGCAGACAGACCAGCCCATCCTCTGTTTACATGATGATATTATTAGGTTTTATTAGGTCTTCACTTAAAAGTTGTATTTGTTTGCATTTCTAATTTCTTTATTTTACATTATCAATAATGTCAAGAATATTAATATACTGGTTTTCGTAAAAAGTTCCTTGTCCCTGACCTAATGAACAAGCATGAAGGTGTGTTTTGTTGGAGACTCCAATGTACTTCTATTAGTCATGCTGGATATAGTCTTCTACTAAATGCTGTAAAAGTAATTATAAAATAAGCAATTAAAATGTAATAGTATATTCCACCTACAAGAGTGCATGCATTCAAAGGGTTTACATTAATTAGGTTTCTTTTGTGCAAATTTACACACAGTCCAGAGCATATGTAGAATACAAACATTTTTAAAATTCATGGGATTCTCATAAATTTGTTGTGTTAATGCTTAGGCAAAAGCTTTATGCATAATCTGTTTGTTTTCAGCATGATAAATGAGGCTTATTGTGTGGTTTGGAAGTCATTTTTTTGTTTAAATAGGAGTGGCCATCTTGTGCATAGTCTGAGTCTATTATTAATAGAGCTAGTGGACCCACCACATGCACAGTATATAAAACTTGTTGGACAATAGGTCCCCCTCTAACCTGCCCACATTTGAGATGAACTCTTCTTGTTATTGTTTCTCAACTCTTAGCATGGTTGGAGAAAAATAATTGCATCGACCTTTTCCTGTGTTTAAACATTTCGTGATAACTATTTTATTTTTCAGAACAGAAAGATGGTTCTTGTCCAGCAATAAGAACTTCAAAGTGGTTTGAAGACAAAGATCAACTAATTAAACAACAGTCTTTAATATAAAAAAAATGCCCCCAAATTAAAATATTGGACCAATTAAATACAAGTCTCTTGTTGCTATCGCATAATGGCCTTTGAAAAAATAAAAATTATATAATAACTTATTTTTTTTATTTTTATGTATAAGCACATTGGTATCCTCAGCATCTTGCAATTCTGCAGATCCATGTTATACAGCTATTATATTATTTGCTGTTAGCAAATGACTTGTTATTTTTTATGTATTATAATAATAATAATAATAATAATAATAATAATAATAATAATAATAATAATAATAATTTAAAAAATGTGAAACTAGGAACAATTGCGCACCAGTGGTTTTAAACATAAATGTGCAGAATGACATGGAGAAAGCCTGATTTCATTCCAGCCCAGACTATATATGTCTCTCATTAGAAGCCATTTAAGTTATTAAACAAAGTAACACCTCTCCTATATTTGTTGTTAATTAGAGAATTTATTCTAATCTGTCTTGCAGAATGACATTGTTATCCATGATTGAGAAGGTGCATATGAAATGCAAATTATTTTGACAATGTTTACAGGTCTGTGCCACTTAATATGTTACTTCTGTTCGATAAGGTAAGTAACAATAAAAATTGGTTATGGACAAAATAACTAGGATTTCTAGAGAAATTTCTTTAAGATTTTGTTATATTCTCTACAGGTGTCTAGCATTTTTGAAACATAGAATCATAGTGTGAGTTGTCATTTGTTAATAAGATCTAATATAACTTTTTTACAGAAACATATATTGTAGAAACAATGTCCACACAACAAATCTGTCATTAATGCCATTATATCTGGGTTGTTTGTTCTGGCATAGAAAGCACTAAAGTTTATATTATAAGTATTAAATCAAGTATATAGAAAGTTTATTATATGAGACACATCCATTAATTCAATTTGAAAATGTAGGTAGTGTTGAGTTCAGAAAATAAATGTTGTCTACAATGGTGTCTAGCATTACGTAAATGTTGTTAAAAAGAAAATGTTAAACAAGGCTGTACTCACATAATCTTTTAAAACTATTATTTCTTGGTTAAGTATTTTGCAGAAATCCAGGATGCCAAAGTTACCAGTTTACCCAAATTAATTGCTCAGCACAATCTCAAATTCTGAAGAATAGGCACACCAGATGTTTTCTATCAGCCTAACAGAATGACCATAAACTCCTGGACTGTGTTTTTGATTGGATCAGCAAGCAGCTCCCCTGATGGCCTTATTTTAGACTTTTCAGATGGCTATTGCTGGTTGTTTAGTTGCTCCTGTTTGCTGCTCTCTGTTCTCCACATGCAAATTTAAATCTGAATAACCAATGAAAAAAATCAAGGTAAAGAAATTGTTATTGATTATTGATTAAGTTATTACCTACAAAGCCCTAAATAGTTTTGGCTCCCATGTATCTATCCAGTCTTTTAACACGCTACAATCCGTCATGCTCTTTGAGATCTCAAAACTCTGGACTTCTAGTAACTCCTAGAATAGCAAAGTTGACTAAAGGTGGTAGAGCATTCTTACATTTAGTTTCTAAACATTGGAATAGTCTTCCTGACAGTGTTCGGGGATTAGACACACAGTTTAAGCACAGATTAAAGACGTATATTTTTAGCAAGGCCTAGTCATAATTAGCAAGTCATAATCACACACACTCCGGTACTGATGGTAGTTCTCACTCTCCAGTGTTTTGTATTGTTTTAAGATTTATAATCACACTCTTGAAAAGCGCTATAGAAAGGAACTTGAACTAAGTCCAAGTCAGGACAAGTCTTAGTCCCACTCAGCTGTGGTGGAACCTTTTTAAGAGCTACAGTATGCATAAATTAATTTCCCAAAACACAAAAGAATTGAAGCAATGTTTTAAACAGGAGTGGCCAAAATTCCTCCAAAATGATTAAGAAATTCCTACAGAAATATATATTTAAGTTATTGACTGGTTCTATGTACTTGAATTATAAGCTTTTTTTTTCCTTCTAAAAAATGTCAGCTTTTATGAAGCATGGCATAGTCACGGTTCTTGATGAAATACTAATCTTGTGCATTACATTAGTAACACCTGGTTGCTAATTACTCTATTAATGACTGTGGAAGTAGGACGATTGCATCACAGAATGAAGATGAAGATGCGTGCAAGTGTTGACAATTTATTAAAGTGCAAACAAAACCAAAACCATGAAATAGGGAACCAAACCATGAACCACAGATATGAGGAAAAGAGATGACACGACTATATGCAATAATGTGGCACACAGGACAACAAACAAAAACTTAAACAAAGGCCACACACACACACACACACACACACACACACACACACACACACACAC
>JAAIIK010000021.1:5933223-5969548 GCA_014706435.1 Silurus glanis
GAAAGAAAGAAAGAAAGAAAGAAAGAAAGAAAGAAAGAAAGAAAGAAAGAAAGACATTCATGTTCGTCTCACTTTACTAAAACGCAATTAATAAACTTTAGGGCACCAGAAATGTTGGAGGTTTATGAGAACTAAAGTCGGAATTGTGTGTAATAAAGTCGGAATTGCGGGGAAAAAATTTAGCGTAATTAGGCAACCTTTTTTGTTTGTGATCATTTCGAAATAAAACAAATAAAGAAAACACTATACAGTGTGTTTACCTTTTTTAAAGTAATTCGAAACTGATCGTTACATTTTAATTTAAGATTTTTTTATTTGTATTTGCATTTTGATGTAATGTGGAAATAAAATGCACTAAATGCAAAAGTGAAAAAAAAAAAAAAAAAAAAAAAATGACTGATAATGTGACTGCTGGCACTGTGAGCTATGAGTATTAGACATTTCAGTATGATTGTAATTTGCTATAAGATAAGTTAAAAGCCATGGATTTCAGAGCCAGATTAAATAAATATATAAATGTACACGCACAGTCAAAAGCCAGTTATATGCTTCAATCACTGAGTCAGTCCTTACCTTCTTTGTGACAGTGTGATTCATTCCTACTAACTCATAATCAGGACACCAGAGAGGATTTGCCAACACTCCAGGACATTAAAGAACTGAGATCTGAGGTCCCATTTTATGCCACCACGGCAAATCGAGAATACAAAATTAACATTCTATATTAAAAGAATGCACAAGCAGCATATGACAAAACTTGCCATTTTAGTTTTTTAGAAGTTCTATCATTAATTTATTGTAGAGTATTGCATGGAGAACCCCTGCTGCTAAAAAGCTTTTACACTTTTGTGCATGGAACTCAAATGAGCAGTGCTAGTTCAGGGGTTTGGAGTGGAAACGCAGAGCTCCTGCTGCTTGATTGTAAGCCAGCTGACCTTTGGAACATTTCATACTACTTAAACTAGCTTAAGAGTCTGTGTGCACTTGTTTTGCATGCTGTACTTTGCACTAGATGAATTCAACCCATACTGTAAAGACAAATGTTTTTTCCTAAAAGGCCTTGCCACAAAACAAATAAATAAACGCGTTAGCATAAAACCTTTTAATATGGATGGTGTAACTAATGCTTGACAGTTATTTTTGCTTTTTCCCCTTTTTTGTTGCCTAATTTATAGTGGTAATAAGGTAATAGCATTATTAAGCATATCAATAATTTAACCATTCACTTGTGGGGGAACTACTCCTATGATTTGATTTAATGTGTGAACACTTGGGCTTGAAGGTAACCACACCTCAATCATAGTAGAACGCCTTCTTATGAGCTTCAAGACAACTGTCCTGGAAATACACAATTGAAAAACTTAAACTGAAAAACAGGTATGCCTGATTGTGGACATGGATACAAGTGCAGGCTTTTAATTAAACAAAGCAAACAAATACAACAGACAAAGACAAAACAAGAATTTTACATAAAGCAAAAAAGAGAAAGGAGAACATGGTACTAAACACACAACAGACACTTAGCAAACAAATAAGGAAATCTAAAAATATAAACAGACACAAAAGAATTCTAGTGCAATTAGGAACAATTTATCGCGATGGCAACTGAACTAGTAACCTTTATCTGCCTTTATTTGTGAATGCATGCTTAGAAACTTGCTATTGGAAGGCTCCCCAAACCTGTAAAAGTGTTTTTGTGTGTATGGTGAATTTCCATTAGTAAAGAAAGATAAAAATTAAATAAAAATATTGTGGTTCTTTTCTTCCAATAGCATCGCTATTGAGTGTGACACAGCACAGTAAAAGACTTGCTGGACTAGAGGAATCTCATCATTTTGACATTTTAGACAGAACAACAAACCACAACTCTATTTGCTCACTCATTGGCAGTAACACTACCACTACTACAGTGTTAGCTAAAGTGTAATGCAAATTGACATTAAAAAAAAAAAAAAACCTTCCCTAAAGCCGTTGCCTAGGCAGTGGTGTCAAGCAACGTCAATTGATACGTTTTTATCTCCTTGTGGTTTTCTCTCTCTAATGGTCTTCTAAGCTAAGTCAGTTCCTGACTGCTTGTTTTGCAAGCAGGCTGGCAGTATGCGAATGAAATTTGCTTATCATTTCTCTTATTTCTCTTTCTCTAACAGTGGACAATGTCTTGCAGTCTCCCATTATCACCAAGCAGCCTGGCAGCATTGTATTCCCAGTGGACTCCTTGGATAAAAGCCAAGAGGTTGTGTTTAGTTGCGAAGCTCAAGGACAGCCTCCACCGTTTTACAGGTGATTGTGTGTGTGTGTGTGTGTGTGTGTGTGTGCGTGTGTGCGTGTGTGCGTGTGTGCGTGTCCGTATGTGTATGTGTATTTGTATGTGTGTGTTTGTTCTACTCATAATAAATCATTAACTTGCAATTTCAAACCCAATCAAAAAAAAAAGTAATCTGGAATATTTACTAAAGTAATACAGGAAAGTTTATTACTTTTTTAAGCATTTTAATTGTGTACAAATGAGGTCAGTGCCTTTTCTGTCATTCCCAATTATTTCAGTAAAGCGTCTAGATGCAAAATAATAATGTCAGGTTTGAATATAACCACATTATACTTTATAATGAAATGATTATACAATATACAATCAAATATTACTGTATACAATATGGTATTACTGTACCCCATAAAATGGCCACTTGCCTAATTTGAAAATTAAGAAGAAGTAAAATGGAAAATTTGAGAAAAAAGTAATGGTATTGGAAGAATGCTGTTTCCTTTTGCTTAAAATCCGGTATGGGTACGAGTTAATGTAGATTCTTGCATGACTTTAAAACAGTGCAGCTTCTCAAACAAATAGTTGATTAATTAAGTAAAACCATGTATGGTCTGTCTACCGAAGTGTCTTGTACGGATCAATGCGGTTTTCTTCACTTCAGCAGCTGAGGTTTCTGTGTACAGACAGGTCTATTTTGCTCCCCCAGGATTGAGGTAGCCTAATGGACGATCTAATAAGCCGCTTCCCGTTTCCTGTCAGCTTGGCCAAATCACCTGGCCTCAAGGTGAACGTCTTCCTCCTGGCAGCTCCCAGGTCCATCACTTTCAAAAGTCATTAAACTGCAAGCCGTCGCGCTAAACCTGCCGCACTCATTATCGTGCTGTTAGCCATTTTAGCCTGAGAAGCTAACCTGCCCTCCCTCTCGCAAAAGTCATTTCATTCCTCAGTCAATTTACGCTCATAGAGCCCTGGAGTTAAATGAAACCCGTGTTTCCTAGCTTTTCTGCAAAGACAGCTGGCTCACGTTTGTCTTGTCAGTTTTTCAGTTTACCTTCAGATGGTAAACAAAGGAGTTTTAAGATAAAATGTCTTACTGTCCCCAAAGCCAGATGTTTTCATCATAATATTGACATAATGTCTGCGCGAAAGTAACTAGATGGGTAAACGGATTAGATCAGGGTGCTTTTGATTGCCTTTACTTATACAGTTTTGCATATTGCCTTCAAACACAGGACATCAGTAAAGCATGCACCATTGTTATTGTACAACAATGCTGATGAGGCCTTTGGGGCATCTTCTCTTATTACTAAAACAGTGTCTCCATCTGATAGTGCTGTTGACACTGCAGATATGTATGTGTGTGTGTGTATATATATATACTCACCGATCAGGCATAACATTATGACCACTGACAGGTAAAGTGTATAACACTGATTATCTCTTCATCATGGCACCTGTTAGTTGGTGGGATTCTTTAGGGAGGAAGTGAACATTTTTTCCTTAAAGTTGACAAGGGCCAAATTGTGATGGCTAGACGACTGGGTCAAAGCATCTCCAAACCTGCAGCTCTTGTGGGGTGTTCCTGGTCTGCAGTGGTCAGTATCAGAAGTGGTCCAAGGAAGGAACAGTGGTGAACCAAAGACAGGGTCATGGGCGGCCAAGGCTCATTGATGCATGTGGAGAGCGAAGGCCCATGTGGGTTAATCCAACATATGAAATCAAATTAAAATAAAAAAAAAGTCAAATTGCTGAAGAAGTAAATGTTGGTTCAGATAGAAGGTGTCAGAATACACAGTGCATTGCAGTTTGTTGCATATGGAGCTGCGTAGCACAGAATATACAGGGTATCCGCGCTGACCCCTGTCCACTGCCGAAAGCTCCAGCAATGAACATGTGAGCATTAGAACTGGTCTGGTTTGATTCATCACGTTTTCCTTTAAACCATGTAGATGGCTGGGGGCGTTTGCATCGCTTACCTGCGGAACACAGGGCACCAGGATGCACTATGAACATAAGGCATGCCAGGAGAGGCAGGGAGATGCTTTGGTCAATGTTCTGCTAGGAAACCCTGGGTCTGGCTATCCATATGAATGTTACTTTACACATACCACCTACCTAAGCACTGTTGCAGACCATATATACCCTTTCATGGAAATTGTATTCCCTGATGGCTGTGGCCTCTTTTAGCAGGATAATGCACCCTGACACAAAGCAAAAATGGTTCAGGAACGGTTTGAGGAGCACAACAACGAGTTTGAGGAGTTGGCTTGGCCTCCAATTTCCCCAGATCTCAATCCAATCAAGCATCTGTGGGATGTGCTGGACAAACAAGTCCGATCTACGGAGGCCCTTCCCCGCAACTTTCAGGACTTACAGGATCTGCTGATAACATTTTTGTTCCAGATACCACAGCACACCTTCAGGGCTCAAAAGGAGAACTGACACAATATTAGACTTTAGAGAGTTTATTGTCATTGTAGTGATACAATGAAATTTGTTTGGTAGCTCTCAGAGACGAGCAGTAATAAAACGATGTAAGAATAAACTAAAGAATAAACAAAAGATAATTGCACTTGCATAATAATATGAAAATATGTACAATGAAATATATGTGCAGTGGAACTTGGATTTTAGGGCAAAAACAGTGCAAACAGGATTGTCAGAATAAGGAAATATTGCACAAGTTATGCTAAAAACTGCTAACTAATAACTAATAACAATAGTAATAAATTATACAGTCCTGGCTGAAAAGTGTTTGGTGCGTTAGCATCGACATGGGAAAGAGGGACAGACAGTATTATACTAGGCAGGTGGTCATAGTTATTTTATTTTCCAATAAAAGTATTCAGTGTGGCAAAAAAAAACTAAACTAAACAGATGTGTTGTGTTTGAACTAAAACTCTGGAAGCCACACCCCTTCTTTTCATCTTATATTTGTAATTTCTTGTCTTTCGGTTTCCCACTGCAGATGTGTCCACACAATGTCTTTTTTTCTGTCAAGGTAAATGTAAAGCGTTTAAATGAGTTTAGAAATCTGAAAATCTTAATATACAATAATCAAATAAATATCTATCAGTTAATTGTTTTATTAATGGTGACAAAAGTCCAAACATCAGCTGAAATGTTAAATTAGCCTGCTGCATTGAATTAAGTATTTGAAAGATAAAGATTATTAGAAAGTAATTACAAGTAAGTTTTCTGCTATGGGAAAGTCATGCTGTAGCCTCACGTTGTTTCTGGTATATCATTAATTCAAAAAAGGTTTTTTTTTTCCTTTTTTTATTTTTATTAACCTGTCATATTTTTCAGAACCTATGCCTTTAAAGGTTTTATGTGGCTTTGTCTTTATATGAACAAGAAAAGAAAAATCCTCAGTTATCATTATTAGTTGCCAGTTTAAAATTGAGATCACTGTATTTTTTATTAGATTTTCTAGATTGAGATCACTGTATTTTTGATTAGATTTTTCAGATTGAGATCGTTGTGTTTTTGTAGCCTTACATGAAAGAATTGTCGAAAATACAGCATGTTTTATAAATGCGAATTTAATTATTTGTAATGTTATAAACAAATAATAATAGTTTTAATAATGTAATATATAATATAATATTTTTATAAACTAGTCATATTAAGAAATAAGTTAATCTTCTTTCACCCTAACATTAAGTGTATGTTAAGGTTCTTAGCATAATAAGTAGTGCTATTATTATCATTATTATTAACTTCCATAAAAGCTATAGCTTATCACATAAATTTAAATTAATTATATCAAGAAATATATTCAAATTAAAAATAAACCGCATGAATAATGAAATGTTTTTAGATTGGAATCATGTATTCCCCCCCCCCCCCTCCCTCTCTTTTTCTTCCCAACCTATTCTCCCCCCCCCCCCCCCCCCCCTCTCTCTCTCTCTCTCTCTCTCTCTCTCTCTCTCTCTTCCATTTTTCCCCTCCATTTCTTTTCAGTAACAATGTCTGACAATGTATCTGTAATGAAAAGTTGTTCATGCCAAATTGCTTTCAGTGAAATTTGTGGTGTGAAAACTTGTTATTGAAATAATTTGAAGAAAGGAAACGCTGGACGTCCTGTCATCAAGCATCGTGTTTAGCACCAGGTGGTCAGTTCTGTCTAAACACAGACTTGGGTTAAATTCACAAGTACACATTGTGTAGTGTCACTTGCTCATTTGCAGCCCACAGATGTCTGATAGGACAATTTTTTATGTAATTATAAGACAATAGCTTTTTTGTTGTTGTTGTTGGTGGTGTCTATGACCAAGTCCAATAATTTTTTCCCACTGCATTTTGGCATTTCTCTGCATTAACACTCATTTTGGATAGCAGAACCAAAGGTGTAGGAGCTAGGAAATCACTAAAGTGTGCATTGTCTATTCCCTCTAGCAGACTTTCGTTTCAACCCTAATCTAACACATTTGCTTCACTGTTCAGATTCCTCTCAAGACCTCACAGCCTGATTAGTTGTGTTACATTACAATTGGAATTAAACTCCCCAGGAGGCAAGTCCACCAGGAGCAGGGCTCCATTACTAGTTAGAATGGATTGTAATATTAGAAGTAATGCTCCATTTTGATGTCGTTATTCTTAATACTGGGTCTACTTTCACCCTTTGGTGGATCACCACGGTGCAATAAGTCACTTAACCGTGCATTCAAACTGAGCCTAGCATAATAATTAGAATTTTATTTATTACACATTCAACACATTATATGAGAATTATGGATCCTTTATTATAGAGATGCAGTTCAAAACCCAATTATTGTTTTTGTTACATACTGAAGACATTTCGTTTTTTAGATTGAAAGAATATGAATATATTGTTTAAATGTAAAATTATATTATGACCATAATATGATAATATGACATAGATTAATCTTTGTTTTTCAGATATTTACATTTCGATGTGGTAAGCAATTTTGGATATGGCACTAAATGTGTAAGTGAGCAAAGGTATAGGAACAGACAGACAGACAGACAGACAGACAGACAGACAGACAGACAGATACTTGTATAGATTGTCTATGCCTTCCTTGTAATTAGGGCATTAATTTAAACAATTCTTTCCACATTTCTTGACTCTCAACATGCCTTTTGGCAAACTCTAAATGGGATTACAGCGAATTCAAGTTTGTTTGTTTTTTCTCCAGTACACTTTCATTAAGCACCGCATCCATGTTTGAGTTTAATAATGAATTTAATGGTGAATAGTAAGATGTTTAAAGTTTATTTTTTTTGTTAAGTCACAAAGATTATAAGAAAAACAATTCATTCTAAGCTCTCTCAAAAACTACCTACAAATGTTCCATTATTCCAAAAATATGAATACTGTCATAAATAATTAAGATGTTTAAGGAGAAACCTATCATTTACTTATATTTAACTGTGTAGTATGTTTACCATACCATATCAAATAACAGATAATATCCAAAGTGTCCTAAGGCGAAGCATGATAATAACATCTACATAACACAGGTAAAAACAACCACTGTCTGTTTACTGAACTTAATAAAAAAAAAAGAGAGCGTTATTAAGTGCTTGGTGGTTCAATCTGTTTTATTATATTATGAGCTGAAATGCACATTTTGGGATTATGCATTCTTTTTTGTGCCAGAGTAATGATGACTGTGATGTGATGTTATTTTAATAACACTCTTCAGAACAAAGATATTCTGATAGGATACAGCATGGCCAGAGGAACCCAATTTTGCATGTACAATTTTGTATACGCGCAAATGGCCTGCCTATTTCCGGCATTAGAGGGATGTTGTTTTTGTTTAGGAAAATGAAATGTATCTGTGTTCAACAAACAGCCAAAAGCAAACACTGAGTTGTTTTCACAGATATCACATAGCCAATGAGGTATATAGAAATTACAGACAACAAACCATAACAGGGGAAATGTATCCATTTATGCGTTATAAAATGTGCCATTTTCCTCGACACTGTTTTCGGTTAACCTTTTGTGGACACTGTCAATCCAACAAGAGTTAATCATATTTTGAAAGCGATGCTTTGCACATGAATGATGACTTAGATCCCGAGCAAGAGCAGCATGGAATTTAGCGATATTGATTTTTGCGTTTCATTTGCTTTAATAAGGGAAGAGAAGAATCGGCTGCCATCATGACTAAATTACATCCTTCAGTGATCAGGCAAATTTGTGCAATGATCACCTAGCCCTCTATAGAGCTCAGGCCTGCCAAATGCTCACTGCACCTATTAGTTTTAATTGCTCCTCCACTGTGATTAAGTCTCTTTTTGATGCGGTTTGACTGGGTTTCAAGCAAGATGGATGAGTAGAAGTTGTGCACTTTATTGTGGCCCAGTCAAATTCTGGCTCAGTGGTTGGATGGTTAAGATTTGATATTATATTCACACACAAAATATTTCAGTGCATTGTCGTTACTGTATAATTTGGAGAATAATACTAGATGTGATCATGTCATGATAAATAGAAGCAACTGAAATTGCCAATGAGGATAAAAATAAATGTCAATAAGCATGTGTTTAATCTTCTGTTATGACCAGTATTATCATGAAACCTGCACCAAAGCATACATATGACCTCATACTGTTATTTGGTCTTTCTCTTTTAGGTGGAAGCTCAATGGCACCAGCATTGATCCAACGTTTGATTCGCGATACACTCTCTTTGGTGGAAACCTCCGCATCACCCAGCTCAAGAAAGACCAGGACTCTGGGATCTACCAATGTTTTGCCTCCAACTCATTTGGGACCATCGTAAGCCGCAAGGCCAGTCTTACCTTTGCATGTAGGTCTCATGCTTTATCCCTCCTTTTTCTTTCAGTCTTGTCCTATCGAGGGGTTTTGTGGTCTCACCGGGTGTGACAATACATGTGTCTGCTGATAACAGCATTAAATGTTCAAATGGAAATGTTCCTCTTTTCTATCAAAGGTGGGAATCTGAATTTTCCCACCAGTTAAATCAGTCAAACAATTAGTATATAGTGGAGGCAGCAGGAAACAATTTTAAAATGAACTGTATTTTATTTAGGTAAATCGTTATTCATCATCATTATTCCAGGCAGTGGTCAGAAATCAGCCAGGCAAAAACATGCACAGATAATCCATAATCAATTTAAAAGAAATCAAGCATTATCCAAAACCAGGGAGTAAAAAATTAGACATAGAGAAGATAAATGTATGGAAATCCAGGATTTGTACCGCTCCATAGCATGGATGAGACGAAACCGATTTACAGAGAGAGGGTAAAAATAAACTAACAAATCAAAACTAGGAGCAGAAATTTTTTGTGACACAGTTAAGAAATGTTCAGAAAACAAATACAGTGACAGCATTGTTCTGTCAGATGTTCCGCCATCTATGGTGTTAGTGAAGTGCATTTGTCAATCAAATCTGGGTGTTCTGATTCTGTTAAAAAATATATAGATAATAAAAGATAGAAATATTGTATATAAACAAATAATAATACATTATAAAGTAAATTTAAAAATAAAATAAAATACTTTATTAAATCTTTTTCCCTAAAAATTTTTAGGGAGTGACTCACTTTTTGTTCCCTAATTGGCCCTGCAGTCTTACTTGACAGCGCTGACAGTGCTGACAGTGAATGACTGGTAGCCCCCTCAGATTTTACTGTGCATTCCTGCATCCACATCCTACTCATTCACAGCCAGCTCTAGAATTACTGGCAGACTTTGTGAAAATGGGAAGAAATGACTATATGAGATGAATAACACATGCAGTGATATTTTCAGCTGAAACAAATGAGAATGCTGGGCCTTATTTTAACATTATATATGTATATGTGTGTGTTTAAAAAATAAGAATAATATTTGTTCAAATCAAATCAAATCAAATCAAATTTCATTCATCACATACACATACATACAGAGTACGACATGCAGTGAAATGCTTTATACGATTGTCCGGCATGAGGGAATAGGATTGGGGGGGGGGGGATAAAACAAGGGAAAAAAAGAATGCAGATAAATAAAAACAATAAACTATGTAAAATATAAAAAATATATAAAGATAAAGATATATATAGTAAAAATTTTATATACAGGGTATGTTTATGGATACAGGATATGCTTATGTACAGTAACAGGATATGCTTATGTACAGTAAACAATGTTGACATCTTCTCTAAAAAGGATAATGGTGTCCCTTCTGATAATGTCTAATGGTGTTTGAAAAACACTTGTAGTAAGATCTTGGAGCATTTGTCCATGCTGAAAACTGTAAAGTATGCTTATGTTTCTGAAAATGTACAAACCTCACGACATGGTTTTTCAATCAAATATAAAATGATGTTGCAATATACAGATTTTTAGTTCTGTGTTGGCTTGATTGTATTTTGTGGGTCATTATTATGAATAGAAATCAATCTATGGCAAAGTCTTAACCTCAAGCAGGTTTGGGGTAAAATATACTTTTCGTGGAATTTTTCAATGCCTTCAGTCTTTCCTAGAGCTTCTTAATCACTAGACCCCAAAGCATCACTCACTTTTTTTTTGTATATAGCTAAATATACTGATAATGTGCCTGGCTAAAAAAAACCACACACATACATACAACACGCAACTTCAATTGTAGTGTCAGTGATGCTTGGTGAAGCTCAGACACTGCACTGTGTGGGTAGCTGGAAATGCATTTCTAAAATTGTGGTCGTTGGCTTCCTCACTATTTTCCTTGCTTTATGCATACATTCTGTATTGTTTTTAGTGTTACAGACATTTAAAATGTTTACCTGATTGTGCTTAGCGGTATTTAAAAATTGCTTATGTTCCTTTTATATGCATTAACTTATTCATGTTGGAAGCCTATTGTTTGCTGCAGTGGTGATGGATCACAATAGGATCTTCTATCACACAAAGAAAACTGGCTGACAAATCCATCAATTACCCAGACTCCTGACCTTACATGGGCGCAGATTGTTGTCATGAACATCTTGGCCTGCCTACCATCCATCTTCTTTATTACTCATACTTTAACTTAATTAACTCCAATGCGTGATGGATCAGGAGAGTAATTTAAAGGGCAGCTGATGTTATGAGACAGGCTATTTTATAATTCGGTCACTTAATGCAGGAGAATTTAGAGGGAGTTGGGAGATGGGTGTGGGAGTTGAGAGACTCATGAAGCATGGTGCAAATTCATTTCTCAACTTAGGAATATGTTAGCTGGCTGACTAGGAACACTTTATATACTTTTTGCTCTTTTTACAGCCTATTTTTGAGCAGAGAAAAACAGACATGTATTATGCATTTTTTTTGTTTTTTTTGGGGGGGGGTGGGGGGTGGTAATGTATTCACACTACAATTTTTCTTCTTACACAAGCATACAGTTTTAATTACCCCTTTATTCCTATTACTTTTTTTGTACTGAATAGTTGAATCTATATCACCAAGGACATTTATTGAAGACGGTCTTTATAATAAATCTCCCATGCCCATGTGTGCTACAGAAGTACCAGCAGAAAAGGTTATAATTAAAGAGACATTTTCTCTTGCTGACAATAAATGAGTCAGGTTTTTTCCCCTTTTCTCTCAGTGGGGTTATTTCAGCAGCACAAATATTGAAAAACTTGCATTGAATTGTAATTGTCAATGAGCGCCGTGTTTCTGAACACGGTAATAGAGTTCTGGGATTCAGTAAGGTGTTTTAATTAAAGCGTTAATGATAGAGAACAGTGCGCAGTATCTTTATCATGTTTCTTAAGTGTCATTACCTTCAGAGGACCTTGATTTAAGTTATTATATTTCCCATGGTTCAGCTATCAGGTTCTGCTTTGCTGCATATTAACAAGTCCACGGTTATTAAACCCACTAATAGATAATGAATTTTATATATTAAAGATAATATGGGATATCATACAGGTTTACTTCTAATAATGATTTTCAGCTCTGCTTGAGTCATTTGTATTCCACCTTTACAAGATTCTTTTATATACACATATCTATTCATGAAGGCAAATTTTTGGAAAATATGCAAGCCATAATTATCTCATTATTTGCTCCAATTATCATGACTTTGCCATGCTGGATAATTAGTGCTTTATTATATTTAATCAGTTTAATCACCTTTAAAGATTGCAGACACAGTGCAGTAAAATTCTCCTCACAAGATGGAGATTTAAGAGGTACATAATACACCTGAATGACAATTAAACTGTTTAAATCAAGCTCAATATGTTAAAACAAATACTGTAGTAACTCACATTTATGGCAGAAAGAGAGAGAAATAATAAATAAATATCTATCAATGCCATTAGTTTATTTATTTATTTATTTATTTGCTCAGGATACTTTTAAAATAAATTTTCACTTTAGGAAATAAAACATCTCCAAACATTTAGAGATTTCCAGCAGAGAAAAAAATAATTAAAAAGAAAAGAAAATGTTACATGTACATAAATATTTTTAGCTTTAGTATATTTTCAGGGTCAATACTTTCAGAGACATTTGTTTTTAATTTTAATCTTAAATCTCTTTGGCCTGTTCCTTTTTTAATTGTTTGTTTTGTTTTCACTATCATCCAGTCCTCTGCTCTATTAATTCGCACTTGTATGTGTTGCAGTGTTGAGGATTAAAGCAGTCGCGGTGACACCATTTTATTTTTCTTCTGGATTGGCTTATTATAATCTTATTACATTATGTCCACAAATATTGCAGATTTATTTTCATGTTTTGAAAAGTATTTTACTTAAGTACTTTTTACAAGTATTTGTACTTTATCAGAACATTTTAATTTTGGGAAACATTTTATTTTTATTTAACTAAACTGTAATGTAGAATATCTTAATTTGTACTCTTTCAGAAAAACTACTAAGCTACTAAAAGCTACTATGACGTGCTTGCTACACTGTGTGTCTGTACCAATCAAAACCTTATTCAAACATTAATGCATACTGAAATATTGAACTGAAGGATCAAAATATCATAATCAGTACTTTTACATTTGATGCTTAAGTTTTCAAAAATAGTACTTCTATTGTATTTTACTTAGTTAAAATGTAAAAATGGTTACTTTTATTGAAATAAGTGATTTGTATTTTTACTCAAGTACAGGAATGGTTACACTTCCTCTATCACTGAATGTAAAAAGATGAAACTAATGAGAGCTGTGAATGAGTGTATTCTCTTTGGTTATATGTAAGAACTAAATAGGTAAATGGCAGAGTGTTCTTTTTAAACGTGAGATGTTCACTTAGTAAATTCTGAGTGTATCATTCACATTCAAACATTTTTAATGCCAATTTGCGGTTTTCTTCTGTAAGGCATTTTCATGCAATGCCAATAAAAGAGATGCACGATCAAGTGCCGCAGTCAAAGCGCCAAGGGTTTCAGTCCCGGATAAATTAAGGGGAGGAAGGAAAAAGCATCTGCAGTCTCTTCTTCAAAAGTATGAATCATAAAGTACTTACACACATCCATATATTTTGCAAAGAAAATGTTTTCATGAAGAAATATTGTGAGGGGTAGGGCTGATCATGCTATGTTAAAAAGAGGGTTGTGTTATGTTTTAAACCCAGAAAAACTTCTAGGGATGAAGATGCACAAATAGATGTGCAGTAATGTACTTTTGGTTCCATGTTCCGGTTTAGTATAAATGTGTAAAATTATGAATCTTTTTGGATTACACTGATCCCCATGGCTAAGAATTAAAAGGGCAATAGATTCTGGATTATAAGGATTTTCCGTGCAGGATAAGCTTTGACTTTCATTTCATTTAATAAAAATTGTCCAATTCTGAAAATGAAAAATTGCGCCCAAATTGGCTGTTTGTATTAAAAAAAAAATTTAAAGACATATCAGACCCTGTTGTGAAACTAGAGATCTGACTTGTGACAGTAAGGTTATACAGGTTAATGTTTTTTGCTTTGTGTGTTGCCATTAGTTTTACAGCAGTTGATGTCAGGACTGAGTATGAGAAATGCTTTGGAAATATCTGTTTTAAGACAATTCTGAAGTGAATTCACACTGATTTTAAGACAAAAAAGGATCACAAAATTATTGATTTTAGATTTCATTAGTTCTTTACAAGATTGTATTATTAATGATCCACATAGCTGTGAATACCTGGTAGTATATCTTTTACTGTTTTAACGACTATTCAGAAATAGCCTTGAAGCTAATCCATGAAAATATTACAAAGCGTCACATATACTGATCACTAATGGATATTTCTTCCTCTTTCCTTAGATGTCTATTGAACCAGTTGTTGACACAGTGTGCTTTTTCATTTCCCAACCCTCCCAATGTACAGGAGGACTAAAATGTGTATAGGCTCGTTTTTCTTTCCCTTTCCTTCCTCTCTCTCACTCACTTTTGAAAAGCCTCAGCTGCATCCTAGCCCTAGGTGCCCTATTGAGGACAGCTCTCAGGGCAACTCATACAACAATGGTGCCTTTGCTCTTTTTGGGAATTACAAGCAGCAACCTTGATGTACTTAGCCAAAAAAAAGAGAAAAAAAAAAACCTCTCATGTAGCGGGTGATGGTGAGTGTCTGCCTGTCCATCTCAAGATGGCTTCATGTGTCCACTTTTTGGAATCATAAACCTCCTTTTTATCTCTTTCCAAAATATCTCCCCAAAAAAAGATACTTTCCACCTTTTGTGTAGTAAATTAATTCAGTACCTTAGATGTTGATTGCGTTTGTCCACTTTGTTCTCATGGGCTCTCCATTTTCTGACTTCTGTCAGGCTTTTATCTAACATCCTGTCCTCAACTACACATGAAAGTGCCACTCCAGGCCTTTGTTGCTGCGCTATCATCAGCCAGATTGGAACCAATAGACTTACAATTGCGAGACTATGAGTTTTGCACTCACCCAAACAAATGAGTTATGTTTCTGTTGAACGAGAAAAGAACACACCCAAAGCTTTTTCTTTATTGTTTTTTTTTATAATTATTTTTTATATTCAACTTTTGGTCAATAAAAGATGCAGTAAGGATTTAATACTGAAAGTAAGCACATGGTATTTACACCTGTGATATAACCTTAGACTTTTAAAAAATTATTGAGAAGTTACACAAGATTTTTGCGAGTGAGGTGTCGCTACAATTTTGAACTTGAGCCTATTTTTTTATGATAAGTTTGAGCAAGAAGAAGTATTAAATAAATATTCATAATATTAATAATGAAGATTTAATATAAGTATTTAAAAACCTAAATAGTGAGTTCACTGAAGGAATTGTGTCATTATCTAGAGTTATTCAGAGAGAATTCAACAGACATTAGAAATGTGAAAAAAAACTCAAGTTTTGGGTGAATGCGATAAACATGTATATTTGCAGATAGCAGGGTGTCAAATTTGCACAACAGCTCAGTTTTACTGCTGGCCTCTGTAACCATCCCTGCTGTCATCATTGCTTAAAATCTGTATTGTTTATACCCAGGCAAGACTAAGCAAAACGTGAAAGTTTTGACACACACTGGGTCCTACTTTTGTTTGACATAACACTAGCACAATATAAGGTATATGTATAACAGTTGGATATGTATAACTGTGACAGCTCTAGCATTGGTATTTATTTTAAGGAGTATATGGCCTGTAAATTTGGACTGGATTAGAATGGACAAAAAAATTGAGGTTAGCCAATATCCAGAGAAGTATTTTCATCAATATGTTAGTAGTGTAAAAAAAGATTTACATGTGATATTTGGTGCATTTTCTCTACCTTTGCACTTTTGTGGTGTTCAATAACAGAACATAATCTTTATGGTATTGAAGTTGAGGTGACATTATAAGTGAACATCCAACAAACTGGGTTGTAAGAAATGTGACCACACTATAAATTTCAACTCAGGAAAATCTTATTTTACTCTATCAGTGTTAATATAGAATTTACACCATGTCCTGATGGTTTGTGAAATTGTATATAATAATGTAGCAATATCATTACAAATACACATTATTTATAAAATATTAGAAATTTGCATTTATTATGTTTAGGTTTAATTGCATCGTATTGTATGAATAATTCTATTTCAACTAACTGAATCGCATTTTCTATTTATTTTTATTCATTTAATTTGTCATTAGCATTACTGGTATGTATCATTCTGTTTACCTATACAGAATTGTCTTACATTTGTACCTCATAGGAGTATTCAACCATAACCTTTTTTTTTCCTGCTAAATACAACACTGATAGGATGCTAACTGCCACTATACTAGGACACAATAACATTGAACTTAGCCTTATGTATAATTCATTATAGTAGGACATCTTATTGATTCAGCATAACTGTTTAAGAAATGTGTGTTCTACCACTGAAATAAATAAAAATTTCACCTGAATGAAAGTAAGCTTATTTAATTTATTACACCTAGCCAAGCAAACTTTTAGACTAGCAACATTGTTGAAATGAATCCACTAAATTAAACATTACGTCTCACAGTTCCTTATTATAATGACCACTGTTAGATTTGTGGCACTTAAGGGATATTAGATTTGTCTAATGAATATTTAAGAGGCTAACATAATGTCTCTAATAGTTTCCATATAATAATATCCATAACTTTTTGAAACATATGCAATATGATAGAAAAGAGTTGCCACTAGTTCAAACCGGTTGGAAAAAAAAAGTCAATAAGAGCAAAAGAACAAGTTTGCCATTTCAGTTTAGCTTCACTTCTGTATTATACACCTCAGACTGCGCTTAGAAAAGAAAAGTGGCACTTCATGGTCTGCTTATTATCTACTGATTGGACACGACTTTGCACATAGTCAGTTGATGCGTGAAAGCTGTAAAACAGTGGCTAAGATCAATCACATTCTAGAAAGACTTTTATAGAATTTCAAGCATATGCAAGCATCGAGACTGAGAAGCTCATCACATGTCGAGGGGTTAAAGAAGTGTGACAGTATGTAATTAAGTTCAATGGAGTTTAATCAATCTAGATCATTTATATGCGTTTTAAAGAACAGTGGTTGAAGTTTTAAATAGAAAGCACTTAATGCAGTGTAAGGTGGCATTAATGCATACTCCCATGTTAAAAATGGGAAAAAAAAATGCCTTTTCTTAATAGGAAAGCAGTGTCTGAAATTGTTGTTAAATCAAAGTGGCTCCAGGGTTAAAGGTGTGTGTGTGTGTGTGTGTGTGTGTGTGTGTGTGTGTGTGTGTGGGGGGGGGGGGGGTATGTTTTATTAAATAATTAAGATAAAGCTACTTAGTAGACTTCCTGTGGCCAATATAAAACACACATTAGCTGACCTTTATAAATAACTTTTCATAAATCAGTGATCTCTGTAATTTTGCTTTTAAATCTAGCCCTGAAGCAGAACCAAGCCACCAGCAGAATACAGCCTGTGACAAATTAAAATAAAATACTTGATCTTTTTTCTAATATAGTTATTTTGACTAAGCACTTGTATCCTTGACGAAACATTTGTACCTCATAGGAGTAGTTTTCTAAACCACAGATCACAGTGACCAGATCTAAAACCAATTGAACACCTATGGAAAATTTTAGACCAACATATTAGACAGTGCTCAAACCAGCCATTAGCGTTGCACAAGCCAGTGCACTTTTAGTGCCGGTCCCAAGCCCAGATAAGTGGGGAGGGGTCCGTTAGAAAGGGCATCCAGCGTAAAACATGTGCCAAATCAAATATGTGGATAACAAACCTAAATTTCATGCCTGATCGGTCGTGGTCCAGGTTACCAGCGACTGCAACAGGTATTGTTAGCCAACAGGGTACCGGTGGAAATTGGGCTACTGTTGGCCAAAGGAGGAGAAGGAGAGGAGGAAGACGTCTACAGAGACGTGGAAAGGAGAAGTGTAGCAGAGTGGGTAGATTTAGGGTGGGCCCTTTAAATGTTGGTACTGGTGACTGGTAAAGGGAGAGAGGTAGCTGATATGATGGAGCGGAGAAAGGTAGACATGTGTGTTCCGGAGACCAAGTGGGAAGAGAGTAAGGCCAGGAACATTGGAGGGGGGTTTACACTGTTCTATCATGGTGTGGATGGGAAAAAAATGGTGCAGGGGTGATAGTGAAGGAAGAGTACAGTGTATTGGAGAAAAAGAGAGTTTCTGATAGAGTGAATGTGAAGCTGAATGTTGAAGGGATGATGATAAATGTCATCAGTGTTTATGCTTTGCAAGTGGGTTGTGAGATGGAGGAGAAAGAACAATTCTGGAGTGAGTTAGATGAAGTGGTGGAGAGTGTTCCTAGGAAAGATTAGTGATTGGGGCAGACTTTAATGGGCATGTTGGTGAAGGGAACAGAGGTGATGAGGAGGTGATGGGTAGGTATGGCATAAAAGAGAGGAATGTGGAAGGGTGGTAGAGCTTGCCTAAAGAATGGAAATGGCAGTGGTAAATACATATTTTAATAAGAAGGAGGAGCATAGCATGTTGTATAAGAGCGGAGGAAGGTGCACACAGGTGGACTATATTATATTTCGGAGATGCAACCTGCAAGAGATTGGAGACTGTAAGGTGTTGGCAGATAGTGTAGCTAAACAGCATTGACTGGTGTTTTGTAGCAGAGTGAGGACTGAAAAAATAACAAGTTGGTGAAGAGGTGCTGATGATGATTGGGCAACTACTGTGAAGTGATAAGGGAGACAGCTAGGAAGGTACTTGGTGTGACACTTGGTACAATACAGAATTGGGATAGGCAGAGAGATGAAGGAAAAAAGCAAAGGATAATATATATATATATATATGAAATTCGTCCTTCACATATACCAGCTTGGCAGCGGGGCTTGAACCGCCGACCTTCTGACCAGTAACCCAGCACCTTAACCACTGAGCTACCACTCCCGTGTGAATGAGAGGGAAGGCAGTGGACTGGTGCGGTTGCAGGGAGAAGAGGTGGAGAAGGTGAAGGAGTTTAGGTTCCTAGAGTCAACAGTGCAAAGTAATGGAGAGTGTGTTGGAGAAGTGAAGTAAAGAGTGCAGGAAGGGTGAAGTGGGTATAACGAGGATGGACAGGATTAGAAACGAGTTTATTAGAGGGACAGCGCATGTAGGACGTTTTGGAGACAAGGTGAGGGAGGCTATATTGATGGGGACATGGGGTATATTGGTTGGAGAATGCTAAGGATGGAGCCACCAGGAAGGAGGAAAAGAGGAAGGCCAAAAAGGAGGTTCGTGGATGTGGTGAAAGAAGACATGCAGATAGTTGGTGTGAAAGAGGCAGATGTAGAGGACAGAGTAGTATGAAGCAGCTGAAAAGTGTTAGACAGTGCTCTCCACCACTATCATCCAAACATTACTTGAGGGATTATCTTGTGGATGAATAGTGTTTTGTCCTTCTAGTACAGGTTCACTAGCTTGTAGAAAGTATGCCAAGCCATTTTAAGGCTGTTACTAGCTGCTAGACTGGGACAGAAATTCAGGCCAGGAGACTGTCCAGGCCAGCTCATACACACACAAACATTTTGAGACCCTTTGACCATTTACTGAGTCTCTTCACCATCCCATTGATTTCTTTTTACTCATGCAAATAATCAGCCATCATTGAAGCAGTGTTATGCATTATGCAATACACTCCCAGGTCAAGAGATTCAGATAATGTCAAGATCAAACAATGGAACGAGTAAAAAAAAATATGATCTCAGTGACTTTGACCAAAGGACATCTGTTGGCAGAAACATCCATGTTTGAGCTGACAGGAAAATCAGTCTTTCCTCTCAGCTCTTAAAGTGCTTATTTTGTATTCCCTGTCTGCTACACCTGGTGGCAGCTTGTATTATAATAATAATAATAATAATAATAATAATAATAATAATAAAAATAATAATATGAAAGATGGACCTGTTTTATTCAATCCGTGTTCTTTGACATTGCATCAAAATTATTAACCTAAGACTAATAGAGTTTTTGGTGTTTTACTATGTATATGTGGAGGTATAATTGGCTCATAAATAAGGCACAAATTAATGATATTCCTAGTATTCATCATAGTATGCAGGTTTTGCAGCATTGCATCAAAATTCAACTCTCTCTAGCCTGCAGTAAACTGGCATTTTTTGAGCATTATACATAATTTGGTCAGATAATGCAAACTAGAGCAGGTTAAAATTTTTGCTCTAAAGAGGTTTGTGCAAGTACAATAGATTTTTTAAGCCAAATGATTATATTAATAACAAGAACAAGTTGTTTTTCTTATGCCATCTAAAAAACCATCTTTATATATAAGTTTCTGCAATCTTAAGAAACAGATGTGCAAGAAAAAATTTGCAGACCAATAACACATGAACAACTGCTCCTAACTATGTTCATTAATCATAATTATCTGAAAATAAATAAATAAATAAATAAATACATTTTATCTCAGAACACAAAGCATATGTTTAGGCAGGTCAGTTACAACAGTATGAAAGCACATTATGTTCCAAATTCCAACAGCCGGACCATGAGTCTACTGTACTTTTTTAGTACTTTTACTGGGCTGCTCCAGGCTCTTGGGTAATGTTCAATACCCCTGATTCTCAGTATATTCCAAATTTTCTGCTTCATACATAAAACCATTGCATTCAAGTACCTTAAATGAGCCGCATGTTTGTAAGCTTTTTTTTTACTTATGAAAGAGTGAACAGAGCACAAGAATTTTGCTCTTTGCTTTTTTTCCCGGTCCAGAACAGTATGATGTGCTTAAGTGATGTTACATCAAACCTCATCTACACGTGCTGTTCTCATCCATTTTATTTCATAATTGCACTGTAGCATGCTTCTAATAACTTTCTCTGCTTCCTAAAGAACAGTGAGAGGTTTTGAAATTAAACACCCCAACTGAGACATCAGAGGGCATCCATCCTTGCAGCTGTCTACCTCTGTGAATTAGCTTCATCAAAGATTTGAAGGACAAAAATAACATGGGAAATATCATCACCTAGGTTTCTTTTTTTTTTCCATGAGAAGTTGGGGGTAAAAAAAATAAATGAGTTCCAGAGGTAAAGGTAATTTCAGTTTCTAAAGTCCTTTTGAAATGGCTTCGTAATGGTTGACAGCAAACCCGCGATGAATAAAGCACATAAGGGAGCTGATAAATAGGGGAGCCATTAAACCCATTGATGTGTGACTTATGCTTGGCAAAATACCGCTGTCATGAAGGTACAGTGGATTCCAAGCGTGCTTGCTTGCTTGGGGGCTGTTATTGATTTCACCTTCATCTAATCAGTCTGTTGAATGCCATAAAACTATATGGTAGATGACAAAGAGTTTCATTTTTATGTTTGAGAGTTGGGAATGTCATAGATCATGCAAAAGCTTGAGGCTCTTTTGCAACTTCTGCACTTTTCTTTACAGTGATTTAGTCCTTGCCCTGAGGACCTGAATAGAGACTGGCATGGTGCAACAAACTAACTAAACAGCTAGTTACTGACGTTTGAAGGGAACAGCCAAAGAAGGTGTACCCAGACCAGGAAGTGTTTAATAGCCTATTGACAAGCAGTATAGAACAGTCTGAAATATGTTTATCTGATAAAATGTTGTCGCCTTGGTTTATGCATCATTTGCAAGACCTGAGATTATGTTAATATATATTTTTTTTCTTTCAAATGTGTTTAGTCTGCTGTGTATTTATGGTAAGAAGTTTAATCCGCACTACAACTTTCATGAATAATACCAGAGCTTTTCTCGTGTATTTAATTCTTTTGCTCTATCTTTTTAAACCTTTTGCTATATGTTACTTTCATTCATATAAATTGTTGTATGTTACCTTCATTCAGTATAAATCAAAAAAGAAAAAAAATACTTTTTCTGATTTTATCATATTTTAGAATCTAATAACAAGCTGCAGTTTAGTTTATAGTAGCTCAGTTTCAGAGACGGAAAGTAATGTACTTTGTTACTGTACTTAAGTAGATTTTTCTGGTATCAGTGCTTTACTTCACTATTTAATTTTTCGGACAACTTTTTACTTACGTTACTGCGTTTTGATCTATTAGGTGAAATTACCATTATTTTTCTTCTGACTGCGCACCGTTTTCATCCCATCAACCTATTACTTGTCATTGCGTGGCTTTGGTGTATCATTTCCTTGCTACTTTTTAACTTAAGTACATGTCGGAGCCCAAAATTTTTTACTTTAACTTGAGAGAAAAAGTCAACCTCAAATTTTACCAGAGTCTATTAAAACATGATTGTCTGTACTTCTGCTTGAGTGAAGTATGTGTGTAATTTTGCCATCTCTGCTCGTTTTTATTATTGATAATTTTGTAATAATCATTTCACAAACAAAATAAATTAAAAACAATATTGCATGAGATGATTTAAAAGAAGTGCTCAGCTTTACCACTGACATCAGATTAATACACTGTCATAAGAAATAACACTTTTTTTTGCCTAAAAGGGTTGTCTTGCAGAATTTCTGAAATGGTGCTGCTCATTTCAGGTTTTTATTTACTACTAGCATTTTTGTGTCAAGTGTCCTCTGCGCAGACATTAGACTTTTCGCTTTGTTTTGTTTTAACAGTTCTCATAATGAGCACCCTGACTGATGCACATAATTTTCTGCATACGGATATAATATGGAAAAAACTCAATAGACACTGATGGCCCAATGGTAGTCTTTTAACCATTTATATCCATTTTAACTTGGCAAGAGGCTGCGCCGGCAGAATTTCTTAATAAACCCACACCATAGGTGGTGATATATCCCTCAGTCAGGGAAAAGGCTGTTTACTCTGTATTTGTGCACACTACACCAAAGCCCAAACTCTAAAAAAAACAACACAAATTTGAAATACTCAACTAGTCTCTAGTGAGTTCTATTCACAGTTATTTTCCCAGATCATCACCTAACACCACCAAGTGAAAAGTGGGTTAATAATTTAATATCAGCATTTTTAAATCAGTCAGACTTTATTGTCTTTTTCCTTCCTACTTTCAAGTTTAATGACTTACTTGTCAAGTTTAATATTTTTATATGCCCTTTAAAATGTCACTTTATTTTGGCTGTAGTCTTAAAATGTGTGAATTATTCATGAATTTCCATCTCTTTTTTAGATTTGGAAAACTTCAGGACTCATCGGAGAAGTGCGGTATCTGTGAGGGAAGGACAGGGGGTGGTGCTTCTGTGTGGCCCGCCTCCTCACTCTGGAGGTTAGTACCTTGATTTCTAATGTCCAATAACATTTTTTCATTTACTCTCATCTCCTTTAGCTAAAAGCTTTGTCCAAGACATAGCCATTTACACTGCGATTAAATAATATCAGTGTTGTCATAGTAGTAGTTGACTATGAATCCGTCAGTATATTTTTTCTGTACTTTTTGTACTTTATTGGAATATTTTTTATTTTAGAAATAGTTTACTTTTACTTCTTACAGTGCCAGTCAAAAGTTTGGGAACGCCTAGTTTGTTTTTATTGGTTTTGAGATGCACATGCATGTTTCTTTTGTTTCTATGCAAGAAACTAGGTAGTTTAATGGTATGGAGATTAACTGTGAGCAAACAAATAGATACATTTACAAATGTTAAACTTTATTTTCATTTCAAAAAACTTTTTAGCATGAATAACATCTTTACACAGTCTTGGCATCCAAACTGTTATTTTTATTCTGAATATTATATATACTGTATATCTTTGCTAGTTGAATATTTCTTTCTGACCTTGCAATCCAGTTCATCCCAGAGCAGTTCAATAGGATTTAGGTGCAGTAAGTGGGCAGGTCATTCCATGATAGATAACATTTCAGATGGCTTTTTGCTATCTAAATACAGAGCTACACAGCTTGAACGTTTGCTTTGGGTCATTGTCTTGTTGTATGGTTAAATTGGTTCCAATTAGCCACAGTCCAGACGTAATTGCATGGCGTTGAACTATGGAGTGGAAGCCATGTTGGTTCAGCATCCCTGGAATAAGTCTCCAACTCATCTGTCCACAGAACTGTCTTCCAGTCTTATTCTGGATTATTATTCTCTAATTCTTAGGTGTTTTTGCCTTTAACCTTTTATCGTCTCACAAACAGTGAGACTATTTTTTTTTTTCAAACTTTTCACAGACAATTGCTAATTTTAAGAAAATATATCAAACTAAAAGATGACCCGTTGCAAGATCACAATTGTAAACATGTAGAGTGCATGTAATAAGGGTTTGTGCTTGTAATAGAAACACTTTTCGCTGATGTGCAGGAGAATGGAAAATGAATAATGACATAAATGATTAAAATAATGTTCTCTTAGATCAGTACATTTCTTTTTTATATTTAAGTTCAAAAGCAAGTGCTTTTGTACTTACACTTGATTAGAAATGAAAAAAAAATAAGTTCTATTTAAGCAAAGTATTTGTATGTTTACTCAAGTACAGGAATGGCACACTTCATCAAACACTGGCTTTTATTGATTTTTAACTTAGACAATACATTTATTTTAATCTATGCCACAGCATGCACTGAAATATTAGTTTGATAACTACCATGATACATAGCTAACTTAATAAATAGTGGGCGTTAGCTTAGAGTGAAGGTCAGTAGCTGTAGCTGACCTTAAGATGTTAATGATGTGTCATGGTTGATGCTTTCTCTTATAAAACCAGCTTGCTCATTAGCCTCCTTCTGAATTGTAAGAAATAAGGGTGGAGTGTATATTATTTTTCAGATACATTTCAAATCACTAAACCAAAAAAAAAAATGTTTATCCACTTTAGACCTTCAAAATGTTAAAAAACATTACAAAATCATTTAAAAAATACTGAAAACATTACACAGCAAAAAAAAAAAAAAAAAAAAAAAATAGTGATTACTTTTAAGACTTATATAGTATAGTAAAATGTTCTACAATTTGAATGAAGCAAAACCATATAGCCATAAATAAATATATGACCAAATTCCCATAAACATTTTACTAGGCTAGCTAAGTAGATAGGCAAAATAATTTCCTTTTCATTATGCTATTTTGATTTTTTTTTTCAAAGTGTCTACTTAATATATTTTTTTGCTATTGAGGGCAAAACAAGAAAAAAAAGAGTTGTGTACACTGACAAGAAAATTGCATAGGCATGAAAGAAATAATACATCACATGCAATGTGATGTATCAATTTTTGTAGCAAAACAGTAATGGAAAAAGCATTCTCGTGTGTATAAATCATGGATAATGGCATGGTGTTATCCTGAAGTCTCCTCCTTGTGTATAGCCTACTTACATTTACATTAATGGCATTTGGCAGATGCCCTTATCCAGAATGACTTGCAGATCGGCCTTAAACTTGCTATCAATAAGACATCCTTATGCTGGTTCACTAGATAAAGCAACTAGATAAGGATAGCATCAATCTTAAAACCCTGTTGGGAAAAGTTAGTACATCCATCTTCCTACTCGTCCACATTCTGTTCTACCTCCAATCTATTAATGCATAGACTTTAGTTATGTCTTAATTGTTTACACCCTTTTTGTGGTACATGAGTTAACAAAAACATGTCTTTAATTATGGCCAATAGTAGTATTAGAAGGCACTTTAACTGAATCTGTGTTGTCATATACTAAAATTATAGTGTGGCAGTAAAAATGAGAGCCTCATACATCTTTATACACTTCGGTGACTTTCAGCTCGTTTGCTTTATATCCACTATAAAAAAAAAAGACATTTAAACATTTCTAAGGCATTTTAGACACTGTTCTCATTCCATTTGTGGTTGTCGATTTGTCATTCCATCGTTGTTGTTGTTGTTTTTTTTTTTAGAATTTCTGTTCTTTTTTTCTCCTGTGGTGTTCTGCTACACAACTAGAGACAAGCTCTTTAGTGTTTGTTCCCTTAAGGTCAGTGCTCGTTCATGCGTTTTATGCTTTACTATTCCTAAAATATGTCATGATAGTTTGTTATAAAATTTGTGCACAGACGTAAAGCACATTGCAGAGTGCGAAAAAGTTTTTTTCTCATGCTGTTATAATGAGAGTGAACTCACAGAGTGTAAAATGTGTATTTTAGTCTTGCAGAGCTTTAGTCTTCGAGAAAAATGGTTCTGTGTACAGTAACAATGTACTTCTGTAATTTTTTTTTTTCTTTAACTGTTGGACATTGTTTTTTGAAACAGTGGTTGTACTTTAGAAATGCAGTTTTATGTCCGTGTATAATGTAAGTACAAGCGAGTCCTGCAGCTGTCTGGAAATTTTGTGTATGGGCATATTCTTCCAGTCTTTCTGTAACAGGCATCTAATTACTTCATATTCAGTAGTGCATTTTGCCAATTTGTCCGTAGCAGAAAAAGAAGGAAGAATCTACAATCCTTTTATAACCCTTGCCTCATCGCTCCATTTCCCTCCACCTTCCAAGTCATCATTAATACAGTCATATCAATTTAATAGCCTGTAGTTAATTAATCCAGCAGCATGGCAGCATGCATATTAGGAGCTCATTCATGTTGGCAGTGATGCACATAAAAAAGCACTTCTGCTGCATAAAAAGGCATTCTTTTTAGGCGTGGCTGTTTGGTTCTCCCTAGTTTATGCCTCTGTAATGTTTTCCGATCTACATTTAAGGAGTTTAAATTTATTTAGTGTGTCAGCAATAATGGGAACAGCATCTACAATGAAAGACAAAAAAAATTTAAATATTTTTTTTTTATGTTGTCTAATTGTTTTGCATATGGCAGAAATTATCAGGTGTTATATTGCAATGAATCATTGTCTATTGCTTTGAGGAACATAGGTGTAAAATTATCATTGCCAATTGTAAGTCTATCTGTCATATGTTTTTAGTTTAGTTGCTTCTTTTGTTTTATTATTTTGTAAAAATGTAGTCTAACTTTGCTTATAAATTTTACTGTGCAATTTTCATTCTAAGGGCTCACACACAGCTTGTTTTTTAACTCAAAAAATTTTTGGCACATTCTGCACAAAGAGTGCTTGTGGCTAGAAACAGTACAAAATGCAGTGTTCATACTATATTATGCAGTTTAGTCCCGAAATCGAAGAATTACATGTCAACATAAAGCCATACTTCAGCAATTATTATTCTTATTATTATTAATAAGTAAATTCTAATGCAAACTTTAAGAAAGGTCACATTGCTACTGAACATATCCTTGAATCCTTTGATTACAAAGTTAACTTAAAAAACATAGCTTTTGTAGTTATATATAAAACTGTATATATAGTTTATAAAAAGAACATAGAAAAACCACAGGTTCACATTACTTCTCTATCTTTGCACTGAGCCAGTTGCTCAAACAGACAAGACTGTTTACATTTTTAGATGACAGGGCAGCTTGTAAAAATACTCTTGTAAATGTTAAGTAATTATGTGTTGTGTGTTCTGTAATTCTTCATGCTGCCGCTAGAGACACTGAGTAGGAAAAAAGAGGAAAAAGATTTAGTTTTGGGACACTAAATGGACGGTTTTAATTGCCAGATGTGTGCATTATGGAGAATAGTAGTGCTTGAATTGACACTTGGTGAAACAAATGTTTATTGCTAAAAAAATATATATATAAACATGAACATTAAATTTATGGTTCACTATTTACTTTAAATATCTCTTTAAAGTCATAGAATAATCTATCTATCTGTCTGTCTGTCTGTCTGTCTGTCTATCTATCTATCTATCTATCTATCTGAATATTTATAATTCATACAACTTAAAAGAGATATTAGTCCCTGTAGTCAGTTTTATACTAGCCAGCCCTGAATGTACAGTATAAGCAAAGCTATCACAACTTGCACCTTTTCAAGCTTAGGTCTCTGTAGTCATGAAAAGCCACAGAGGTTGCTTTATTCTATTTATTCTTGCTTTCCCTCTCATTCAGTTCAATGTCTTTTCTTGCTCTGTCTTTATTCTGTCTACAACATCAATTCACAGTACAAATACTGTAGGTGAAAATGAAACATTACCAGCAATAGCACAGAGAAGAAAAAAAATTACATTTTCTAAAAGTTAGAACACATTACCATTATGGGACAACACCAAAGCTTTAGCTAAAACAGAAAGTATTTTTCAAAAACCCATTTAGAATAAAAATGCCTGAGGTGGCATGGGGCTGAGGAGGTAAGAGGGTGGCAAGGGTAATAGCAAAGGATGGACATACAGACTTTTTTTGTGATTTGAAGCTAAGGCAATATGTGGAATCATAAACAAGCAGAATCATTTAAATGAGTTATTATATAGATAAATGGTCCTCTTTTACATGTTTAATGAGTTTGTTGAAGAAAATTTACTTTTGCTTTGGTTGACCTATGAATGAATACATATACATGGTGACTTCGTCCTTAGTTAGGAAATTGAATGTGTCTAAATTCATGATTTATTATAAAATGTTATATACACGAAAGTCATTTAGCAACTGAACAGTCTAGCACATAAGCACATCAATATACCATGTTTAAGTTTTATAAAGGTTTGAGTCCTTGTCAAAGTGGAATTTGTGCAATATTATATGCACAAAGATTCCCATTTAGTTAATATTATACACATAATTTGATTATGCATAATTTACATTTCTTTGTTCATATAACTGACCAAGTTGTGGCAAAATCACAATTTTGTCAAATTTTTCAACAGGCAGATTTGTCCTGTTGATCTTGTAGTCTTAACCAACTCTTGGTTTGGTCACACTATTTGTAGTGTGGTCTTTCACTGCTTTTGCTTGGAAAGTTGAGAATGAGAATGAGAAGAATTTTTTTTTTGCATTGTCAACTGCAAGTATAAAGAGAACCAATGGCAAATGGTTATATTTTTTTAGATGGCAAAAATGAGTAAGAAGCAAGTAAAACATGCTCTTCAAAGATAATAGCTTGATTTTTCTGCACCAGTTGCAATTTTCACTTGTAAATTTAACGTGCTTGTCAAGATGTGCCTAGGACTTTTCGTGTATTGCATTTACTGAGATATCCAATTTGTCCTCTCATTGTTTGTTGTCGCCTTTTTCGTGTTCACATTTCCATGAGCTGTCCTTGTAGATTAGATGAAAATACATTTGGAGGCTGAGAGGTTTATTTTTTCTCGTGGGGTAATAAATATAATGTGTAGAGTATGTAAAACTGCCTGCAGGGGCTGTGATCAGGGCCTTCTTGATTCACTGGATGTGCCTGGGCTTGCAAAAATGAGATGCTTTTAGATGTTGAGTTTTGTCATGTTGTTATGTTTGCTTGAAAAACAAAAAAAAACAAACAAAAAAAAACAACACAGTTGACACCTGTTCATTGTTACTGGTGAAGGCTTTAATTCTGCTAGGATGTAGTGTTTTGTTAAAAAACAAAAAAAAACAGACACGACATACAGTTGTCTAGAATGTCTGTGTGTGTTTGAGCATTGAGATTTCCCTTTGAATCTCAGAGACTCCTACATTTTCTGGCATGACAGTGCCCCTGTGCACAAAGAGGGATCTGTGAATACACAGTTTACCAAGATGGAAGAATGTCCTGCACAGAGCACTGAACTCAACTCCTTTGAACACCTTTGGGATAAATTAGAACACAGACTGCACACCAGACCTACTCACCCGTACTAATTCCTGACCTCACTAATGTTCTTGTGGCTGAATGAGCAAATCCCCACCGCCATTCGCCAAAATCTATTAAGAATCCTTTCGAGAAAGATATTATGACAGGAAAAACTGGGATAAATGTGGAATGGGATATGGAATTCAACAAGCACATATTGGTGTGATGATGGTGGTGTCCACATTAGTGAATGGATTCCTGTGGAGAAAAAAAAAGGAAAGGAACTTTTAATGTCTGGCTTCTGGTTATTAAATGTGTATTAATTATATAGAATACTTGCGGTTCATTTATATTTGACCTAATCCTTAACTAGGATAAGCAACTTGGTCAATGCACAAAGAGATGATACGACACAAGAAAACAAGATAGTAATGTAACATGACTTCTTTCACCTCTTCAAGAAGAAAAAAAGTTATTTTATTTGTACAAAATATTAATTAGTAAAAGGATTTGATCACAATAGGCTTCGAATGAGTGGTGTATATGAGCTGATTAGGTGGTGCTAAAAAGAGACATGTTGACATTTCCAATTTTTGAAAGCAAATGTCACAACTGTAGATTTTTTGATTTGTGAAAAAAACTAATTGCTGGACTTGCACTCAGTACACTATTTTGACACATAATTATAGAGTGTTATGGACATAATTAAGTGTTTTGAACATAGATAAATATTCTTTTAACTTCATAGAAAAAGATAATGTGAGCAAATGTAATGAAAAAAAAAAATTAAGTGCAAATTCTATTGAAAGCTAAGCAGTGTGCCTGTATGCATGTGCGTGTGTGTGTGTGTGTGTGTGTGTGTGTGTGTGTGTGTGTGTGTGTGTGTGTGTGTGTGTTTGTTTGTTGGTGCCAGTTGGAGCGAATTCAGGAATACTCACGTACAAAAACAACTGATTATGATTACGGTTTAGCAACAGGAACTAAGTTAATTTGGCATTAATCAAACTTTTTTAAGGTTTTTTGAATAAATCTACACTTAAATGCATTCTTTTTGCGCTATCATGAGATATTGCATGGCTGAGTTTTATTTTTTACTGTATTAAAAAATACACATTTTCTAAAATATAAATAATTGTATGGTATAAGAGTACTTGTGTTTAACTACACACCAGGTTTATCTTAAAATATAAATGCTAGTGCTATTTCATAGCCCGTCAAGCTGCTGCAGTTTCATGGACACCCAACTCTCATTGATGCTAGTGGAGAGCTATGAGATCTGGGGACAGAAATGCCTTATTGATGAGAGAGGTATGTGGAAAATGGCAACACTGCTTCAGCATCACAGAAAGGCTACAGTAACTCAGATAATCACTTTGTACAGTTGTGATGAGCAGCAAAGCCCCTCAGAATGCACAACACATCGAACTTTGAGATGGATGAGTTCAACAGCAGCCAAGAACAGAAAGCTGAGGCTACAGTGGGCTAAGGCTCTCCAAAACTGGACAGTGGAAGACTGATCTGATTAATCTTGTTTTAAATTTCTGCTGATGCACACAGATGGTCGGGTCATGACCTGAAGAAATGAGGCAATTTTTAGACAAATTTTGAGAACAAAATGAGTCCTTGCCTTGCATTAGTATAATATACCTAATAAAGTGTTTGGTGAGTGTATATGCATGAGAGTAATGTGTGCAGGAATCCTTTTTGCCACTTTTTTTTTAAAACAAAATTGTTCATGAGAGTGTCTTTAAATTCTTTTAAATCCATGGGTCATCCACACAGACACACACAAAAAGACCCAGACAAGCATACTTATAACCCAGCTATTTTTATTTTTTTGTATTCTTCAATTACCATCCTTCATGTGGCCATCTAATGTATCCAATTCCTATTTCCTAGAGAGTAAGGGGCTTTTAGGTGTAGACATGTTTGCTTCTTTTTCTTTTAAATAAATAGGACAGAAGAGTCAGTCTATTCATATGCAGCAGACCTGGGGGCCAAGAGAGAGCACATGACTGTAGTTTTTCAGGAGAAAGATATGAAAGAAAAGAAATAAGCCTTGAGCAAAGTTGTGTACAATGTCTTGTTTGATTCTCAGTCTCTCTGTATTATCGAAATTGCATTTATTAATCTGGAACCTCAGTCTTGTATTGTGTACTATACTTGCTGTGGAATTAGATGGAAGGATGCTGCATATTTAAATACTTCTTCCCAAAATTCTGATGTGGCTAATACAGAATGAATTTTGTTCGAGTTACTTAGCCTTTTAAATTTGCTCTTTTCTGATTCCTTTTTATACGCTATCTTAACTTGTTTCTTTAAACCTAAGCATTTGCATTTACTTTGTCAACCACTTTTATCAGATGCACATGCAGTTGCCAGGGCCTGAACATGACTTCATAAACAATAAAAAAAATTTAACAGCAGCAAGTTTTAACTTTAACTGTTCTTTAAACTGAGTGGTCTCTCTCAAGCATCACAGTTCAACATGTGTCTCAATTAGGGGTGTAATGCAATGCATTTCTACTATACTGTATGTATTTGTATGTGTTTAGTGCTCCAAATATCCATGTCTGTAATTGTATCAGATTAAAATCTAAAGAGGAATGAAAAGGGACCTTACCTTGGTAAAACATGTAGAAGATAGAGGGTATTTGAAAAATGTCCATACATTGGAGAAAAAAAGACTTCTTATCCATCTTTTATGAAAGCCTATGACAAAAAAGGCCATGAACCAGGAAAAGATATATCACAAAGAAACGTTTAATGCATAACACGAGATGAGTTAAAATGAGTTCATCATGAGTGGGAGAGACGACGCTCTGTGTTTACAGAGAAATGGCAATCATGTAGAGGACATTTTTTGAGGAAAGTTACAAGGCTAAAAGAAAAAAAATCAGTAATAGAGCATTATCTTCAGCTAAAGTAATATATACATATGTGTGTGTGTGTGTGTGTGTGTGTGTGTGTGTGTGTATGTATAAAACACTTACTTATAGTAAGAGGGGGAAGTGTTGTAGTGTTGAAGTGTTGTCCAGGAAAGGGAATGAATAGTGGCTGGGATGTGAGAAGGAGATAGGCTGGCTGGCGCTACCCGAATCTCCATTGGTAGGGTAGGGGTGAAGGACTTCCTGCCACTCTACCGAGGAGTCTCCCACCTTTATAAGGCATTGCGAGGGTCCTCAGGGAATTTCTCTTCCGCTTCCGCCATCTTTGCTTGTAGTGAGAGAGAATAGGGGAGAAAGCCAACATTAGTCAGGAACCAAAGGTTCTCCACCTAACTGTCCTCCTGGTTCAGCGTCCAGTACGAGGGACAGAGGCCTATCGTCATAATATATATATATATATATATATATATAGCTTTTATGCACCTGTAGAAGTAATTGTAGGTCGGTTTAGTTTTTAACCCTAACCCTAACCCTAGAAATTTCTGCACCTTATGCTTCTATATGGGGCACAGACCAATAATATAATGCGAATTAAAATTGCTAGATGAGTTAAATCATGTAAGGGTCTAAGATATATTGTTAATTTCACAATTTGTGAAACTAAGTGTAAATATAAATGTTATTTAAATGACAGGTTTATTTAAACCTTTTTTTAGCCATCAAAAGGTTTATGAAACATGTGTTTCAATTGCAGATGAACTGTCATTCACCCTTGTTGTTTTTATTCTTTTCATCATCCAGCAAGCTCCCAAGTGGCATAATTAAAAATGCATATTGCTGTCACAACAAGCTTTACATGTATTATTAACATGAGACAGTCAGGCAGCTGTGTCTATATTAAAATTCAGTCAAGATCCTGACACTAAGAACGTGAAATTAGAACAAATCACAAGTGGGTGTGGCTCACCATTAGGCTTTAATAGTGACATATGATATTGCATATCATTTAAGGTTTTTTGTATGGTTATGGTTAAATATAAACATTTTTGCCCCTTTATTTCTTTTTCTCTTTACTGTTTAACATTGTTTAATGTCTAATATTTGCTGTAGATTTCTATAGTTTGCCTGTTTGCCTCACTTAAGCATTTCATTGTAAAAACTTCCACTGACCTCCCGTAATTTCCGGACTATTAAGCGCACCCATATATAAGCTGCACCCACTGAATTTTACAAAGATTTTTATTTTGAACATAAATAAGCCGCACCTGTCTATAAGCCTCAGGTGTCTACACTGAAACTAAAGAACTTTACACAGGCTTTAACGAAAGACAGTGCCTGTTACACGGTGTAACGGCTGAAATATGTTGTGGCTCCTTTAAGAGCAGAGCGGCATTTTGGGAATAGCCTGCCGCCGCATTTTTTCCGGTATTACTGCATGTGTGCAAGGCCGAGGAATATGTCCTTATTATTTTCTGATGCTCATTTCTAAGTTTCTTTGACTAACCCGTAACGCTGTTGCCAAGAAAAATAAAAAAGCACGAGTTTTGGAAACCTGTCTGTGCTTCTATGATTTTTGTTGCAACTGGAGTTAGCGAGCTATCCCTTGACCCAGATTCAACTCGTTACAACGGCTTGTATCTAAACAGTAGCCTACCAAGAAAGTCATTGTTCACTGTCTTCCTCCTTCTTTTCACAACAATTTCTCTCTGGAGTTTTTCTTTTGGCATCGATGTGCGTTTAAAAATCACCACCGGTGGAAGTTTTTTCTCCCGATGCCATGCAGCTCAGAACACAGGTGAGGTGCGTTTTTTCATTCCCGTTCGGAAATTTCATTGGTCTAATGTTATGTCGCTCAGTTTTTTGGCTTGAAGTTTGTGAAACCGGGAAAAACCCAGGAAAAATCCATAAATTAGCCGCTTCGTTGTTTAAGCCGCGGGGTTCAAAACGTAGGAAAAAAGTAGGAAAAAATACGGTATACATATGCCAAATAAAACTTGAATCCTAATTAAATTTTTATGATATAAAAAGTTCAAAAAAGGGGGGAGTGGTGGCTCCAGCGGTTAAGGGGCTGGGTTGCCGATCAGAAGGTCGGGGGTTCAAGCCCCGGTATCGCCAAGCTGCCACTCTTGGGCCCTTGAGCAAGGCCCTTAACCCTCTATGCTCCGGGGGTCCCTTACGAGGGAAATATCAAGGCCCGTGACGTCGGAGTGACGTGGGGCCGCCTTCCTGTGGGCTCACCACCTGCAGGAGGGACCGTAAGGGACGGTGCTGCGAGGATTGGGCAGCAGTCGAAGGCGGGGGTCTGCTTAGACTGCTGCCCCCGCGACCCGAATTACGGAAAAGCGGGAGAAAATGAATGAATGAATGAATGATAAAAAGTTCAATAAAATTAAAAACATGTCGGAACAAATATCACCTTTTAATGTGATACAGCAATGCTCAAGATGTTTAGTCTACTAACAATTAGAAAGTTCCTGCCATTTATGAACAACATTTCATCAGTCTATCAGTGACATCATGATGACAGGCCTACATTTAAAAACTCTGCAATCTTGTAGTTGATGGTTAGGTAATTTTTTTTAACACCACACTTTTAAAGCATTTTACATAGTGTTATTTTACAAATGTATTGTTTGTATGTCATTATCACATTATTAAATATCATGATGGAGCCATTAAACTCGTGGATGAAAGCTTGTATTGCACTAGTTATATGCATGCCGTATTTTTCGGACTATAAGCCGCTACTTTTTTCCCACGTTTTTGAATCCCACGGCTTAAACAACGAAGTGGCTTATTTATGAATTTTTCCTGGGTTTTTCCCGGTTTCACAAACTTCAAGCCAAAAAACTGTACCCCATAACATTAGACCAATGAAATTTCCGAACGGAAAAGAAAAAACGCACCTCACCTGTGTTCTGAGCATCGGGAGAAAAAACTTTTTTTTTAAACGCACGACGATGCCAAAAGATAAACTCTCGAGAGAAATAGTTGTGAAAGGAAGGAGGAAGACAGTGAACAATGACTTTCTTGATAGGCTACTGTTTAGATACAAGCCGTTGTAGCGCGTTGAGTCTGGGTCATGGGATAGCTCGCTAACTCCAGTTGCAACAGAAATCATATAAGCACAGACAGGTTTCCAAAACTCGGGCTTTTTTATTTTTCTTGGCAACAGCATTACGGGTTAGTCAAAGAAACTTAGAAATGAGCATCAGAAAATAATAAGGACATATTCCTCGGTCTTGCACACATGCAGTAATAGCGGAAAAATGCAGCGGCAGGCTATTCCCAAAATGCCTCTCTGCTCTTAAAGGAGCCACAACATATTTCACCCGTTACACCGTGTAACAGACACTGCCTTTCGTTAAAGCCTGTGTAAAGTTCATTAGTTTCAGTGTAGACTGCGGCTTATAGACAGGTGCGGCTTATTTATGTTTAAAATAAAAATCTTTGTCAAATTCAGTGAGTGCGGCTTATATATGGGTGCGCTTTTTAGTCCGGAAATTACGGTACTTTAAGTGCATGCTTTGAGTACACTAATACTTGCATTGTCTTGTCATTTGTGAAGTGAGTGAGTATGTTAACAGTCAGTGGTTTCTGGTTATTCACTAAATTGCAGCAAAGGTTCTTTACTAGCCAGGTGTTTTTGCCTGTTTTTATTTATTCCCTCAGTGAATGCCAAGCATGGCATGTGCAGTCTACACACTGTGACCAATCAACAGACCTTACCCGTAGCTATAGTCTTAGCTCGTATTTATGAAACAGTTCAATTTTTCAAGTCAATAATTTTTTTCTCAGTTCATTGTCATGTTTATATATATATATATATATATATATA
>JAAIIK010000021.1:5971321-6000376 GCA_014706435.1 Silurus glanis
TGTGTGTGTGTGTGTGTGTGTGTGTGTGTGTGTGTGTGTGTGTGTGTCTTACCACTGGAGAGGTCACAAACAGTAGAGTAAAATAACATGTTCTGTAAATACTCTTTTCTAAAAAAGACTTGTACTTGTATATTCTTATATAACTCACTATGTTTACCATGAAATATATCTTTAAATTGCACTAAACATCTCCAGGTAATACACTGACATACATACAAACTTTTTTTTTCCAAACAGTTTTAATCCTCCTTTGTACTGGCCCAGGTTCCTGTAGCTGAGGTGTGAGCTGATATAGACCAGCATATCAGACCTGCCTACTGCTCACACCAGCCTGCCGCTCCTTATACAAAAATGTGGAGTGTGGATGATCAATTTGGCAATACCACTGTCATGCTTCATGCTTATGATTAACTCTAAGGATTAACTCATACTCCGGGCTAAGATTTGCTTGACGAACACATTTTTACTTCTAGCTTTTAACTAAAAAGTAAAATATAATGTAATGCACACTAGACTAATGTGCAGACTTCTAGTATACTATTTAAAGATTAATTCTTAATTAATACTTAATTAATTAAGCAACATTTTAAAAGTAAAACTTTCTAGGACTGATTTTTTTTTGTCTTCTCAATTCCTGCTTTGTGATTGGTGGGTTTAAAAGATTTTGTAAACTTGAGAATAAGAACAAAGAACAAAAGTGTATTCTCTTTTAACAATTATTTGTGTTGTTTAAAAAATAACTAATACTGAATAGCAACTGTTGGCACCACTGACCAAAAAAAACCAGCCCAATCTTCCTTGCTTGGAATATTGTCTTGCAATTGATATGGCAATGCAGTTCTTATAAAGACATACCAGGTCGATGACAAAGTTATCCTTTTTAACCCAGATTTAATTACTGATCAATTACAATGCAATTCTGGCTGATTGAGGCATAATCATTTCCGATGCACCGCATTCAACTGGCTCTGCTCATTTGATCTCTAGAGTCAAACAGCATGATGCAATGTGAATTAGGAATATAAAGTAATGAGCCTAGTGACCACAGTATGATGTAGATGTTATACTTACAGGATTAACGTATCCAAGTAATGGCTCAGTTGGAGCGGAGAATCACAGAATGAACAAATTCAACTAGTGACACATCGCTACCTATGGCACAAATATTATTTAATCGTTACTATATTTTATTCATACAAACACATTATACTGTAAGCTTACTTTTAAGCTTTACTTTCCTAGTGTGATATTCATGAAGAATATGGCTAAAAGTAGCTCCTATTGTATTAAGCTAAAGCTTTAAATAGTCACAATGATTAAATCGTTAACAATTCTAAATGGCTGTTATTAATGAGTTAACACAAACGGGTTAATGCATCTGAAATGTTTTATGAGCTTTTAAGAAGGTATTATCTTGATTTGTGTGGGTTAATAAGTTATTATGGGATGCTATTATTCATTGTAAGAAATAATGCAACACTTAAGCAGATCTAGGTTATGACTCTCCACTGCTTAGTCATACAAGTAAATGCAGTTGCAAAACACTGAAGAACTCATCTGCTGTTTATTGTCCATCAGGTCTTCATCAGTGATGCCAGGGATCAAAGTTTACACAACTCCCTGCTGTTAGGTCATATGAGAATTGCAGGGGAGATGAGCTTCGAATATTATCCACGCATCGTGGACAATAAATGCCCCCTTGACTGATGTTAACAGTTCAGGAATTGCTACGGATGATGCCATTTCTCATAAAACCACTGTCTTAAAAAACAAACAAAAACTATATTTTATGAATTCAGCAATCAGCTGCAAGAATTGCAGCATTATGCACAAATGACTGTTGTGATGCCACTTAATTTCAAATTAGACTAACATACAATGGTCAAATGAACTAGTTGGTTATGCAAATTATTTATTTATTTGTGTCATTCAGTCATTCAGCTTATTTTGTAATATCGTAAGGTATAGGAGTTCAGTCCCCTTCCTAATTTGAAATAAGATGTATTGGTGATAATTGTGGTTAGACTATTAGTTAACAATTGTTAGTGGGTAGCCTATTAACACTGCTGTAAATCAACGGTTCAAATTCACAGCTCTATTAATAAGCTAGAATAGAATTCCTTCCATAGAAAGCCTATGCTGATAGCAGGAATATAGACAGAATAATTTTTAGGGGACCGTTAATCTTTGCAAGATCTGTGTGCTGAATTTGGCTCGATTTTTTAAGAAGGCCATCCTCGTGAAACGAGACATACCTGTCCACACACAGGTCATAATGACCCTTAGATTCCTGGTAAGCAGTTCCTTCCAGAGGGGATTAGCTGACATCCCAGCCATTCTTAAGCTTAATCATGCTGGCTGTCTTAGATAATTAAACGGTTGTGCCATTTCATCAGGTGTTTTTATCGACCAGCATCAAAGCTCAATTTGCAGCAAAACACTGGATCATTGCTATGTATTTCTCAAGTAGTGACTCTTATTAAATGTTGCAATGACTGTGCAGCACACTCTGTGTAGGGCTATTTGCAGAAAGGTAGATGCCATGCTTTAGATACATAAAATAGGAGAACGGGAAACTTTACCATCCAGAAAATGACAGCTGCATTGTAAAGTAAGGGTATGTGCTGAATTACACAGCAGAATGGTTTTCATTTCTTCTTATTTTTTCACCTATGGCCTGTCCCAGACTCAGATTCACAAATGCTATAAGACTACAAGACACAGATGCACCAACTCTAAATCGTCAAAGCTTAATCTAAACGCATTTGCTGTTTCTGACAATGCTATTTTTGTCATTTTCATGCATTTCAATTGTTTTCATTGTTACCATTGTGTTTCTGTGTTTGTAACATAGCAACTTTGAGCACACACCCAAAGTTGAAGGTACTCAGGCCACATAGCACATAGAGATGATGTTAGGGCTGCTTGAGATCATTCTCATTAAAAATAACAGTATGCTAATGGTAAATGAATTAACACAGACTGGAATTTTGTGTGTTTTGCATATTTGACTCCAAAACCTTAAAGTAATTGGAAAAACCATTTTGTGCCAAGAGCAAGTACTAAGGACATTATGATATCAGTGGGTGAGGACAAAAAAGTTTTTCCTCACTATAGACAGTTACACTTTGTTGTGTCTTGTTGCCTAGAATTATAAGTTATTGTGACGCTTTATCAACAATGCAGTTTGTGGCAATAACATTATCAAATTAATGCATATACAGTTATTTTCGCCACTATTCTGGCCAACAAATAACAATTTTTTTTTCTTTAACATAAAAACCTTAACTTTACACTTCACACAAATGTATTTTGTTACTTTCTGCTCTTTATTGTTGCCACTATCTTGCACTCAGCAATGATTGGGACATACTGTATTTATGTATTCATGAAGTCATTTGCATTCACTATTTATAAATAGTTCTGGGTGGTAACCAAATGGAATTTGAGGCTCATTCAAAGTACATACCTTTTCAAGATGAATGTGATTTTCAAAGAGAAAAATGGCATGCAGGTGTGTGTGTACACAGTTTTATAAATCTGATTCATTTTTTGTGTGCACACATTTTTTTCTCTGGAATACATGCAAGGTTTTAAAAATAAGACTCCAAGAAACCTGGATTTTGCTATCTTCATCTTTCCAACAATGTGACACCATCTGACCTGAATACAAGGCCATGCATTTTACAAAAATACCCTCCTTGCGGTGACTAAAATTCTACACAATGCTGCAGAATGCTCTCTGTCCTTGGTCTTCTCTTCTGCTCCGATTTGGTATTATGGTCAAGGTGTGGGAACATATAGATGAAAAGACCAGCTCATGTATAGAAAATCTTACTTACAATTTAAAGTGTACAACTTACTTACAAAAGTGTACAACGTTCTTACAATTTAAAGTTAAAGTATTGATCTAATAATATATTAAGTACTAATGGGAGAAGCCGAAAGAAGAAGAAGTAAAAGTGGAACAGATTTAACTCTGAATCAAGTACACAAGTATTAAAGTAAAGAAAAAACATATATATTTTCATGTGAAAGCTTTTATTACGTATATAAAATTGCAGCAAGCAATTATTCAGTTTCTGTTATCATACTTCACAGCCTTAGAAAACTAACTAATACATTGGTTAAATATCATATAAAAATATATACCGTATTTTTCGGACTATAAGCCGCTACTTTTTTTTCTACGTTTTGAACCCCTGTAGGCTACTGTTTAGATACAAGCCGTTGTAACGCGTTGAGTCTGGGTTAAGGGAGAGCTCGCTAACTCCAGTTGCAACAGAAATCATATAAGCACAGACAGGTTTCCAAAACTCGTGCTTTTTTATTTTTCTTGGCAACAGCGTTAAGGGTTAGTCAAAGAAACTTAGAAATGAGCATCAGAAAGTAATAAACACATAATCCTCGTCTTGCACACACGCAGTAATACCAGAAAAATGCAGTAAAAATACCGCTATGCTCCTAAAGGAAGCGCACCATATTTCACCCGTTACACCGTGTAACGTGTCTTTCGTTAAAGCCTGTGTAAACTACATTAGTGTAGACACCTGCGGCTTATAGACAGGTGTGGCTTATTTATGTTAAAAATACAAATATTTGTAAAATTCAGTGGGTGCGGCTTATATATGGGTGTGCTTTATAGTCCGAAAATTACGGTATTTAAAAAATATTTATATATTGTCTAAAAGTTGACTCTAGCAAAATTTGACTCACTGCCTAGCCAAGTTCATTTTTGAATATAGAAGATTTAGGTAGGTCCAGGAATGCTTCAGTGCTTCTTCAAGTACTGATGTCTGGTGGCTTATCTATATTCAAATGTACATAGATAGCTGTAGTGCTAACATATTAGCACTATTCTGTTTGGTTTTCTGCATTAATGTTTGTTTGGTGTATATATATATATATATATATATATATATATATATATATATATATATATATGTGTGTGTATATACATTCATTGAGTGAATGAGTGAAGATAATAATAATAATGGAATAGCATAGCCTTTATTTGTCACATATACATTACAGCACAGTGAAATGTTGTTCTTCACATATCCCAGCTTGCTTGGAAGCTGGGGTCAGAGCGCAGGGTCGGCCATGATACGGTGCCCCTGGAGCACACAGAGGGTTAAGGGCCTTGCTCAAGGGCCCAAGAGTGGCAGCTTGGCAATACCGGGGCTTGAACCCCCGACCTTCCGATCAGTAATCCAGCGCCTTAACCACTGGAGCTACCACTCCCCTAGATAAAACATTTGTAATCAGTATTTTAATAGTCTACATATAAATTTAAAGTGAATGTGCACTTTCTTCTTCTTCTTCTTTAAGATATAATTAAGTACAAAAAAATCAATCTCAATAAAACCAATTTGCTTAAATATGCATTTACCCAAATAATACTTATATAAAAAAATGAATAGTTATATAATTATTTGCAATTATGGTAACTACAGTTACTCATTTTTTTTCATGCCTGAATATACATGGTATATTAAAATTTTCACTAACCACTTGTGATTGCTGTTCATGACTAGTTTGCCAGTTCTGCCAAAAGCAGACTATTTGATTTGCTATTTTGTTAAGCTGAATACTCTTTATGTGCATTCAACACCCACAAACATCAAAAAGCAGTTCTTTATAGAAATAGAGCAATAGTAAAAGTAAATTTAGTCACAATCTACTGCAAACTTCTAAGTGCAAGTAGAAAAAAAAATCAATTTAGTTCTGTCCTTGACATATTCATTTATTCTCCATTTAATTAGTGTTGTATGAATCTTGAAAATTATTGCAGAAACACGTCTTAATAAGCCGTTGAGAACATTTCACATTTCATGTAGTCTAAAAGTGGCCTACAGAGTCATGTTTAATATGGTTCACATACTATATAATCCTAAAAGTGTCCCTGCATAGTAGCTATACATTTTGTATTTCTTTAACATTTAGCAGATAGTGATGTGGAGAGCTTTTTGGCTCAGGGAGAAAACCTGCCTTTATTTGCCACTGTCAATTAAATTTCACTTTTCAGTGTATTTTTTTTAAACACACGTGTATACCCGCACAGCACCTCGTCTCTCTCTCTCTCTCTCTCTCTCTCTCTCTCTCTCTCTCTCTCTCTTTCTCAAGGCTTCTCTCTCTGCTTTTTATCCACTCTGACAAAGAACACTCGTAAGTATCACCATGCACAAGCATGGCCACTCGTTTTCTCCTATCTGGCTTTGCTCTCCAAACCGGCGCTTGACCATGCCCCACTACCTTATACCTCCACCGCCTGTCTCTGCACCACAGTCTGTGGGGCATTTTAAACATAAATGGCAAATAGTGCCAAGTGATCCAAGCATCTTTTAGCATTTTAAAGTGATGGAGCCTCTGGAGAGGGATGTGGTCTGAGCACGGAGTGAAGGGCCATTCCATGAGTATCAAAGGGTTTGGGACCTATTTGATTGCCTAGCACTCCTTCACGATCTTTCTCTACCTGCTCTTCTACACTCTTGCACACTATCTGCTCTCCTGCACAGCATGGAGTGCTTCCCCTCCTCCAACACCTGGGACTAGATGGCCCCCAGCCCTTCATTTGATGCACCTATTTAAAATGATTGTGAGTGCAGTGTTTACCTGAGTGAAAGCCCAATGGCATTACTTCATCTATTGGCCGGTCCAATCTTGGGCTCTCTTTTTAGTCAGATCTGTCAGGATAATAAATATTGTTCCTGAAAAATTAGGCACAAACTTGCAATAATGCCCAGCCAGCCCCAACTTTTTAGTCTTGGGTCTTAGGCAGACTACAATTGCTGCAATCTTGTTAATTTGAGGATACACCTGCTCATGACCCAAGTAGAAACCCAGACACAGGACGATACTTCCTGTGCACATTTTTGGATTTTTCCTCATGCAGTCTTCTCTAATGGACCAACAAGGTCTTTTGAAGAGGACCTTGATTAGGGGTTAAAGGCTCAATGGCACTTTTAGTGGCCGGCAGATTCACCATTCATTTTTTTGTGTCTTTTGCTGCCCCAAATGTCCGGCCATCAGGTTATGATGAGCCACGTAGAACAAACAGTTTCTTTTGGCACTTCAGGATTTTTTCAGATTATTTTCCTTTGTTTTAGTGTCTTGTGCCAATTGATATAGCCTTTAAAATTAAAAAATATGGGTAGGATATCTTTAACAATAAAAAATATAGGTGGCACAAAGTCAGGCTATCTTCATTGACCATCACTTATTTTAACTTTGTCGAAGCGGTGCCAGAGAGTTATGTTGCATGTCTGCTCAAGGGCCCACCCTTCCACTTTGTGTCATCCTGCTGCAGACGTGAGGTTGACGACCCTAGCATCACCTCCCCAGCCAATGCTGTGCACATCACTTACCACTTAATAATAGTGTAGGACCCATTCACATACACAATAGCAATAGCAGCTGCAATGCAGGACAATTTGTTTCTAGAATTAGTGGGTTCGTGTGGTGGAGACAAACCACTGTGTTGACAGAGCCAGCACACCAGCCCAAATTTTACTTCGTCCCAAACTGCACCTGTAATGCGAGGATCACCCACCTGTCAGAGAGAACCCAGACACAGGGGTTAATGAAAGTGGAGGTAAAGGGAGGAGCAGCCAGGTTCGAGTGACTGGTCTCAAGGACTTGGCCACTATTTCCAAGGAGTGAATAAGAATGAGAGGAAGGCAAGGAGAGGAAAAAGGTAAGGAGGGGAGAGAGTGATTAAGAGAGAGAAGAGAAGGGCTCACCTGCCCCGATATACACCACCAAATGGTCCTTAGTCAGCTGGACCACCTTGTCTAGCGACGCAGGACACTGGCACTGGACCCACTCTGTCGCCCTCTCGGGGAATCAAACAATGAACTGCTTCCATATCAGTGTCAAGGACCCAATTGCTATTGGTGTTGTTCTGGTGTGTTGTCGACTTACTGCAGGATCACACGCACATTTTATTTATTTATTTTAATTTTTTTTTTTTTGCTGATCTGATCTTGTATTAGTGTACATATTGTCATAAAGTTTCCCTGTTAGGATATTTCCTTGTGTAATCCTGGCAACTCTGTAATTATCCAGTCTTTTGTCCATGACACATAGAAAATTTGTGTTCATGCTACTAATGTAATGTGGTGACCTCCATCCAAAACACCTTGGTCCCAAATACCCTCAAATGGTCTGAGTGATTGGATCACAAGTCACATTTGATACTATTTTGCTGTCCACCTGAGATTGAATCATCCAAGACAGATGGTATTGCAAGTCAGAGCAAGGTCTAACATCCTATGACTCACAGATCATCCTTGCCATTCTTGCTGACACGGGCACTGGGGGCTACACTGTGACCTGTTTGTTATTGATATCATTTCTACCAAGTTGTAGGTGAGGTTCAGTATCATCTCACATCCTCACTACAAAAATTCCCCAAAGATTAGTTCTTGGTCCATCCTTGTTCTCTGTATATAACTAAAAATCAGTTTTCAGGGTTTTTGTTATCACTGATGTGATGATGACACACTTCTCATTGATTTTCTTTTGTTTGCCTCCATTGTGGGTCAAAGGATATCAGATAAAATTTTTACCATTCTATCATGGATAAAGACCTTTACTATATGGTCAAGAGATCAGAAACACCTGACAATCAAACCTGTGTGTGCTTTTTTAACATTCCAGATTTAGTGTCTCTTTGTGTGTGGTTTTGAGGATTTGTGCTTATTTATTCAAAGAGCAGTTGTGTGGTCAGGCACTGATATACATCTGTAGTATATGAAACCTAGTGAATCAGTGTTGATTTATTCATTGATTGAGACTTCAAAGCATGTTTGTATGCTTCTTTGGATAAGGGCGTCTGCTAAATGCTGTAAATGTAAATGTAATATAAGGAGGCAATGGGCGCATTCGTGGCCCAAACGTTGAAGGTGGGGTTAAGGTCAAGGCTCTGTGCAGACTACTCAAGGTCTTCCTCTTCAACTTTTACCAACCATGTCTTCAGAGACCTCACTTAGTTTACATGTTTCTGTGTCCAGAGCAACTTGCAATTATCTCATGGTTAGGTGTCCACATATTTTTGCTATTGTAGTACAAGTTCTGAAACTCAACCTTAACAAACAGAATTGACTACCTTCTGAACTAAATCTCGAAATCACCACACTGACAATCCATCTGGTGGGTAAAATTCTTTCTGTAATTTCTTCAATCATTTATTTTTTTTTAAACAACAAATAAGTTTTCTAGTTATTGAATCTATTCACATGCTTATGCAAGCGTTCATATTTCTCAAACATGTCTAGTGAAAAAACATGCTGTATGCATTCAAATGATACATCTCCTGTCCGGGGCATTTCTAATGCTTGTCTGTTTCATAATTTCTGAAAGATGTCTTTTTACTCTCATACTGAGTTTAATTCACAGACATTTTGTTGTGATGGAAACTTGTAATGCAGTCATAAATGGGCTGTGTACAACATTATGCAGCCAGCCTTCTAACTGCACACTTGCTTGCCCAACTCTACAGCTGTCTACATCTTCAGGGCACCTGGCATTCCCCTCTCAGAGATATGAGATATGAATTTAATGTCCACATCGACATGTCCTACTACAAATGCAGCGAGGCCACTAGCATTGTGGATGACCCCTCCTATCCTTTTATATTCAATCTTGCAGGAGGTACCAGAGCCTTTGTACCACCACCAGATTCCAAAACAGCTTCAACCTTGATTCAGATCAAATTCTTACACTGTTGCTTCAAACATCTACCTGAATTAGCCTTACCCTTTCCAACATCCACCTCATACATTCTTCACTGCACACCTGCACTATGTATTGCTGTTGGGGGATATTTTACTGTAGTTCTTATCTGACACTTTTTTGCTTATTGCTACATTTAACTTTATATTGCTGTTACGCTTCATAGTCAATAGTTTACAGACAATTTTTTGCACTGATTCCTCCTATCCAATCTTCTTATGTTGTCCTGTCTAGTTAACATGTACTGTCAAGTTTTCTATATCGTGCTGCATTCTTGCTTCCGAATGAACAGCATTCTATTCCAGTGTATACGTGTTTTGCTGTATATAGAAGAATGACAGTAAAATTTCACTTGACATGACTTGACTGGTGCTGGTGAGATAAGCTAGAAACTTCGTTCCAGACATTCTACTGCCTTCATTTTACAAAAATATAGAGACCTACATACCTCTTTAGGCAATATCTTGGATACTTAGTTGTCATTTTTCTTTGCATTTTTGCACGTTTGCCTTGATATGTAAAGTTATTTCTACTCATTATATGCTCACATCTTTCAATTTGTCTGTTTTGGTTTTTACTGACTCGACAACTGTGTCACTTGTACAAGACAGCATGAGTATGTAGACTTAAACGTTATCAATGATTACATCTTCTATATAGAAGCACATACAGCTACATAAACAGACACTAAATGAACAAAAGTTTGTGGACACTTGAATATAAGATTTGTATGTGCATTTTGAAAAGCCCATACCACATTTAGTCCCTATTTGCTGTAATAAAAACCACCACACTTCTGGGAAGATTTTCCACTAGATTTTAAAGTGTGTTTTGAGATTTGTGCTCATTCACAGGATACATACTCAGAATCTCTCTGGATGTGTTATCATTACATATTTCCTTTCACTTGAACTAGGAGACAGAAACCTGTTCCAGCAGGACAGCAACCTTGTGCATAAAGCAAGTTCAATAAAAATATTGTTTACATGGGTTAGAGTGGAAGATCTTGAGTGGCATGCTATAAAGCTCTGACCCTACTTAACACCTTTGGGGTGAATTGGAATGCTGACAAAATTTATACCTGACTTTACTTATACCCTTTTGGATGAATGATTTCAAGATTCTTAAAAAATTAATGCTTTTACATCCAGAGACATCCTATAAAGTTGTGTAAAACTTTCTGGTAACAGTTTGGGGAACAGGCGCATATGATTGGAAAACTTTCAGTACTTTTTCCTATATATTGTATGAACACTATATAAACATTACTGCTAATATTTTGATTGTTTGTATAAAGCAAACATAGAGTCATAAAGGTTTACTAAGGTGTTGGCTGGGGTTGATATTTTATCCATGCCTTTATGGGTTAAGATAAGCAGATTGTATAGTGAACCTGAGCTTGTGTTATCCTTGTGGAGTTGGATGTTTGTGGGTTCTGTGGTTTCCTTCATCCTCTGAATAACATGCCTGTTATTGGGTCGGCTTTTACTTCACACCGATTTCTTCATGCCTTATTTTACTTACATTTACACTTATTAATATGCACATTTGATTATATGTAGTGTACTGACACTCATTTAACCATAGTTAGCTATCCTATGGTACAATTCATGCATTAGCAACTGCATATTTAAAATGCCAGATTATTTGTAACTATGGCTGCTGGCCTGTTGAAAAGAACACCTTAAGATCTTTTGATGTTGTTGGCAATCCCTGCAGCGTTCCTTCTGATAAACCATTGACAGCTGGAGTTAAAATCAATGGTATTTTTTTTCATCCATTACAAAGCAAAAGAAAGTCTAAAGAAAGACCCTTTATGTTAGAGAAAGGTCACTGCACCCTTAATACAAAATACCAAATGCATAAAGCGAGGGCTTATCCTTCTTATTATGCTGTTGTGAAGCTGGTATGTTTTCTTTCAGCTTCAGGATCAGGCTTAAACACATAAAGCTGAATTGCAGATTTTATTATTTAGCACTGTATGTGTTCCATTCAGTTATACACATGTTACAGGCAGTGGTAAGATGTGTGCTGTGTATATAATATAACTTTGAATTATATGCCCATCACATTAAATAAAGATTATTTTATTGGAATCTTAAAATCACCTTTGCAGATATGCCAGGAAGCATAAGCTACTCTGTTCCAAAGAAGTTTAAGTAAGTTTATATTTCATATATAATAACAATTTTTTGATTTAATACAGTTTAAAAAGGCAATGATCAGTTTATAATGCAAATGTAGGATCTAGGGAAGTAGATTGGTGAAGATATTTGGAAGAATAAACTAACAAAGCATCAGCATCAGAAACCACTCACCCCAGGAAGAAAAATGAAGCCTAGAACCATGAACTGGCCAAGCCCTTTGTTGTCTTCCCTAAAATACAAACAAATCAGTCTTCATGGGTGGGACATGACACAGGCTGGTAGGTAGAGGGAGAGAGAAAGAAGATAGACAAACAATGGAAACTCTTCAGAGATAAAGCACGAGAGAGCATCAGCCATGACATTCTAGTGGCCTTTAATATGACAAATCTTTCATTTACCTAGCTGTGAAAACAGCAGACAGCACATCAGTCTCTTTTGCCTGTTCAATAAATGGTAGCTTAATCTCTCCTTTTAAAAAAACTTCATAACCATGATGAAATATTTTTTCTTTATTAAACAATACAATTTCTAATACCTTTAATTATTCATTTTCCACTACATGAAACATTCTCTTTACAAGTCCACGTGTGTGACCTGTTATTGTAGAAACTTCATATAAACCTATTGTTCATGAGGTTATAAAACAATAATGCACACTTTTTGACAAGTAACATTTGAGAATGTATTATTTATATTCATATATTTTTATATTGCACTAGAAGATCTGTTACGTAAAAATTGCTTAGGAAGTTGACACGATTACAAGATATTTTTTTTGTTGTTTGTATGTTTTCAAATGTTGATCAGCAGGGCGACACAGCAGGTAGCGTTGCCAGCTTGATCATGAGCTCAGGTGAATGTCTGTGTAAAGGAAACAGGTCTGAAGTCCGTCTAGTACTGCAAACAGCCACAGTGGCCTCTCACTGCGCACAGCAAGCAGCATGCACCAGGTCTCATATAATTGGTCCGACCTGGTGTAAGACACTAATTGTTAGCATTTAGCTTCCCTGCAGTTTTTTTTCCACACCTGGTCTAACTAAAGATAAGAGTGGAAAACAGTCATCCCTTGTGATTGAAGTTGGTACAACTTAATAACAATTTAAATATAAATAGTAGCTTTTTAAATATGTGTTCCCTTTTGTGGCTACAACCTGTATATGTTCTCTTATATTTGGTTACTGAATAAATTTTTGTCAAGTAATGGAAATACGTTTTTCCTTGTATATGTACAATTAAAAGGTAATAGCTTTTTCACCGATTGAATGTATATAATGTTAAATTGACATTCTGTACATTCTGTTGATTATATTTCATATTAAAAGTATGGCCTGCTTCAGTAGTTCTACTACCCCTTTGACTGGATGCCAATGAATTGCAGGACACTGGTTATCCTTTTCCATCATTAATTTTCACCCTCCAAGCCCCACAACCCTCCTCGGCCTGATTAATTTTCACCCTAGCATGTAGCCCAAATGCTAATTAAGCAACACTGGGGAGGCACAAGATTCATGAGCAGCGCTGACTCCTGCCATTTCAATTCAGCGGAGAGCAAAAATGTCACGACATCCTCTAGTTATGTTCATGCAAAGTTTCTCAAGCTGTAAAACGACCTCTTTCTTTTTTTATGATTCATGTCAAGTGACATTTTTGTACTTCTTCTTTTTTTTTCTCCCCTGAACAGCCTTGACGTTCAGCTGGATTTTTAATGAATATCCATCGTTCGTAAAGCAGGATTCACGAAGGTTCGTGTCTCAGGAGACAGGGAACCTGTACATCGCCAAGGTGGAGCCATTTGATGTGGGCAACTACACATGTGTCGTCACCAATACAGTCACAAAAACGCATGTTCACGGTCCGCCCACTCCTCTGATACTGCGCACTGATGGTGAGTCACTAATAAATAGTGTTATATAGTTTACGTGTGTAGAGTCTGACATGATAAATCAAATCGAATTGGTTGAGGTTTTATTGTTCATTGAGTTAGACCTTGTTGTCTGATTAACCATAATATTTAAATATATCAAAAAGGAAACACTAGGAGGAAAAAAAGATTTTTTTTTTTTTTTCAATTTCATTTGAAATCCAAATTTTAATTAGCAGCTTTCTTACAAATTTTAAGAGACTTACCATCACATGTTTTCTGGCTTGTAGGCTGGCATTATCAACTGGTCTTCAAACAGAAAGGTCATTTGTCCTACACCCATCTAATTGTGGGTTGTCTGAATCAAGATTTACAACAGAGATTAGTTGTATTCACTGGGAAGTCTAATAAACAAACAAACAAACATGAATAATTAAAGAAATCACAATTTCTGGTGTAATGTCATAAACTTCAAGAAAATAAATAAGGTTGACCTCTCTGAGGCCTTATGTTTATTTTTGCGTTTACTGCAGGATATAAAATAATAATGATTATTGTGTTTAAAATGTAATTTATTAAACAATGGATTTTCAGTTCATAATTATTATTACTGTAAAAGCATTTTTAATTCTAACTTTTTTGTTGGTGTAATTAATAAGAAAACCTTGAAATATATAATTGATAAATTATAGATATAGATATTTAATCAAAAGTCTTAAAACATCAAATTTTTTTCATCTAAATATAAGAAGAGAAAAAATATCACTAGATCTCCACAGCTTGACCAGTGTGCATGCACTGACACGAGCATGCTGTGTTACACACTAGCGATAAGGATCTCTTTAAACTCCCTCTCTCACAGCCCAGCAGCTATCAGAGATAACATAAGCCTTATACAATCACTAAACATGTCTCCTGATCACAGAGTATCTAAATAAAGTGACCTTTCAAAAATTCAAAATTAATATGGATGACGAGCATGAAAAGCACAAACAAAACTACGGTGTGATGGTATTTTTTTATCAACATGTCACCCCAGCAAAATTTGCATAAGCAATAAAACCGTCTTTCACCAGGTGTTATGGGAGAATATGAACCAAAGATTGAAGTGCAATTTCCAGAGGTGGTCCAGGTGGCTCAAGGTGCAACTGTGAAGCTTGAATGCTTTGCTTTGGGCAAGTGAGTGTCCTATATGTAATTTATAAAATATTAAGCAGAATTTATGCATTCTATTGACACATGCATCACAAATCGAAAACATTCACATTATGGGTGATGTCATAATTTTAACTTGAATAAGCATCAATACATTAAACACAGAAAATAAAAAAATATTGAACACAATTCATGTTAATCAGATTGATTAATGATTGATTGATTGATAATTTCATCCACTTCTATGTCTCAATTTGTGTTTCTTTTATCTCGTCCTCAACTTAGTCCTGTACCTTCCATAATATGGAGGCGTGTAGATGGTGTCCCATTCTCCCGCAAGGTGGACATGAGGAAGGCCAGTGGTGTCCTCGAGATCCCATACTTCGAGCAGGATGATGCTGGTACATACGAGTGTGTCGCTGAGAACTCTAAAGGGAGGAACTCAGTGCAGGGCAAGCTCTCTTTCTATGGTGGGTTCTTACAGGTCACGTGATTATAAGCCATATTTAAGACACATTTATTCTGTGGTGAAGGTATGACATAATGATGGTGCATGCGCCACTAGCTAGATTATAAGGGGGTGGATTTTCAACAGTGCATGAAAATGATTAAAGCTCCCGAGCCATGAAGCTACTAATATTTTCATCCAGATTAAAAAGGATGAAGAGACGACCTTGTATTTTATCTTATCTGTGTGTGTGTGTGTGTGTGTGTGTGTGTGTGTGTGTGTGTGTGTGTGTGTGCGTGTGTGAGAAAGAGAGACTTTACCAGATGGCACCATGACTGACAGGTTAAGTGTACTTTACTTAGAGCATATAGTCACATGTGTCATTCAGGAACTCACTCAATGTGTCACCATCTGGATAAAGCACAGCACCTGTTATTATTCATTTTGATGATGTGCTTTAGTAATGGATGCTCTATAATATAAAAGTTAAATTGTATCCTTTAATTGCAGGACAAACTGTTTAAATCCTTAGTTAGTCCTCGGTTAGTCATTTGAAGCACAGGAAAAAAAAAATAAAAACACATTAAGTGTCTGTTTAGATATATAAGATTTATACCTAAAATGTTAACAAATCAAGCTCACATGCTTCTCTTTAAGAATAAGTGGCCAGCAGGCACATGGCATATGTATAAAAGCATATTTAATATAGACTTTCAAATGAAGGGCTCGTGACCTTTTCCCTGCACCACCACACTGGCAAGGCCGAATTGCTCACACGAGACCGCTCCCTATTAAGTAAGTAACTGTAGGCAACAGAGGGGATTTATCCTCCCCTTATGGGAGTGCTCGCTAGTGCTAGTATTCACATTAGCTCGCGTTTGCATTACTGCTGATGCCCAATGGCCCATTTACAGGAATAGCCTTGACAGTGCTGAATGTTTTTATTTTTTTATTTTTATTTTTTTCCATCTCATTGTTTATATCCTCTTTGACACGGGATGCGCAGGGACAAGTTTCTTGACAAAAAAAAAGATAAATTTGGCAGCACATAAAATTTGCGTAGACCTGGCTGTATACTGTATATGCAGTATCATTCAAAATGTTAGACGCCCTAGAAAAATACATATTATTTTAATTAACAACAATTGTATGGCTGAGAAAAAGGCATCCTATTAATTTTATATCACTTTTTTAAAAAATAAAAAAATTGTTTTTACTTACTGCTCTTCATATAATAGTTTTATATTTATTTATTTATGTAGAAATTTTAATATTATTATTTCTGAGGAATTTTTTTCAATCAGCATATATATATATATATATATATGTTTGTGTGTCTGTGTGCAATACTGAATCCACCAGCAACAGCCTCAATCTGGTTTGAGGTGGCTTAATAATTTATGGTAGTTCTTCTTGATTTTCTATCAACACCCACTGCTGTTTCAATTCCTTCTCTTCTTTTCTGCCTTGGTCTATAAGTCAGCCACTAGTCGTCCAGTTGGGTATAACTCATTTCTGTGCATTAAATAATTTGCTACTGTCTTTTTTCCTATCTGTCCATTTTTGTCTCTTTTTCCCCCTTTTTTCCCTTTCTTTTTTTTCTCGGGCAGGTGTTAAAAATCTGTAATCTTATTTTGAAGTCTCGTGGAATTAGGCCTGTAAGACATTCGTCAGCAGAGCCAGGGAACGTGCCGATCGATAAGCCTATCTCATGTTTATCGCTTCCACCGGCAGTTGAGGGAGACACAGCCACCCTCCCTTTGCGCTGGCCTCCCCTCAGCTCATGTCGACTTGATTAGCAATCCGGTGCAGATGGTTTTTGCACCGTTCTACTATTTAGTTCAAAAGCAAGGAGTGTCAACAAGCTTTTAATGTTATTCTAAGGACATCTTAAAAGAAAGCTATTAATTGGGGGAGGTTTTTAGCATATCTTTGATATTCTCGGCGAGCTCTGTTGAGTACAGGTATTAAAATATTTAGTGAAAGACTTTATTGTTTACTGTTTTGCCTGCTATTGAAATAGACTGTTAATTATGGATTTCATTGCAGTTTTTTTCTCAGTTACCTACAGTATCTTTGTGTTTAGGCAGTGTGCTGTGTGGCTTACTTAGGACCTTGATTTACACGGTGGGGGCTAAAAGTCAATACCCTTTCAGCAGGTAAAAGATAGACTCTAGAAGATGTGGAAAAAACAGCATCATAATGGTTAGAGAATTTAAAATAGATTAAGTTTTGCAGCTAAGGCATGCTTAATAGGCGAGTAGGTATGTGCTTAAGAGTAAAATATATATATATTATTATCTAGCTGGACTATTTTTCAGACCCGTTGTCAGTCTGCCCTTTGCTGTGCAGAGAACAAAAATAAGAGAAGTAAAAATATATTGTGCATATAGAGACGTTTGTGTAGAATAATGTAGTAAAGTACATAACATGGTTGTTTTTTTGTTTTTTTTGTTTGTTTGGTCATCTAAAATTTATCCATTAATTCATTCATTCCTTGTCACAAGGACTTCCCATTAAGGTTGTTCCGAATATGCTCTTGGGCATTTGCTCAATAATTAACCAGGTTTGAGTTACATGCATTTAAAAGATTGGAATCAATATGGCTCATGTATAATTAAAGCATGATCTAGTTTAATGGGATTTTGTGAAGGAGTTTATGGTATGGTCCATGAACAAGTGAATAATAAATTCAATGCAGTCGAGTAGTGCACCAAGCTTTCCTTGCTATTGATGTACAATAAAAAATATATGTAATAATATATGTAACAACTTTGCTTTTCATCAGCGTGATACTGTATCTGTAACATCACATCATATGAGCAGACTATCTCAGTCTCGGTCCACCATGTTGAATATGCATCAGTCAGCCACTTTATTATGTACTATTACCTACAGTACAGAGTGGTTGGCTTGGTCTTGCTGTTTTGAATATTTTACGCCTGAAACCAATCTGCCTTTTGTCTCCCCTTGTTTTTTATTCTGTTGTGAAGCTCCTCCACAGATGATTGAAAAACCACAGGACATGCAGAAGGCCATTGATGACTCTCTAGTGTGGGAGTGTATGGCCATAGGCAGGCCCAAACCCTCTTATAGGTGGATGAAGAATGGAGAAAATTTGGAACCTACAGAGGTTTGTTATACTTCTAAGCATGTTCCTTTATCTAATAAATGCGTTATTAGTCAAGATTCAGTCATTAGTTTTGAATATTATAGTTCTGAACATTTTAAACACAAGCCCCACAACACCAGTGGCAAGAATTCTGGGTCATGGCGGGGGTTCTGTGTAACTCTTAAATAACACCTTGTGCAAATGCGTACCAAAATCCTTCAAAATCAAATGGTGTTATATAAACCAGCTTTGGCCATAAATTATTTGCTATAACATTATACATAAGTCACTCTTTCATCTTCTTACCTGTGTACATATAATGACATGATTCTGCTAAGCATATATCCACTAAGTAACTTGTAACCATGACAAAAGTAATGGTTAGACCCCTCTCAGTCAGCTGAACCTTGGTGAGTGTTTTTTACTTCTACATTGGTAGCATTAGTTCTAATACTATTATTCGTATTTTCCTCATGAGTATTAATGTCCTGCATTTAGTAAACATGCTTGAACATTCCATGCACTGTTAATTGCTAAACCTGATGACTGAACCGGATATCCATTTATTAGCAGCTCTTTATTTTAAAGTGGATATCTATTTTCCTTCATATCTGGACCGAAATGCCACCACAGGTTATGCTACACTGTGTGGCAAGCCACTGATATCCATGCTGCTGGACATGCACTCATGTTGGAATCTCAGATGATGAAGTCAGACCACTGACTAAATGTCCACTGCTATATTGCAAAATCGGTTTCTGAGTGGGACAATCCAAGATATGGAGGGACACTATTGTCAGCATTGGATTCTGGCTCAGAGATGAGTATGGTCAAAGTCTGTCCATCTAAACAGCTTGCGAGTTGCCAAGGCTCAAGACTAGTGGCAATAGAAACAGACATGGCCCAGGGGAAATCAGTGATCCAGATTATGACACTAGGAGGTTTGCACTTTTCAACAGCCTTCCATATATTTCAGTTACCAGTCATTTTTCGTGTGCCTTATCAGCAGTGTCTGAAGACTGGTCTGGTTGCCCCTCATCACCTATGGCAGGCTTTAAGCTAACTGTGACAGAAGATAACTGTGACTCAAGTACACATTTTAGGCACTCTTTTGCAATACCACTCGTAACAGCAAGGTTTGCTGCTCCACAATAGAAATATTTTCATTGGGGAATTGGGCATGCTCCAGCTCACATGTTCTCAGTCTCAATGGAACCTGCTCAGGTTGAAATTAATAATCAAAAGCAGGTCAGTTTGGGCCATGTGTGTGCTGTTGATTCATGTGCTTCCAGAAGAAGCACTGCGCCCAGGTGTGTTCTGCATTCCATGCAGGCACACAGATAACTCTTTGGTGACAACTTATGATGTTGTATGATATTGCATCCATGCATGTGTGTCATGCATACAAATGATTTTGGCTATTCTGCTGTGACGTTTATACCCTTATGCTTCTGTTAAGTATTTGACTGGATACCCTGACCAGCAGTTGCCCACTACTGGCTTTTCGGCAACTATTTACTGATTCTCTTCACACTGTGCAGGATTTGGCAAATAGGCAACAGAGTATGATTTGTTAAAGCCCTATTTATGAGAGTCCTATTTTACAAAGATATCAAGCAAGACTTTGGTTCCTGCTGCTGCTCCTACTAGTTGTTGGTACACCCTGGTGGCATCCACATGAGCAGGTCTGCTCTCTCTCAGATGAGCAGCATGACAGGTTGCTTGTATCTGTGCATGTAACCCCCATGTGGATATAGCCTTCATGCACAAAAGTCTTGTGAGAGCCCAGTGTGGGATCTCCCTTTTGTATCGGAGACCTTTAAAAACCCTTCATATAAAACTGTGCGTTGACTTTCGTCTGTGTCTAGGAATATTTTTGTTTGTTGTTGTTGTTTTTTTATTACATATTCTTCACCTAAAAGAGGAGTTGCATGCTCTGGTGATAAGCTCAGCTTACATGTATTGGTTGCCAGATGATTCTGGAATGACCTTGTGTCTCAATCCAGGATTGCCCCAGGCTGTTAGGCTGAAATAAAAGGCTAGTTATAGAGATAATGCTGGTTCTATGAACCCTGGATTACCTCTGTCAGCCAAACAAAAAGGTTGTAGAGAATGGCTTATATAAGATGAAGGTATTTATATCAAATACTGCATCACACATCACTGCTAAATGTGATCTTGTTGAAAGATCTCAGAATGTGTGTGTGTGTGTGTGTGTGTGTGCGTGCGTGCGTGCGTGTGTAAAGTAGTATGTTATCCATATAACATTATGCGCTTATAGACAGAAACTTCACAGAATGTTTATGTAATTCTAGCCATTTTAATTTCTATTATCCTTTATTTTTCATCTATCTATTGAGGGAGCTTTTGTAAATGTGTCAGTCCCAAACAAACTACTAAATGGTTCACTGATTTTAGACCACTGTGCCAACAAATACACTGTAATTTTCTATTAAATCCCTGACCACAGACAGGAGAATTTAATATCTTTTTGCCCACAGGCCAGGAGAAGAACGCTTATAAAACTTTACTGTTTACCCAACATGCTGTCGTTGCTTTTTGTACACTTTTGAACAACAATCCACTGACACACAATAAATAAGATTCACTTTTTATCTACTTGCATGTAACCCAAGCCTTTTGTAATATTCATCATCTATTTGTTGACTGTTTGGATGAGTTATTGGCCATTAAGTTGATGGATTTCCAAAAGATTAATTTTCCCAGAATTTTATACAGAGGACCTTTATTATTTGCTGAGCTGATGATGAAGAATATCCCCAGACTCTCATGATGCAGAGAAAGAATAAGGGTTACAATAGCTTGCACTGAACTTCTTTATTTAGCAGTTAAACAGCAAGGCAAATTTTGGCTAAGCTTTCCCCCGGGTGAAGCTTAGCCACATGAGGAAAAGAAAAAAAAAGATCACAAGTCCGTCCGTCCCTACAACATTTCCCTCAGGAAAAATCTTGGTACTAAAGTCACATTAAAGTCACATTCTCACAAAATGATATATACACACACATATTAAATAAGGGACTAAAACTATTCAAAATCCCCTTAATTAAAAGACTATTAGGAACACCTGTACACTCGGCACATTCATGTAATTATTATGAACTGCTGATCTCCTGACTTTTTTTACACTTATTAGAGCCTTTGGAATAGTGGAATAGTTAACAGGAAAGTAACACATGGAATAGTAAATAGGCTTCAACAGCAAGAAAAAAAAAACACCTCAGGTTCCACTCCTGCTATTCATTTGTAGCATCAACATCACCAAAGTAGCATCACCAAGGCTTGCTAAACTACTACTCTGGATGTTTTGATGGGCTTTGTGTGTGTTTTGTTTTGTAAATCCCTGAAGATTATTATTATCTTAAATACTAAACAAGCTCATCTGGCAGAAACAACCATGCTCATTGTCAAAATGGGTGGGGGGATTGCATTTTCCCAGTTCTAATTTTGAAGTGAACATTAACCAAGGCTCTTTATCTGCATAATTATATGCATTGTTTTCCTGCAACATGATCAGCTGATTGGATAATTGCAAGGGTACAAGCCTTGTGGTTGCTGTTACTGTGGCTGTTGAGTGTATATGAGGATAAGGATGATGTAGGCCTGCATTATTCTGATGATTATCACTGACTTTGCTTATGAAAAACTTTGCGTTTTATAGGACTCTTTACAATGTAGTATAACAGTGACAGTAACAGTGTGATTTGACAGACGTTTTTTTATTTTAGGAGAGTACAAAAGTGTACAATCCGAAATTAAAGCAAATAAACTGAGATTAGGTTGAGTGTATATAATATGGCATAGCACAGAAACTATAGTGTTCAAACTCATAACCTGCCATCAGTTGTTAATCCATAACGTCAGAGCTACTACTGCCTTATAATACTTGTTCTGTTTTCAAATAATACTTAATTTAATTGAATAATTCCTCAGACACATGCTAAGGACATAATTTAAATAGATAAAAGAATCAATAGAGAGTAGATAAGATAAGATAAGATAAGATAAGATAAGATAAGATAAGATGCATTGCACATAGGTAATATTGCACATTTAAAAATGGTGTTATTGCACAGTTGTTATTGCACAAAACTTTTAAATAATTGTTATTGCAAAGTTAAAAAATACAATAATAGTGTGTATTATGGTGACTGGTACACTGGGAGCAGCTCTGATTATACAGTCTAATAGCATCAGAAAAAAAGATCTTCGGTATCTTCAGACACTTAGGATGTCACAGTCTGTCACTGAAGGAGCTGCTCATAGACGGAACTGTTCCATACAGGGGTGAAAGTCATTCTTCAGCAGTGGTAATAGTTTAGCTACCATACTCCTTTCTCCCACCTCCTGTACAGTGTCAGGAATCCCCAGGACTGAGCTGGCCTTCCTGATCAGCTTGTCCAGTCTCTTCCTGTCTGAAGTAGAGATGCTGCTGCACCAGCATACCACACCATAGTAGATGGCTGAGGCCACCTCAGAGTAAAAAAAAAGATCTTCAGTAGCTCTCCCTGCACTCCAAAAGACCTTATTCTCCTCAGCATAAAGAGTCTGCGCTGTCCTTTCTTATAAATTGCTTTAGTATTATCTGTCCAGTCCAGTTTGCAATCACAATCTTTAAATGGCATTGTCTGCATCAGTAATCCTTCTGATAACTAAAGGTCATAGACACTGCAGAAATAGGAAGCATCGAGTTATGCCACTCACTGGTGTTCATTATGCTTAATTAACACGGCCCCCTCTTTTCTTTTTTTCTGCTATGTATATCTGAATGGAACATTGCTAAGGTGACCTGCTAAAAACTTGTTCCTTTTGTCTCAGAGATTTCTTATGAAATGAGCGTTCTCATAGAGACAGAATTATTAGACAGTGACATCATGCATGTACATTGAAGTGACCCGGTGCCGCAGATGGTCCGCCTCAGGTCCTCCCCCACTCAGAAACTGCTGATTTAAGGGGAACGTTACACTTAATTAATAGAATGTGCCAAGCTTTGCTGGACTGATGTACACCGCCATATGCTTTCCATGCTGTTGGACTTTCTCTTAACCAGTAGTGCAAACACAAACAAACACAGCAGAATAGCTCAATTAAACTTATTAATGCTCTGCCACAAACAAACACAACAAATTTGAAGGTGATTTTAATACTATTACTATTATTATTATCATTAGTAGTAGTAGTATTGTGATGGCGGCGTGTGGGTGTGGGTAGGTGTGTGGCCCTCCTGTTAGAAAGAGTATGATGGCAGGCTTACCCATTCCACATGCCCCTCTTCTAATGCTCCTGACAGCAGGCTTAGCTATCTAAAAAAACATCCTTTCACAAATTGCCATTAAAGGCATTAGAGTCTGCAAATAACAGATGAGGTCAAGGGCAGAGAGAGAGAGAGAGAGAGAGAGAGAGACTTAGAGTGAGAGTGAGAGTGAGGGTGTCAGTAATCTGGAACTCGATCTGACAGTTTGTGTTTGCTTTTGGGATGAGTTTAGATTTTAGAAGAATCAACTTGAGCAGTTGCCGGTACATGTAGTCATTCAGTAGGGAAAGGTAAATATATTTTCTGATCTTCATGTGAATCTGGTGTAATCAAGTCACGTGTGGGTAGAGCAGCTGTAAGGTCTCAAGACACGACACAGATGTCAGATTAAATGCGCAGGTATTTTAGACCTTTCTTAACAGACCTTTCTCTTTTCTCTCTCCCTACATTACCAACACACAGCATCAAGTGAAAAATATAACACACTGCAAAAGACCCAGTGCTTTTATGCAGATTAGCAATCTCGCTAAAAGTCTTTTAAAGGCAGTATTTCTTTATTACTTGACAGGAAAGGGTGCAGGTGGTTAATGGCGCTCTGTCTATTAGTCACTTGGTAATGTCCGATGCTGGAATCTACCAATGCGTGGCTGGGAACAAATATGGAGAGGTGTACTCAAATGCCGAGCTCAGAGTGATTGGTAAGTATTTTCATTTTTTTAAACGTAAGACTCATTGAAAAGTCAACAAATATGGTGTACAAACTGTAAACATACTATAAGTTTGTCTTATCCGTAGTGTAGAATATGGCTGAGTTTCCTCTCAAGGTGGTGCTTATGTTCTTGCTTAGTGGGATGAGAAAAGTGTGCACGCGCGCGCGTGTGTGTGTGTGTGTGTGTATGAGTTTGTTATGTCTGTTAGAAAACTAATTATGGATATTGTTAATGTACCCAGATGCATGAATGTGCATACATTTTCGCCATGTCTCTGCCCCCCTTCCACCTCTGATTACTGTTTTGTGATCATTCTGCTCACAAAAAGCCCCCTGTCACTCAGAGGTTAATGTGGCACTGGTGTTAAAGGTAAAGTAAAGGAGACAGGAATTAATTGACATGAGTTCCTCACTCAGCTACAGTAAATCAAAGGGTTTTTGAAAAGCAGAAGGAGTGGTGGAAATGATAATAATAAAAGCTCAGAGCAAGCAAGGGAAAGGGGGAAAGGAAAAAAATTAACATGACATTTTCCTTTGTTTTTCCTACTGAAGAAAATGAATGGGTGGTAATTAAGGTGTGTATATTTAGCTCAACCTCTGCTGCACCATCTCATTTCACACACACATACATATTTCATACTGTGCAAGGCAGAAAAAAGCTGATATTTTGAAAACGATTAAGCAATGATTTCATTAATCCTATAAAAAAAATTCTAAAAAGAAAAAAGAAAAATTTTGAATTATTCATTTTTACCATAGACTGCTCAAAATTAACCTGTACCTCTGATGCACTTCTAGCCGTAGCTCCAGATTTTGGAGCAAACCTCCTGAAGAGCCATATTCTTGTGAAGGAAGGGGGTGACGTGCTGATTGATTGCAGGCCTAAGATGTCTCCCCGAGGCCTGATCACCTGGAAAAAAGGCAGCGAGACACTCCGAGAGAATAGCAGGTATTTCACTATAGATCCTTTTTTTATCCCTTTTCCATCCGTATAGGAACATTGCTGATACCATTGATGGTTCCACCAATTTGCAGTTTTAACTGTAAGTTACATGTGAATATTTCCATCCCAAATAATTCATATTGGCGTCATATTTAGTTTGAAGGAAATCTTTCCCTTATACACCGAGGAAATTTGGGCTTGGTTCATATTTTGTAATGTATTATTCTAAGACTATATTGTTCTAAAAGCAGATGGAGTGGAATGCTAGTACCATACTGAGTTTCATATTCTATTTTATTTATTTCTTTATTTTTTATGGCACCAGAAGTACTGATGCTGAATTGTAGAATTTGTCTTCAGCTGCAGCCATGCAGGACACATTCTTGAGCAAGAAGTGCAGAATAAGCACTCTAAGCATCTCCATGATATACTCAAGATTCAGGCCTTTAGTGGACTTTTCACTATCAGACAGCTGTGTAGTTCCAGCTTTTTTTGCTGTATCTATACAGGATTTTTCAGTGTTTTATTTCTTTGTCTTAAACCCCATTGAGCTGCACTACAAAAAAAAATTTTAATCGTAGCTAGTGAAATCATTTTGAAGTTATTCAAATTTTAGAATTTTTACAATAAAATCTAAGCTTACAACAATTATTTATAGATATTTTATACTAATTTCAAGAGTACTTTAGGCATTTGACTATACTAAAGATATTGGGGGTTTCTTTTGCAGTGTAATGATTTAGGTTCAGATTTTTTTCTTTTATTCTCTCTCTCTTTCTCTCTCTCTCTCTCTCGTGTGCTCTTCAGGCGTCATCGGCCTTGCTAATTTTTCACAGCCGTGTGGGTGTTAATGCAGCCTCATGACCCCCAACACGCTGACCTTATCAACACGCTCTCCTCCCAGTGTGAATTACAGTGGCCGGTAGAGCGTCTCAGATCAGCAGGGCTATGTTTGTGTGTGTGTGTGTGTGTGTGTGTGTGTGTGTGTGTGTGTGTGTGTGTGTGTAGGCGTGTATGTGCATGTGTGTATGTGTGAATGAGAGAGAGAGAGAGAGAGAGAGAGAGAGAGAGAGAAAGGAGGCCACACAGCTGCCCATCGTTTACATATCCAAAGTTGGTGTTGGTGCTTGTCAAACAAAGTGGCTGGGTGTTTGCATGGAGGTTTTTCTGTTGCCGTCCTTCAGCTGTTCTGTGTGCGCACCCAAGAGGAACGATGTGTTTCAAAAACACTCGACACATGCATATAGTTTTTGACTAGTGTGGGCACATGTTGCAGACAAATTATGAACTCCTTACATAACCACCCACTTGATTTAGTAAAATACTTTACTACTGAAATTGTGGGAATCGGAAAATTACCATGAATGAACTTTATTTTATGTTGCAGTGTGTGTGTCCTAGGTGTGATGCTGTCATATGCCTGGTAAAGCATAGTTTTTTTGGTATTTCATTTGTTCTCAATTGTTTGTGTATTCATCTGGCTAGCTTTGTAAGAATACACATAGCGCATGTAGACAATGTTCAATCTAAAGTAGACAGTGTACACTAGTGACCTTACTGTAAGACAGATTGGGGTAGAGAATGAATTACACTGTTCAAATACTTATCTCATTTTCATCAAATTTACATAATTAAGGTTGCGACGTCTACACATTTGAATGTCTCCTATTCTACTTTCAGTTGTCTGTTTAAAGAGATTTGGCTCATACATTTAAAACAGTCTAAGTGTTATTTGATAATAAATAAAAACAAATGTGCTTCTCCATTCTTCATTTTGATGTGATTGCAGTTTCTTTATAACAACTATCATTTCCTATCATATTCTATGTAAAAAGAAAGGACAGTGTGCAGATTGGCATCTGACTAAATTAAGTTATTCAACAATTTTATAGAATTTAGTGGCATGCTTTCTACTCGCTGAGGTAAGCCAGATAATTCGATGGATCAGGTGAATAAGTTTGCACAATGCTTTCAAAGTTCATTTTTCTTTGTAGTACAACCTGATATCACATGCTGAAAAGCAGTTTGTTGACACTAATTTATTCTTTTGAATTCAGTTAAAGGTAAAGTTGCTTTTTACTTTACAGTACAGTGAAATTCTTTCTTCACCTATCCCAGTGATATTAGGAAGCTGGGCTCAGAGTGCAGGGTCAGCCATGATAAAGTTTTCTTGGAGCACAGAGGGTTAAAGGCCCTTGCTCAAGGGACCAAGAGTGGCAGCTCGGCAATACTGAGGCTTGAACCCCGACCTGTAACCAAGAGCCTTAACTCCTGAGCTACCACTACCCTTTAAAGATATGTATTTAAATTGTGCAAGAAATTAGCCTCCTATTAAAAATGAAGAAATGGATCAAAATGTAGGTTATGGGCTAGCTCCAATTGCACAAAATGTTTTGCATTTACTTTGTATTTACAGAAATTATGAGATTTCACTGATTTATAATGAGCTTTCTTCTGTATTGTACATTCTTAGATGTGTTTTTACCATTTAACAAAAGGTGAAAAGGGTGTTTTTACAGACTCATAGTTAGGTTCAGAAGACCAAGCCCTTTGCTTGTAGGTAATTAAAAAAGAATGCTTGTATCCCAGGTTGTATTGTGGTGGATTAAGCTTTGTCAGAATGCTGGATTGCATTGTCAATACCTGGAACGAAGCCAAGGAACTTTTTGCAGATCTAAGTATATTTCTAGAAAATGCTGACATTGTCTGTTGCATGCACCCATCTACACAAACACTAAACTACTAACACACGCACACACAACCAACCACTCACCCAAAAACACACACATATAAGCAATCACCCACCCACCTATCCATGTACACACACATACAACCAAATACCCAATGGCCCACAAACACAGTCAACCGCCTCTCCACTGACCCACAAATGGCTATAGGTAATAAGTAATGCTATGTCAAGATTTAAACCTCGTTTTTTGCATCATGTAAATGAATGGTTTCACATTAAGCTATATCATTTAATATATTAAGTTTTATATTTTATTTAATGCCTTTGTACATAGTCATTGATCCTGTTTATCCTATGAACATCCATTACACCGCAGTCAAAAAAATACTGCCACCGCTATTGACACTGAAGGCTAATAAGTAGTTGGCTATGCTTTTTAATGCATTTCGGTGCAGGTTGAGTGTACACACCTGTCTGGAAGCCAAGACTAATCAAAGCAACGTGTGTGTGAACTCCTTGTGTAAGATTAATTGCCTTAATTGCATTGAGCTCTACTCAGTGGAGCTGGATGAAGGGAAGTCAGTGTCAATGGCAGGGTAATCCATCTTCATAGCGGCAGCCCCTCCTTTTTCCGCTGCTGGAAAGAAAGGATGGAGCCAGTAAGGGAAGAGAGCTAAGTGGTAGAGGTATTTGCACCAATTTTCTTTCTTTCTTTCTTTTTTTTTTTTTTTTTGAGCAGCCTTAGATGACATCAGCTCAAAGAAGAGGTTGAGATGGTATAGAATGTCTGAAGATCAGTGCTTTCATGAGTATTCAGCACCTCTGCTCGTTTTACAGTTTGTCATTTATACTTTCTCTTTGACTGATCTTTTTTTTTTTTTTCAAAGTAGTACATAAGATCTATTTGTATATATCCATATATACATTAAATTTACTCCTAATAATGAATCAAATATATATATATATATATATATATATATATAT
>JAAIIK010000021.1:6000476-6014917 GCA_014706435.1 Silurus glanis
AATAAATATATATATATATATATATATATATATATATATATTTATTTATTTATTTATATAACTATTTGATTCATTATTAGGAGTGTATTTAATGTATATGAATTCTATATAATATATACAGAATATTAATAGTTGATATTGAAACAGTTGCCAATTATTAATTATGTACACAAATAAAATAAACTTTTTGTGTAATATTAACAAATATTGGTCATTTAAACTCTTTTATAGTTTTAGACTCAGGTAAAAATAAAATGCATAATGCATAATCTCTGTAATATCAATGTAATCTTTTTGATTTACTTTTTGATTTTGTTACGTTGTGTGGTTCCATATGATGGACTGGCATTCAAGCCAGGGTATTTATCCTTGGTATGCACTAAGTGTTAATTGCGAAAAGGCTCTGGTGCACTGATGCATTGATGAAAGAATTGAGCTGTGTATATTCTGTACATCCTGTGTGTTTTTTGTTGAAAATAGCTGGTTTAAACCAGAACTGAACAAATAGCTTAAGCATGATATGCTGATAGTTATGGGAAATGAATTAATATTAAGCCTAATAAAAGAAGTAAGCTGTCTGCAGTCATACAACCATCCGCTTTGTTGCAAAGTCGAGAATGTTTTTTGTGATTTTCCTAGTTATCAGTGAGGACTGTTTGAGAGTTGGTGACGTGTCACTTGTGCCTGAAAAAGGAGCTTGTTTTATTCATGCACTTTTTAATGCACAAATGTAAAATGAGCGGTGCAGTATAATGAGCTCATCTGACGCAACGACTCCATGCACTGTAGAGCCCAGGGGATTAAGCATTACACTGGTCAATTGTGCACTGCAGTTTTAGCTTCTGCTTCATATGTACCGTTTCTTCGAACACCATGCATTGAAAGAACATGAAATAACATGACTTTCCAGGGTTTATTTTCTAAATAAACAGCATATATTAATGTTGAGTGATTTCGCAATCATTATTCAAAGAAACTAAGATTAATCAATTACAATAAGGTGTAGGCCTATAACAATTGTATTCTATAAGGATTATATTGTTATATAAATAATGCACACATGAACAAAGAATAGGTTTATGTAACACAAACTAGACAAGCATAAAATATACATGAGCATAACATTATCACAGCATAACATCAGTTATAACATCAGCATAACATTACTACTCACAACAGACAGTAGACAGACAGTGGTGAACAAACATTACATAAAAATCATCTGAAAACAGTCATGAAAACATCATGATCAGGTGAGATGCAGTGGCTGATGGACATAGTAGTTTTGCATTCGCAGCAATCATGACAATATGAACACTAATTTTACAAAAGACAAATGTTTTTAATAGGGAGTCAAAGGTATGAGGTAGAGGCACTTGTGCATTTCATTATTTTACGAACACTTGTATCCAGAGTGCCTTGTTAAAGCTGAAAAACAGCTGAATATGCAGCAATTCAACGTATTTAGTGTATCAGTAAAAGATTTATAGCTTGTAAAATTAGGAGCTAATGCTACTTTGAGGTTTAGTTAAGTCCAAAGGACAATTTCAAGCCTGAGTGAGCGCATAAATAAGTGAATACACAAAAACAACAAGAGTAATACAAGAAACAATGCACAAGAGGGTGGGAGGGGAAGTGAACGCTGTCACACCATGGGAATCAAGGCTCAAATAGCAGAGGCATCAGACGGACAAGCGGATTAACAGCTCCGCAGTCACTATGAATTCATATGACACATTCGACAGCCAATTATCATATCTAATTATAGGCTTCTTAACGCTATCTTCTTGAATCAGAATTGGGCCTTAACTTTTAATTTGAATGTCCTTGTAGTATTTATCATCACAATTTATTTGTATGTTGATTTTTGGAGAATAAGAAGTAGCAGCATTCCTTGGATGTAGCTGTTAAGTATTGCGCGTCTATTAAAAAAAAATATTAACGTGTAATGTTTAATAACAGTTTGGTAGGGGGAGTTTGCTAATTCTAGAAGAGTCCTTGCCTTCGATCTCAGCATCAGGCTTCCTCCTGTAACTTCTTATTCACTATTGCCTGTTCCTTGATTAAGGGCTTATTAACTCTTATCCAGAGTGGCTTGGAGATAATGTCATATCCCTCGTTCGCTTCTTATCTTGCTGTCGTAAGGATATTGGAAATTTTCCATCATTGTGAGTTTCCTATTTTGTGCTAAGTAAATACAAGCCAAAGACAAATGGCTCATTCGACCAAGATACAATTAAGTCTAGCAGTTTCTAAAACTGCTTCCTTCATCATAACAACTTTCTTATGCATTATGTTATTTTAATTATATGACTTGTGTAAGGAGTGAAGCACGTTGTGGAGTGTTATCACTTCCATGGAACTCTAAACATTCACTTGTTCCCATATTAATTTCTCTCTCTTTCTCTCTCTCTCTCTCTCTCTCTCTCTCTCTCTCTCTCTCTATCTCTCTCTGTATCTCTCTCTCTATCTCTTCCTCTCTCTCAGCTAATAATAAGAAAAAAATGATTACAGCTTGTTACATAATTAAAAAAAGTACAAAGCACAAATTCACCTGTTCTATAGATTCTCCCCTGTTGGGAAATACGGAGGAACAGCTTTGCTTTAAAATAATGGCTGTAGTATTCTTTTTATTGGTGTTCAACATCTCACTGTCTCTGCATTTCTGCAGCTAATTAACAATAGGTTGCTTTGTATTGTTTTATCTGCTTTTGCCATACACTTCCCTGTGAATGAGCTGTTACTATTAAAAGAAAATGTATAAGAATAAGAATTTGATTGTTAAATCATTTATAGAATGCACGAACGTTGAAGAGGATACAAGTGCAGTTTAAGAGCGTTTATTATAGTAAACATGGAAACAAAAAAAACGAAAGGCATACACGTAAATGTTAAACAGGCTTGAGATTAGCAAACAACATGAACAGGGCTAGGCAAGTATGTGAATGAGAAGCAATACAATATCAAGACATTGGAAGAAGTAAAACATGAATTGAGAAACAAAATTGTCTCAGTAATTGGCAGTGAACAGGACAAGTTACTTTACTAAACTCAAGACGCATGAACGGTGGTTTATCTATACGCATAAATCAGCACGGAAGTGAGACCAGCTGTGAACGGGATTACACATGAACACAAAGACAGTGACAGGACAAGGGGTGAAGACATGACATGAATGAAAAATATATACACAAATCACATGACCAAAACCACACTGTGGTGAGACAGGTATTATGCTATGAGCTGGTACGTACTTTGTGGTGGCTATCTCTGTGTGCAGGCATATGGGTAAAAGGCAGAGTCTCTAAAACTACATCACAATTAAAAAAAAAAAAAAATTATTAACACCTTCTGACAATTTATTTATTTTTATCTGGTTTGCTCTTAAGATGTCTTTAGGACAATTCTTGACGATGTCAGCACTTATTTGTTCCTTAGGGATCTAAATTCTGGAATGCCTGTTATTAAAAACTACGAATAGCACACAGTAGTAAAAACAGTCTAAGGATGTTGTCTATAGGTGCAAGCATGACAAGTACATAGTAACTACACAATCAGAATCGGCATCAGGATAAAGACAGCCAGACAGCATAATTGTGTGGAGCTAAGCAAAGAGACTGTGTGTATTGCATGAGATTGCACAAGAGAATCGATCATAGTTGCTCCCTGACCTGCCTAGACTATGCTCCCTGTTCTCTTACGAATTTTGGAACCATTCAGACCAACAGCACTGCAATACTTCTTCAGTCTCACAAACACTGGACCTTTGTCCTACATTTGTAAAACGTAAGGAATAAAAGATGACACAGTGTGCTGTTCTAGATAAATAATGAACCCTAGGATGGTGGTTAATGTTAAAGAAAAATGTCATAGTATATGTGGTGTATTAGTGAATACTCCACATATATGTTATATATTATATATATGATAATATGATAATTTACTAAAAAAAAGTTATTTCTTCTCCAGACTCTTTTGTTTCTCTCATTTGAGACTAATAACACAAAAAATATGCTCCTTTTCCTGTCCTAAAGATCTTTCACTTAAAGGAGTCTTTTTTTTTCTTCATAGTTTCCTTCCATTAAAGGTAAATAAATACATCGTCCTCACAGAAAGCTGCTGCATATTCATACCAATTTTTCTTTGTTAAAACACAATTAAAATCTGTTATTTTTAGCCTCATATTATATCAGCATCCACCATACATCATGTTCTAAATGCCATATTACATTTTTTTCTCATCAAGTCATTTAAATTCCTTGCACAGTTTGTAATTGAACATCTGCTTGTAACTGGTGACCGAATCTCTTGTGTACTCATGAAAGAACATCATGTCAGATTAGAAAATGAGGGACAACCTGCTGCCCAAATGCAAGCGCATACACATACCTTCATTGCCATCCAAACATTCTCACCTTGAGAGGATTCGTTTACACACACAGATGTTTATGTGGCCTTCTTGATTTTCTTTGTTGCTGTTAGGGTTTTTTTTTTTTTTCTACCGTCCTCTTTCACCAGGGACATTTGGACTGTTTAGTCTTTGGAATGTCATTTGAAAGAGAGCAGTTTCTGTTAAGGGAAAGGCTGAAGCATGCCCTGAAGCTACCAGTTTTCTTCTAACATACCTTCTGCTTCTAAAACAGCCTGCTGCATTGCACAAAATAATCCTGAAAAGGCTCTTTGACCAGCAGGTTGTAATTTGATATGGCATGTTGCAAGGCTGTGCTACAGAAGATCCATACATATAGATTTTTCTCTGGAGTCAATTGGTCAATCACAACGGTGGACAGCACATCGACCACTACTAATGTTATGTTTACTGACTTACACGATTGATATCCGCCGTTAATTAAGGGCAAGGAAGAGCACCTCATTTGTTAGGCCAGTTTTTAGAACCAGGAAAATTGCTTTCTGAAAATGAAAATATGTGTGTTAACCAGGAGCGTTTTTGCCAACGCTTTGTAAACTATATAATAAAAAAAAAAAAAAAAAAAAAAAAACCATAACCTGGTTAAAAATTTATTCAATGTATAAGAGAGGAAAAAAAATGTTTCCTCAGATTAGGTAAATGTGAAACTTAGTAACGATACAAAAGTAGTGGGATTAGATTTATCTTTGGGGAGCCTGGGGTTGATATCATTTTTCAAAGTTAGAACCATCCAGCGCAGCACTGGTAATCCATCTTGGTCCCTGTGCACATTTCAGGCAGCACATATGTGTTGTTTCTAATTCCTAGAAGAATTCCTGTGTAGAGGAAGTGAGAGAAAAGAAAGAGATCATTATCAGTGGGAGATATCAGAGTCTTTCTCTCTCTCTCTCTCTCTCTCTCTCTCTCTCTCTCTCTCTCTCTCTTCCTCTCTTTCAATTACAAGCACTCTTCCTCTGCTTTCTGAAACTGGGAAAAGACGTAAGCTAAATGAGAAGGCTTAATTGAGATTGCCACCTGTAATGAACTACATGCACTCTTCAGTTCACTATTTCACCACCGTCTATTTGAAGACATCATCTGTACAATTATCTCTTATTTTTTTTCTTTTGCCTTTATGCATTATTAACAACAAGGCTGTTTTTTCCAATATGAAGAAAACATAAATGAACGAAAGCATAATAAATTACCTTAGCATGTCAGACCTCTATTAATGCTGTGTTCTTCACATTATTCTGTTCTGAAGACTTTTTGGAATTCATCAAGTCAAGACGTGAACAGGAGTGGAGTGGTCTGAGTCAGGAGTTCACATGCTAAATTTCCGCACTGAATAATTGAACAGCACGGAATGTGTTAAGAGAATTAGCTGTGGGAAAGCGTCAGGTCAGTATGCACTTCCTTCCAAGGGGCAGGAAGTGTAAAACATGAAACGCAAAATGTTACATTCAGGTTACTAAATTAATTTATTTTTCACTTTGACACAGCTAACCGTCTAATTTTACAATAAGTGTTTGGTGGAAGCACAAATTTGTTTTAAAAAGCAGTAATACTGGATGCATTTCAGGCTCCCAGGTCTGGCTCGTTGCCCTCAGCTTTTTATTACTGCTCTGCTTAGTCTGATTTCTGTATAACCATGGAAACTCATAACACCAAAGAAAAAACCTTTGAGCCATGGGTCGATACAGAGTGTATGAAATGTCATAAATGTCATTTTAATTTTGTCCCATAAAGCTTTGGCAAACACACATAGACACAGACACACATGCACCAAAAAATGGTTTATAAACCTGTTGGGACCTTTTCTATTAATTTTATAAAGTTATAAATTGTTAATATTATATGAAGGGGCATTGGTAATAATAATAGCATTTTTCAGTGTAATAAATGGATTTGTACATAAAAAATAAAAAAAATATATTATTCTAAGCGGAGTATATTCTAAGTGTCCTGGTATTTATCATCAAATATTTCCAATCAATTCAAAGACCTTAAAGCTCTTTAGATGTCTGTGAAAAAGGGGCACGGCTCAGTGACACATTATGTTTCTATGTCTGTTTAGCATTAAAATATATATATTTTTTTTATTTTTTTTTATTAAATATATTATTTCAGCTTGGATACCATTGCCATTACATTCAACATGGGCTGTAAGTTCTGATCCTGATAATGTACAGTTTCTGATCCTCAGCTCACCTACATCGCAAGAGTAGAGATTGTCAACATATTTAGTTGGTTTTATTTCCTAAAATATACTAGTAGCACAATTTAATCTAATTAAGGCTAATCTCAGTCCTGATCAGGCAGTTACTTGGTTATGTTTGAATGAACTCTCACTTACACAAGCTTTGAAATATCCCCTGTGTACCTTTCTGCCAAGCAAATAGTGCAGCTCCTATTTTGTAGCTATATTTAGACATGTTTAGGACATGGTTTTTATTAGCATTTGCCCAAATTCAGATCCTGCCAGATGCAATGTCTGGTTAAGATGTTTACTTAAAGGTCATACAAATTTCAAAGTAAATATAGTATATTAATACTTTTAAAGTACAAACTGGAATTGCTACAAACTAATTTCTTCTGACATGCACAAAAAAAAATACTAGATACAGTATTCAGTTATAGAGTTTACAATACAGGAATTGTCCAGACAATGGCAAAACAATCAATTCCTCGTTGAGGTCATGAAGACACATGATCATGGTCTAGCTGGAAAAGAATAAATGTCATAGATTTGAGAATATGAATGCACAAATAACATTTGCTAGTCTAGTTAAAATGAAAATAATTGAATTGTTATTAACAAACGTGTCATACATTTCTTATTATTTCATAAACTTTCTAATAATTGTCATAAAGTAATGTTTTATCATGTATTTGTCGTGTCCATAAGCTTTTGGATCATTTTATATTTGAATGTTAATTACATACAAACACTACTTAACAATTATTCATTAACATAGTATTTACTAATTAGTAATTAGCATAGTTGTTTTATTCACAGCGGGACCTATTCACATATGACCAGAATGATACTTATTTGTCCAGTAAACTGCATCATTCCCAGACACTGTGACTAGAAAAGCCTGGCAGAAACTTTGGTATAGACCGCAATATCAGTTCATTCCAAATTTTATATATATATATATATATATACAAATGTAAAGTGAACAAGCTTTGGCTGAGAAATGTATCCTGACCTGCAAACAACCTGAAAAAATATATATATTTTAGCAAGTAAGGCAGAGGCATTTTGTCATTTGTGCTTTTGTCAAATGGTGTTATTATTGAATTCCTAAACAATGTTTGTTGCTGCGCTGAGGTTAAATTTGATATATGCTGCTGAATTTAATTTAGAGGATGTCTTTGAAGAAGTTACCTATAATACTTCCACAGGCTCCCAAATAAGCATAGATGGATTCTTTTAACCAATTAAGTCTATTGAAAAGCAGACTCTGACATATTGTTATGTGCTTGTCAGATATGTTATGTAATGAATGTTAGGGTGTACGAGGCACTGAGACAGCCTGATAAAGACTAAAAAAATCAATATCAATTACCTGGCTATTGGAGAACTGTCAAGAGGGGAACAGTTCTTTCCTTCTTTAGTTTTACAACCAAGTGATTTGGTTGTTGGTTTTTTTTTTGTGTGTTATAAGAAACTAAATAATCTTATGTGACTATAATTGGGGAGTTAACCTTGAGGTTACAGATAGGCAAAAGCAAAGCAGGTGCACAAAACATAGCCATCTGTGTAATGGCTCAAATCCTAGTGATTTTCGTTACCTGGTTAAATTATTTACTCAAAACTATCCTGCAAACAAAAGCCTTGTGAGGCATTCACTGTACTTTTTAGCAGCATACATCTATTTCTTTTTCACTAATCTTTACTTTTAGACTTTCATGATCAAATGGAATTTTGGTAACCTTCAGTTAACTAGCCACATTGAGGCAAAAAAACTTTAATTTGTGTTTGTGTGTGAGAATAAATTAATATATATATATATATATATATATATATATATATATATATATATATACATATAGTCACAGTTTGGTTGAATTTCAGTACGGCTAGGAGGAAGAAATGCAAAATATAAAATGTATTAAATTAAGTAAGAATTAAGTTGCCAAAAAATTTAATTGATAAAATACAATTTTATTAAATAGTTTACATTTGTTAGACCTTATTTGGGTAGTACAGATACTGTATGTATGCAAGTGTGTGTGTTTTACATTTAATATTTCATTTTCTAAAAATATGCTCTATTTAACTGTTCTACTTATTTCAGCATACTTTAACAAATCTCTTTGTTCCTTCTATCCTTCATTCATAGGTCATAGGTCATTCTATCCTTCATTCATAGGTCATCAATTCAAAACATGAAATCAAACATGCATATCGGACAATCGATTGTAATTTACTGATATTTATGTCTACACTGATCAGACATAACGCTATGACATTATAACATTATGACAGGTGAAGTAAATAGCACTGATTATCTGTTCATCATGGCAGTTGGTGGGTGGGATATATTAGACAGCAAGTAAACATTTTGTCCCCAAAATTGATGTGTTTGAAACAAGAAAAATGAACAAGCGTAAGGATTTAGGCAAGTTTGACAAGGGATATATTGTGATGGCTGGACAACTGGGTCAGAGCATCTCCAAAACTGCTGCTTTTGCAGTGGTCGATATCTATCAAAAGTAAGAACCATTGGTGAACCAGCAACAGGGTCATGGGCAGCCAAGCCTCATTGGTGCACATGGGGAGTAAAGGCTGACTTGTGTGGTCTGATTCAACAGGTGAGTTTGTTTGCATTGCAGTTTGTTTCATACGGGGCTGCATAGCTACAGACCAGTCAATATTAGGCAGGTGGTCATAACTTTTTGCCTGATCGGTGTAGATGTGTTACAATTAGACATGTCACCTTTCACAGGCTTTCATTTCAACCAAAAACAAGAAACACCTGATTCCACTTCCAGAACCCCAAAAGTTAAGCAAAACAATAAGCTAGATACAAAAGAAGACTAAGAGCGAGCAGAGTTGCAGTCTAGATATATTTATTCAACACTTCACCAACAGAGACACAAGGGGGTACATATAACAACAAATCAATCTAGAGTGGAAGAAAAAACACCTGAACATGAATGAGATGCAATGTGCCACTTGCATTCACTACTGTGATACATTTCTATTTTGTAATAATATGGTGTTTCTGGCAGCACTGTTTCCATTTGCTACTGCAGCGAGATGCCGATTTGTCCTTCAGGTTTCTCTGTTTTTTCCCTATATTCATTTAAGCATCATTAATGTTCAATTTAAAGACATTGACAGAAAAATAACAGCAAATATAGTAAATGAAGCAGAAACACAGGAGTAGTATAAAGAGGAACATGGCAGTATTTGTGTCATAATCCCATTGGGAGATTAACCAGTAACAAGACAGGAATAGAAAAAAGAGCAAATGTAAATATAAGCACATGGAACATTACAATTCTTTTTTCTAAAACATGGATTTGCTATATCTCAGCAACACAATTCATTCACACTTGTACTGTACCAACTTATATAACACACTGTACAGCTTTAGGAATTTTTTTAATTTTTATCTTCTCATAAAATCTTGTCATCCTTTTTCAAAACATGGAAAAGGAAAGCAACTTTTAAGGAAGACATCTGTGTAAATTTTACTGTTACTCCTAGACCCAATTTACAAATATAATCTTGGCCTCAATCTTATCTTGCTTTTTGGCATCGATGTTAGGGAGGGACTTGGCGTCCCCTTGAGCTCACCTGAATCTGATAGCTGTTTGATCTGTTTTGAATTTCAGATAAGTATGAACTTCGGCACCAATCCTACCTATGTCGGAAGTGTGTGTTCACACCTCTTGCAGTTAAAGCACTCATAGATAACCTTCTAGACCTGAGAGAACTATGCAGTGTAACTTGAGCCCAGCTTGATCAAATGTTTGAAGGGTTAAACATAGCTCTAAAATCTTAAAAAGCATTCCAATATTTCATAGAAAAAACAATGTTACGTTCCCACCTTGGCTAGGCCTAGAGGAGTGTGGGAACAATAACCATTTAGTTGTTATGGGTTGTTTGGACAAAAAGCAGGACCAGAGTTTAGAGTAGTTATTGTTTTAATGGTCAAGTGCAGTAAGGTAACAAACAGTTTCCCAGAGTGTTTCACAGAGTCAAGAAGACTAGACTCACACCGGCAAAAGAACATGGACAGTGCCAAAGAAATAAACATAAGAAAAAGGTCTACTCTAGGCTGTATTTTGGAAGCTTAACCTAACTAACAAATAGCAACAGACTAGCTGACTACTCTAGGCTATGCTACCAGAAAATACAGTGGGTGAACGGAAGGCTCCGCCTCCTCTGGTCGGGCTCTTGCTCATCATTTGTCCTTTTTTCCAGGCCTCCATTATAATTACCAGGTGGCTCCACCTATAGATAGTAAAGAGCTGAAGACAGAGCCAACAAAAGGGGGGGAGGGGGGAGCAGTAGAAAAAAAAACAGCAGACACGTAACAAACAACTATTAAAATTCTTGGAATGTCCTGTAGTTTACTTACAAATAAGTGTCTTCATAGTATGCACAAAGATGACAGATAGATTTGTTTATGAATATATAACTAGTTCCATTAAGTATCATCATGCTCTTGTTTCAGCCAACTCAAGAGTAATACTGGATTCTTATTTAACACTGCCGCATCAATGGAGCTTCCTCAAACCCCCATTGGTAATTTGCAAGCTTAATAATAGTCTTTCTCATGTAAGCTGATGATACACAATTATAATTATCAGTTCTGCACTATTCAGCAGCGTAGCTACAAAGAAAAAAACATCAAAGATCCTAAAGCCTTGACGAATAGAACCTTGTTCTAAACTCTGGAAATACAAAAACAAAGATATTCAATATAAAATCTATATGCAATATGGTGGATCATTGTTTAAAAAACATGACAGAAAAACTTGTACATGCTTCCCTGACCTTCATATTGGTTAGGAATGTGTTGATGGGTAGCTGCTGTGCTTCCCTTGTTTACTTTTCTCTTGTGTCCGTCCTAGAAAATAGCCGACCTGCTACTCCAGTCTCCTTAAAATCTATTCATGAAACTGCTACAGTCTCCTCCAAATGCATTGGAATGACAAAGACAGTTCTTTTGTTCCATCCTCAGCTAGTGTTATTCTTCTTAGCTGACCTTTTAAATGTCTGTTTGTTACTATACCAGTGGTTTCTTTCTTTTTCAGGACATTCCAAATTGCTGTATGTTCTATGATTGATTTTTTTTTCTCGCTCAGCTTTAGAATGGTTTGCTTTTCTTGTGTAGACAGTTTTCTGGTCTTCATGTTGATTTAATATATTTAACAACAAACAACTCTTCACGTGTGAAACCCAGGGCTCAAATCAAGAGTAGACATTTGGAGCTTTTAAGTGTTTAAAACAGTCAGTCTCACATAGAATACCTGGGCAACAAGTCACACCTGTGAGTCACATTACATTCTAAATAAAAAATAGGGTTCAAACTAAAGTTTAAGTTGTTTAACACATCTGGAGTTACATATCAGGAAGCTGACATTCTGCTCTATTGGTTCATATGCAGGTTTGGATCTCGAACTCAGATGGATGAAGTGTATAGCAAAATATAGAGCAAATAATAGAATTGGCCTGCTATTCCAATACTTTCAAAAGGGACTATAACAGTAACTACTATTTATTGATTTAAGAGGAAGAGGAAGGACAGGATTGACCCATTTTCTAAGCCTGTGTGCATATATTGTGAATCAATGTTGGCAGTGTTTTCTTGATGTGGTAGTGGTCTGTGTAGTAAAAAAAAAAGAAAAAGAAAAAGAAAGACATCCCAGTGCAGGATATCATGAAAATAAAAATGATAATAAAAAAAAAAAAACAATGAATGTATTGCCAATTCCATGCTGATTCCATTTAATCAGAGTACTGATTTATACATCTTATCTACCATGTTACACCATAGTACCTATGACTCTGTAGTACTGTATCTCTCAAGATGAGTGCTGTCACCTCCGATCGCCATCATGTGCAAAAAAAATATGACCACTACAGAAATGACTCATATGAATTATTAATTTGTAGTCATACTGTATGTACAGTTACCAGACACTTTAAAAGGAACACCTGTACACCTGCTAGTCTCCTCTGATTTTCATGCACGTCTATCTGTAGTGTTTACACAGAATGGTGCCCAAAAAAGAAGAAGAAGAAAAAAATAACAGAGAAATGATAAGAGAGGTAAAAGAATATTGGCCAGCCAGGATTGAGCTGACAGAAAATGCACAGCAACTCAGATAACTACTCTATGGTGAGCAGAAAAGCATGCATAACACAGCAGATGGGCTACTACATCAGAAGACCACATTGGGTTCCAGTCTTTTCAGCCAAGAACAAAAATCTGAGGCAACAGTAGTCACAGACTCGCAACTAAACAGTTTAAGATTGGAAAAAGACCAAGTAGAATGTCTGATGCCATTTAACACTTTTTTTTTTTTTTTTTGCAATTACTTTGCCAAATATGTGTTTACTACAGTATCTCAAAATGTGATTATAATGTATCAGATTATGGCAGTGAACTTAGCATTATTTGCTTCAACTCATATTGTATGTAGCAAACCTTTCCACACATGTGCAGTTATCTCACAACTGTCGTGTGATTGTGTATAATTTCCTAGTTACATCAGAGCCCCAAATAATGATGTAAACAATTTAGTTATGAACATTTCTCTACGTGTTTATTTCCACCCTGCTTTTGACACAAAAAAAAATGAGAATTAACAAAATTGTACTACATCAATTCAGGTTGTTTAAAGTTGTTTAAATTACCTGCAGGTACACCGAAAACAGACATTTTGTAACATAAGAATTCATATTCTAAAATAGCACATGCATATGTACATTGTGCACTCAAGGACTAAGACTATGGATTTAGATAAACCATGTATGTCTGTGCATATTCACATGTATCCTTATAGAAGGAAGTAAAACCAGAGACCATGTGCATGAGCTGCAGCATAGAGGCAACAAATTTAACACCCCAGAGCACCTTCTTAATTATTTCTGTACAATTAAGGTACAGCACATATTGATCTTGATCCAGAATTTAGGTGTGATTTCCATGATGGTGTGTTGTTTGCTCCACTAAAAAAGACTTTAGCAGCAAAAATCTTAAGATTACTAGCAGGTACATAATATAAGTAGCGTGCAAGTTCTGCTAATTATGATATAGGCTGTCATGTTTTTCAATGATCTCATCATAGCTGATGAAATTATAATGAAATTAGCATGTAGATTCAACTCTAAACTGGTGTTTTAGACTCAAATCATATTGAAGATGTATGTCAGTCCTGAATTGGATTTGCTTTTATAGGTTATATTAAGTGGAATAGATATTACAAGTGAGTGGCAGGCATAAGAGCTTTCGAAAGTTTCTAAACGATACAACCCCTCAGGGCAAGCCCCTTTTCAAAGATGTAGGGCTGATGATAGTTTTATTATTTCACTTGCAATCTAATTTTAGGAAGCTAGCCATCAGAAACAAATTACCATTTACTCATTTCATATCAGGGGCCATAATAGCTCAGCAGTTAAGGTTCTGTGCCAGAGTTCCCTCCAGGAGAATCCTCACTTAAAAGTTGTTTTGGATCAATGAAAGTAAATGGGATTTCTTTTTTTTTCTTCTTTTTTTTTTTTTTTTTTTTTGCATGGGATAAGATTCAGTTTTTTCAAAATTTAGTCAGAAAACTGAAGGGGCAATTACAGGAATAGCCCCTTAAGCTTCTGCAATTTCACTTCACAGTGGGGAAGTTTCTTCTGACACCACACTTATTTTTTGGTCACCAAAATATCACTATTTAGGAAATGTGTGTGTGTGTGTGTGTGTGTGTGTGTGTGTGTGTGTGTTTCACACTACACAACATGTTCAGGCCATGTGTAGGGATCTACTAAAATATGTTATACATGTGCCTGTAA